>JAPSGF010000017.1:3064477-3168334 GCA_035772895.1 Perdix hodgsoniae
GTCGGTCCAGCGCAGAGGCGCGGGCGCGTGGCAGAGCACATCGGTGACACGGGGAGCCCTCCCCTCCCCTCCCCTCATTTTTTCTCACTCCTCAAATGTTACACTGAGAATTTGCCACTCAGATCTCAGCATCCTTTAGGAGCTGACCCCATCTGGGTGACATTCCTGAAAGCTCCCTGTGTGGGAGTGGAGCTGGCACTGCACCGAGCGCAGCTGTCCTGGCAGAGCACATCGGTGACACGGGGAGATGGGACCACTTTCCCCCCAACCCCAGGGGCCTGCCCAGCTCTGCCCACCCCTCCAAGCTCTGGAGAAGGAGAGCAAACCAACTCACCTCTCCCTTCCTACCCTTGAATCTGTTTGGTGTCGATGATGCCCCTAAGTGCTTAATTCCCCCATAAACAGTGAACCTGTCCCTTTTTGCTCCCCCAGGGGGAACTCTGACTTTTTGCTGCACCTGCAGCCACACTCCTTGCACTACAGTGCTGGTGCTGATAAGCCATGCCACAACATTTCCAAACAAGGATAGCCTGCATCATTTCCACCTTGCTTTTAAACTACTGCCTGTGTAATAACTTAATTATTCACTGCTGCTTTGAGTGCTCTCTCCTGGTCAGAGATGCTGCTGCTGATGCACTGATCACTCTCCATCCACCCATGTGCCCTCCTCTCCACACTCGTGTTCCAGGATGGAGTGACAGAGTGTTTGGCCTCCTGCAATGCACTGTGATGTGCTGCTGCTCTGTGCTGCAGGCTGCTGCCACTCTGAGCCTGACCTGGCTGCATTCCCTCAGGTAAGGAGGCTGTTCTCACAGCACAGACACGGGGAAAAAATAGAATAAGCCATCAGCAGAGGCTTAGTTTGAGATCTCACAGATGTCCAAATAAGATAAGATGCTCTGTCCCAAAGAATGTATGTGCTGCACCTACCTTTCAGGGTAGAAAGCAATGAAATTAAGACAAGAGCAGAGTCCATTGCTGGCAGAGCTGGGAGCAGGGCCTGGTCCTGATGGGAAATGGCCAACTGATGCTGCATTTACATGAGCTTCTTAATTACAGAGATCAATCAATACCAAACAGTCACATGATCTATGATCTATATTTATGCCAAACTGAAAGCCAAGGGAGCTCAGATCCAGAGTGTCCATCATGGACCTCATCCAGAGGTGGATGAAAAATAAAAAACCCTTTAAAACAATGGGATTTATCCTCTGCATGTGCATCTGTGGGCAAGCGCCAAGGTGAGAATTTAGAGACTGGTTCTGGTTCAGACCAAAATGCTGCAGAACTGATTTTAGGAAAGGAAAAATGCTACTAAAGCTGAGCAGCACTCTGTGTCTCATGTTGTGCTGCCAAAATGCCTTTGGGCTCTGCAGAGTCTCTTAGGGAAGGGCCCCAAGTCACACTACGTGCACTGCAGGGCTGTGGCAGTGCCAGCACTGTGGCGAAGCACTTTGTAACCAGAGCTTTGCCAGTGCTGGAAACGTGAGCAATGGATTTGTTTCCTCCGTGTGCAATTTCATGTCTGGCCCTGAAATCAGACAAACGAAGCCATCTGCTTACCTTAATCAAGGCATCTTGTTATGGGCTGGTCCTGAAAGCTAGGACTAAACACACTGCACTGTGGCATTATTTATGACTTGCACTGACACTGCATCACTCTGTTATCCATACTTATAGAAAAAGACCCACTGTAAGTATAATTAGTTAATAAATCACCATGAGTGATAAACAGAATGATGGATGCAGGTTTCAGTTGATCACTTTTTTATTAAGGAGAGATAAATCAGCATCATATTGTTGCTGTAAACCTTTCAAATTGGTCAAAAAAAAAAATCTCACCATGCTGAAACGCAGCAAGGAGGTGATTAACATGTCAATTGTGCAGCAACAAATTGCTCCTGATAATTGATATCAATCCATCCTTTTAATTTCTCTTCTATCTAATGGGGCTGATATGTCATCCTTCTCATCCAGCATGGCTTCTGCAACCTGTCTACCAGCAGAGACCTCAGCAGGCAGCTCTCCAGCCTCGGCCCTTCATTCTGTGCTTACACGTCCTTCCGTTTGCTGCAGCCCCCTCTGCTATCAGTGCAGCAGCTCTACAGCCCTTTGGGTTTATTTCTGCCAACATCACTGCTTGGTGCTCGCTGTGCTCAGGAGCACTCTGCTCTGTTCCATCATGGTCTCCCTGTGTACATCATAGCTGTCAGGTCTCATATCCCTGTGACATAGCATCCTCTCACGTTGTACTTGCCATAATACAGAGAAGATGAATATTGCCCCATAAATGCCTCTTAAGTTAATGTAAAACTACATCTCGCTACATCACGTATTCAACAAGCCGTCATTTTCCTCATAAATTTTGAGGAGCATTTTAGCTTCTGGAAGCCATTGGCTGTGCGTCGGGCTGAGAAATAACGCAGCCCACGGCCAAGGCGTGGTGCAGGGCTGTAAATCAGCTGGGCAGCCCCAAGCCCTCCCTGCCCACAGCTGCATTTATGGCCTCGGCTCACATCTGTGACCTCGCTCAGCAGCCAGCCCTGTCTATCAGCCCTGGGCAGGTGCCACTCTGCAGAGAGAACAGCCTCACCTCTGCCCTGCGGTGGGAAACGAGGATTTCTAGTGCTGTGATGTTGGTTTGCTGCAGCAGAATAATGGCTCTGGGATGCGTTCAGTGCTATGGGGCTGCACCTCTTCATTTCACCAGGACATTTCCACTCCTGCTGTAGGGTGATTGCTCCACACGGGAACCATCCAACCTCAGAATACTCAACCAGATTTTCCATTCTGACATAGTCATTCAGGTTGAAAAAGACCACTAAGATCCCCACATCCAACTCCAGCTCACCCAGTATTGCCCACTGACCACATCCCTCAGTGCCACATCTCCACAATTCTTGAACACCTCCAGGGATGGTGATTCCTCACCTTCCTGGACAGCTGTGCCACTGCATCATCGCTCTTATGGAGAAGAAATGTTTCCTGATATCCAGCCTGAATCTTCCCTGGTGCAACTTGAGGCCATCACCTCTCCTTATGTTGCTCTTTCACAGGAGCAGAGGCCCCCCCCTCACACAGCCCCCCTCAGGGAGTTGCAGACAGCAGTAAGGTCTCCCCTGAGCCTCCTCTTCTCCAGACCAAACCATCCCAGTTCCCTCAGCTGCTCCCCATAAGTCCCCGCTGTGCTCAGACCCCTCACAGCCCCACTGCCCCTCTCTGGATGCACTACTACACCTTGCCTGCCTAGGAAGAGGACCATGAGCTGCTCACTCTGTATTCTTTGGGATGAACAGAGCTCAGGGCAGCAGGAGCAGCTAAGCCCTCTCCCCACCACACTCCAGACCCTTTTTCTGGTATCATCACAACCACGATAACAGGCTGAATGCCGCAGCAGATGACTTTCCAGACCTCCCTTGGCAGTCACTCCCTGACAAAACTCATCATGTACTTTGGCACAAATAGCTCCAGCTTCTTTTTTTTTGTTTTTGATGGGGGGAGGTTTGTCGAGAACGATGCAGGAAAACACACTGAACTCCACTCTGATACATCTTGAATTCATCCTTTATTTTTCCCATAAGCAGCTTTTGCTGCTGGAGGGAGAGGAAGCCCAGTCCGCACAAGAAATAGCAGCCAAGAGGCTACTTTATCATGCTTCTCCTATCTAACAACGACCCCCTCTGTGCAGTATTCACCACAGGGACACGCTGCCTTTGGGCAGCACTGCAGGGTGAAGCCTACCCAGCCCTGGCTGTGCCCACCCCATGGCTCCCCAGGGCCAAACTGGGGAAGGGAACACATTCCCACCCTCTGCCTCCCTGCAGAGCTGCCTTTTGGGAAGCCTCAGCAACACTGATTCCCTCCTGCACTCACGTACCCCTGAACGAATGACCCTGCTAGTGGTGCAGTTTTCTCCCTTCGCCCGCCTCCCCCTTCCCTCTCCCCCTAACTTTGATTTGATCAGGCCAAATCTGAAATGATGTGTGAAAGTAATGATATTTTGTAATTAAATCTCTGGTGATGGCGCCTCTAATTTGTGGTACATGCATTGTTCATAAGGAAAAAGGCATCAATTCATTTTCTGACTGGCTACTCCAGGGACTCGTAATTAGACCCAGTTCATCTCTTGCTGCCTTGCATATTAAAGAGCTACTGAAACGCAAAGGGAATTTGGGAAAGGGTTTTTTTTAAACCTCCTAATAATGTTAGCTCAATTAGAAACACTCAGGAATAATAATAATAATAAAAAAAAAAAACACCAAAAAAAGAAAGTTCTGGATCAACCAAAAAATAGAGACTGAATTTCAAGCAGCTGACCAGGACAGGGCACTCACTGTGAGTTCAGGGTTTGGCTTCAGCTATTCCCTTAGAAATGGGATGTTTTCAGTAGGATTTAAGGAAGAAAGCCACATTACAGTACATGAGGCACAGTTCTGTCTTAAGGCAGGAGCTCACAGCACCTTGCGTGCCATTCACTCAGCTCTGTTGTATTTCCCAATAACACAACTCGAGAAACTCAGCAGGCGCGGGCAGTTGTAACCAACAAACCCAAACACTCCCCCTTACAGCAGCATGAGAAACTTCGTTCCCATCCCACAAGGATTTCAGAGAACAAACCCAAAGTTGAATTCTCAGAGCTCTCATGTCCTGATCACCCCGAGAAGAGTCACGTGGGTCACAAGCATTTGGATTTTGTCTTTTTAACACTAAAAATAGAGTAACCTCGTTGGTGTTTGCTTCCCAATGGGAAGTTACCCCAGCGTGAGGCTGTGCATCTCTGCAGCCCAGGGCTGGGCTGAGGACCTGCTGGTTTCTCGGGCCTCGGCCATCATTTCTAACAGGAGAAGGTATCAACATTTCAAAACAGTTTAATTATTCTGAGAATGCTTAGCTATTAGCAAAGACAAGAGAGCTCAGGGCTATTTTTCAGCATTAATTTTCCATTTGAAATGAATTCCTTTTGGTTACACTTTTTAAATGTTTCTTTTAATTAGACGCAATTACTTCAGAAGAATTGCTTTTATTTCTAAGCCTGAGATCTCAATGATAAAGCTGTTAACTGGCCGAGCTGAATGCTGTGTATGGCTCATTTAGCCGGTACACTAAAGTATATTGAACTAGGAAATTATACAGTGAATCAGCTATTAATTCATTTTATGATCCTTTCACTCTACCATCGTGAATGAGATCTTCAGGGGGAAATTTAGCCACAATACATATAATTGTTCAACTATATATATGCCACTGCTTTACTACTTTAAGGTTACGGTGCTGCAGAGCTAATGGGAATGCAACCGAGCAAACAGCATCAGTGCATGGCAGTGGTGCTGCAGGAGGTCGGGCACCAGGACATGGCCTCCACCAGCAAGGCCATTTGGTGGCTCTGCACTGAGGACAGGCAGGAGTTGGTTTGTTTGGTGCCCATCGAGTGTCACACAACAGCTGTTAACAAGGTTTCCTCCAAAGGGTCCATCCAAGTCAATAGAGGTCCTCAGACCTAGCAGTACTTACATCACAACCTGTATGCTTGGTATCAGCGAATTGAGTAGATTTACAGCAGCAATTGATTTTGGCTGACTGAAATAAACACTGATGTGGCTACCAGTGTGCTGGGTGGCATGGGAACCCCACCCACAGCAGCTCCAGATCCATCACAGCACCTTACAGCATGCCTTCATCATCCTGCAGATGTGCGCAGAGCTGATCCTGCCATAAGGATGTCAGAATATGGGACAAGACATGGTGGCTTTAAGTTGTGTGAGGTCTGGAAGAGTGGTGATGCAGTGGCACAGCTGCCCATGGAGGTGGGGGAGTCACTGATCCTGGAGGCGTTCAAGAACCATGGTGATGTGCTACTGATGGACATGGGCAGTATTGGTGGTAGGTGGATGGTTGGACTTGATCCTATTTAGAAGTCTTTTCCAGCCTTAATGATTCAATGACATGAGATGCAGCAACGCAGAGGCTTTGTCTCTTTACTAGCCTCCCCTTGCCTCACTGGAAGACCCGTGCCTGGAATGACCCCATTTATCTTTGGGTCTAAAATCCTGCCTGTAACACTGGCAGGCTACTTAGAGCTTATCCTCAAGAGGAATGAATTCTGGTGGTTCCAAATGACATAACACAACCAGCACACCTTCCTGCAGGGATCACCAGTGTGGGAATCACCCTGGAGCCCCATATCTTGGAAATGTTTTCCCAACTCACCACGAGCATTGCAGCAGGGCTTGGATGCACACTAAGCAGTTGTACATACTGCAGAGTCACCATATGGATAGCATTGTAATTGAAAATGTAATGTAAACCTTGGCATCCAGGGCCTTCTTCTGGAGAAATCATTGTGGAAATGTCATATAATTAATGAATTGCATCAGCTAGCAGGGGAAAAAGACATTTTAACCACAGGATCATGGGACTTTATTACTGTAGATGGACTAAATCTATATCTTTCGGCATAGATCAGTCCTGACAAAAGCCTGAGGTTGCCAACTGGCCAGGTTTGTTTTTACTAACTTAGCTCTCTTATTATTTTAATGAAGTCCAACTGATGCTGCATAGAAGCCAATTTTTCTAAATGCTGCCAATAAATTAAAATAAAGATGTTATGCATGAAGATTGGCAGGTGTCTCCCTGCAGATTTTACCCAGCTTCCAAGAAGTCCTCCACTTCAGCAAAAGCCACAGCCAAGCATTGCCTATGGAAGGCAGCAAGACAGCAGAGTTTAGAGCAATTAGCAAAATCGTAATTAGTGCCAGCTCAGCACCTAGTGGATGAGCAAAGCATCCCTCTGGGCCACTGGGATGTACAACGGTCTTAGGGCTTTAGCAACAGCTCTGGGCTGGCTTGATAGCCTGTGTTAGCATGGGATCAGCCCTCATGCCCTGGGGCTCCAGTCGGTGCAAGCAGGGCAGAAGCAGCACACACTGAGGCTGAGGGATGAGATCCCTGAATCTGAACACTCACATGAGCTCATAAGTTCAGTATCTGACCCAGGGAGTTAATCCAGACCTACTTTATCAGAACCTTGGCCAGAGGTGTGAAAACCCCATGTTAAATGACTCAGTGGAGAAGAGGGAATGCAGCTGAACCAGGGTTCTGTTCATCAATTTTCCTGCATCTATTCAGTCTTAAGGTTGCATTTTCTTACTGCTCAAGTGCTTGGTTAATACAGTTGTGTACAAAAGTTGTTCTGGAAGTGTTCTGGAAAGAAAAGAAAGAAAACTGTTCTGGAAGTGAAGCTACCAGAGGTTACAGCAAGACTATGCAATTAATATATATTAATGTCTTCAGTTAATCAGCCATCTAAGTTAATACTAATGTGGTGCCCTTCCTTAATTATATTTATCAATTAATACAGCAGGTTTTTTTTTTTTTTGTTTTTGTTTTTTTTGTATTGCCATTCCCCATTTCCATACATTTCCAACCATAGCTGGAGATGGAAGCTCCAGTCAAATTCCTTGAAAACTCAGTAAGGCAGTGACCACGCTCTGCTGCCACCTCCAGACCCCCCTGGGCTGGGGACCCTTCCCTGACCATTTCGCTTTGCACTTGCTTTTGGTTTCACCTGCCCTTAACTCTTTGGTCACCAAATCCATTATCTACTGCCATAGGCAGCTCCCTCTTTTCACCCCCTTCATAAAAGTAGAATAAAACATTACCCCTTCTCTCTGAAGGTGCACAGTCCATTGAATCAGACCTGTGCTCCTCATGCTCCTGCTACCCAGAAACATACAGCTACAGAAGATGTGATTCAGTAAAGTTATTGAGTGCCAAGCCTTCACATTTGTCTTCCAGTGACTCTTAAGTCTTCCTTTTCTCTATTGAGTTCCATCTCATTGACTTCCTATAAACACTAATATGGAGCCACAGGCCTGCAGACATGCCTGGAATACAGCTGTGTTGCAGACACAGCACAGGGAGCCCAAGTGCAGGGAGATGCACCGAACCAGCAGGGCACAAGGGATCAGGAGATGGCTCCTTAGCCATACAAACAAACAAAAATCACACCCCTGTGATTGTTTTTTTTTTTAATTCCTCTTCTCCTCATAAGATTTTCATCATTCAAGATTCACCTCATCAGAGGTGACTTCTCAATTTTGTTTTCTCTTTATTTTTCATCTGGGGCAAGGGATGAGATTTCCACACATCCACTCAATCCCACTAGATCTGTGCACAAACTCCTTGCTCCAGATCAGCCAGACAATGAAGCCAAGCAGGAAGACAACGCATGACACAAATGCGGTTAATGTTAAACTCCATGTGGAATTCCAAGTGTGCCTCTAATTAATCACCAGTCAGCTGTCTGCCACTGGTGGCATCTTCCATCTTGTTCTGGACACAATGAGCTTCCTCCTTCTTTGTAGTCCTACACGTTCCTCTTCCTGTCGGGCTCAGTGCTTGATGACTGCCAACCTCCAAACATCCTCCTGCTCAAACATTAACCCGGGCACTGAATGGCTTTGCTGACTGCTCATAAAGCCTGGAGCCTGCTCACTTAGCATCCCAACGGGAGCACTGCCCAGTGATTGCTTCAACAACAGAACGGATGGGATCTTTGAGATGAACAACAAGAGCACAACAGTCTTCTGATGGATGGCATTGCCATGGGAAGCCCATCTCATCATTTTCCTCACTCAGAGGGTGGTGAGGCACTGGCACAACTGCCCACCAAGGCTGCGGATGTCCCATCCCTGGAGGTGCTCAGGGCCAGGCTGGATGGATTCCTGGGCAGCCTGATCTAGTGGTTGGCAACCATGCCACGGTGAGCAGGGTTGGAACAAGATGATCTTTGAGGACCCTTCCAGCCCAAGCCATTCTATGATCCTTTCTATGACCTCCAGCAGCAGCACATCCTGATGTTGTGCTTACTGCCCTAATACTTGCTATGTGAAGCATCCAACCAGACCGAGATAATTAAAACACCCAGAACTCACACACATTATAAAACCGAACCCGTCAGAAAGGTTAATCACAGGCTTCTAACTGGGATAAGGTCAGGAAGCAATGCCTGGGCTGCTCGAGACCAGTGGATCTGGGGCTGCCCACAAACTAAGCAGCTCAGCTGGACCCACCCAGAGCTGTACAGAGAATCCTGTGGCCTCCAGCCTCGCTACACCTCACACAGCCTTGTGCATCCTGTAGGCAGCACTGCAGCCCCAGCTCAGAGCCCAGCCTGCAGCAGCCTGGCAGGGAAGCAGCACTGCTACCTGTGATTTTTCACACCTTCACAACCTGCACCAGCTCCCACGCTCTCCTCTGCTTTCCAGCCACTTTGTGGGAGAAAAAAAAAGAAGTGATAAAGCATCTGATGATGCAGGTGGCACCATCTGCTCCCTCACCAGCTGCTGCTGCACAGCCGTCTTTCCCATCAAATACCAGGGAGTTGACCACATACAAAGCAGCTCTCAGGGCAGCCTTGACACAAGAGCAGTTTCTACACAGCAGATCCGTGGTACCCTCAAGTGCAAAGACTGAGGCAGGTGTGGGGCTTTTGCCTGTGTACACCCAGGGCATTTTATATCAGCTGTCAGCCACAGCAGGACTGCGTGGCATAGGGGCCAATTATTCAGGTAAGATACTGATGGTACCATGAGTCATTTGGTGGATATTTCAAATCAATTAATCTTAAGAGCACATATAATAATTTCTTGGTAGAACAGCAGTGTCTGGACCCCATCAGGAAACACTAATTAGAGTCATGTACTTTCTTCTGTTAAGCAAATAGAGGAAAGGTGATGTGTAACTTCCCCTCCTTACAATATCTTCCTTTCAGAACAGCACAGCTTTCATCTCCCCTCTGCCAGCACCTGTGCTGCTGACTCCTCCCTGGAGGTGCTGGAAGGGGAGCTCATTGCAGAGCCCTCACAACAAAAGCTGACCGAGCTCATCAGCTGGATTTCAGCCACATGAGCTTCCACTAAGAGCCGTGCTCTGTTAATGCACTTCACCCAAAGATGGAATGAAAATGTTTCGTAGGCTCAAAAGCTGGATACTATGCAAGGTAACTCACACAGCCTTTCACATCCTGGCTGTTGGTTCCAAACACTAATGCTGTAAGAGGGCTAAGAGCAGACTAAACCCATCACCACATCATCAGCACCTGATTTCCAACAGCAGCAAGCAGGAGCTGTTCATAGAGCACCATGACATCAGCAGTCCTTCCAGACAACTTCTGCAGCCCAGAGCCAGAAAGGATCACTTTAACACACATCACTGGAATTTCCTGCCATGCAGCTGACTGCACTCAGAAGCCTCCTAACCTGCCATCATAGTTAAGGAGCTGGTGGAGCACCAGCAGCCCCAGCACCATCCTTGTAAGAAGGCTGCATCTCCCACACCACTCCCAACACACAGTGCCTGGGGACAAGTAGCACATGCTGTTCAGTCCCACTCCAGTCCCACTGAACTGGCCTTCCAGAAGCAGAGCAGTGCTGGAACAAGCATTACTCATGGTCAGTATGACCCCACAGCCTGGCCTTACCTGCAATGTGTGCCCTTGGCATCAAAGCATCCTTGGGTTCTCCCTAACCATCCAGTTTCCAAAAGTTCCTGCAGTAGTGCCAATCTCCTTCTGGAGAGGAGAGCAGAGGGAAGACAGGACCTGGATTTATTGCCTCTTGCAAACAGCTGCCAAATCATCACTCAGGAGTTTTTTCAGGATGTATTTAATAATATCTAGAAAAGCACATTACAGATGCAGTCTTTTCCTTGCCAGTTGATTTTAATGTTGATTATTCCCTAAATCACTAATTCTGATTTTGCTCTGAAGCACTATCCTTTGGGCAGAGGTACCAAAGCAGCTCCTCACTTTGTACCCACGAGTTTTGCTTCAGCAGCTCACAGCCCAGACAATCCCTGCTTGTTGTCCATACCAGGAAGGGTAACCTGTACACAGAAATAAACCACCAGGAAATCTATGCTTTAGACACTGCTATATGTAAACACACAGTTGCTCCTAACCCCAATTCATTCCTTCTGGAAGGCAGTGGCTTGGGCACATTATGTGGGAACACTGTGATGCTTTCCCCAGCGACAGAGCAGAGAGGTACTCTGAAGGGCTGGGACAAAAGTTGCCAACACAAAACCACAACACATAGAAAGACAGAATCATTCAGGTTGGAAAAGACCAGTAAGGTCTCCTAGCCCAATCCCAACCCACCCCGCTGTGCCCCTGACCACATCCCTCAGTGCCACATCTCCACAGCTCTCAAGCTTCTCCAGGGATGGTGACTCCTCTGCCTCCCTGGGCCGCTGTGCCACTGCATCATCACTCTTTCAGAGAAGAAATATTTCCTAACATCCAACCTGAACCTCCCCATGTGCAACTGAAGGCCATTCCCTCTCATCCTATACATGACGTACCCACGTTGTGGAGCTGACAGCCTTTGTTAGCCCAAGCCCTGACGATCCCTGTGAGATATGCCCTCCCAGCATCCCCACCTGGCTGCACACACAGCTCCATGGCTCATCTGTTTTGACTGGGGAGGCAAACTGCAAGCCCAGCACCGACACAACTGTCTCCCATTGTGCACATTCCCCCCCAGCTGCTGCTCTATCCACTCTCACCCCAGGCATCCCCATCCTGCCCGATCAATGATTAACTCAGACAAGGAAAATCTTTTACCCTGCAGCTTCCATCAGCCTGGAGCAAGGCAACACCCTCAGCCCCAGCTCAGAGGAGAGCTCCCAGGAGCAAACCCTCCCCTGGTGTTTCCCAATCTCTTCCCACTCCAGCTTTCTGCTCCTGGGAACCAGGGAGAAAAGCAGCCCGACACAAACACTGCGGTCAGAAAGTGTCTGAGGTGGACGTGAATCTGCAGTTCCTGGAGCTCTCTTGCTTCATAGGAACCAGCTCACCCTTCTCAAGCTGATTCACCCTCCTAGACATATCTCTCATCTCTGCTCATCTGGCAGCTACTGTCTCTCGTGGGCCTCCAGAGAGCAGAGTTAGACAGAACTTCAGATTCGACCTGAGAGATAATCTTCTGGAACATTCTTTAAAAACCTATAGCGCTTCGCAACACAGCGTGAGTCTGCCCTGCTGTTACCTCTGTGGGCACAGGAATGGAAGGTGCAAGCATTACCCCAGTCTCACACACAAGGGTTAATTGCCAGCCCTGGCGATGCACACTGAAGGGACACAGCAGTGCCACAGGACAGCAGCACTTCCAGCCGCAGAGCAGCACTGTCCTCGCTCATTCAGCATTCCTCCCATCTGGGGTTAACACGCACTTGCTGAGCAGCTGTGGTTGTTTCTGGAGATACCACGGGCCCCTCCTTGCAGCACCGTGCAGCAGGGACACACTTCTGACAGCCCTGGGACACTTTCCCTGGGTTTTACTGAGTGATGGGGAAGAACCCACGGCAAATGCTCAATGCCACACGCATCTTCTCTGCGGCACAGGGCCCCACAGAGGCACCCAGCAACTGGGGCAGCTTGCAGTTCATCACATCTACATGTCTGCATGCAAGCCCAGGGCTCCACGGACTGCAGGTCAGTGTGAGCTGCAGGGATCCTCTGCTTCAGGGGGAAATAGATTCAGGCTAAACGCAACTTCAAAAACACATGTTTAACCTGAACCCTTATCTTTTATCCCTTTAAATATCCAAGCGGCCACTTTTGCAAGCACGAAGCCAGGACTCCAGCTACATTTATTTCCCTCTTTCATCCCAGCTGCAGCTCCTCAGAATTTATCTCTATGGTTAACTTCCCCTTTCATAATATTAGCACAGTTGAAGCGCTTGCTTTCCTGTTGCAGGCAGTGATTATATAGCAAATTAACCACAAGCTGTTCAGTCCAAGTCCAGCAGTTGGAAAGATGCTCCTCTGAGTAATGGTTTGTGTAGTTGATGCTTTCATCTGTAATTTGCATTTGTAATAAATGCAGAAATAAAAAATGTGGTCTATATTAAAAAAAAAATAAAAATAGCCTGGGATGGTAGAGGGGCAGACTGAGCACACAGAGACAGAGCTGGGAGGGCAGCACTGCAGGGTCCCAGCAAGGGGGAACACACACACACCTCTGTTTGTCACATCACACAAACTGTAGGCTTCCTGCCCAGCTGCATTTTTACACCAGAGGCACACACACACACAAAAGAAAACCCTACCAAAAAACAAAAAACCAAAACAGAAGTCTCCTTGCATGGCTTGTGCTAGCAGTGAGACAGCAGCAATTCCCACCAGCAGGAAGATGGGCTGCATGCGTGTGCCCTCACCAAGACTTGTCATGCTCAGTGCTCTTCCTGCTGGTGACAGCATACCCAGAGACACACAGACATGGCAGCACTACAGCAGGCCACCCCACAGAGCCATCGCTCAGTCCCCATGCTGACTTCACACACCCTATCTACACCAGAGTCGTTATTTGTGAATCCCCTACCTATGCATTTTATGGAACTATTGGACTATTAGCCCTCCTAGGCAGGCCACCCCAGGCAGACCTGTGTGCAGGACTCTAGCCTCTCTTGCAGCTCTTTCTGCTGGCACACACATCATCCATCTGTACCAGCCTTTTTGCTGCATTTAGCATTGCTTGCACTGAGCCCTGAAGCAGAAAGGTCCATGCTGAGTGACCACAAGTCCTTATCGTGTTTTGGTGTACTTCCCTCCTCTGATTCCAGGATGTCTGAGCTGATGGTGAAAAAATCCTCTCCCTGCAGTGATGCCAAAACACTGCCATCCCACCTGAACCCAGCTGCAACACAGTGCTTGGGATGCTGGAATCCCATCCTTCCAACCCACTCCATGGGAAACATGCAAGCTCTCATAGATACTGTGGCTTTTATGGTCTTGTTCATCCCAACCTGGGTGTGAGTGGTTGAACCAAGCCTCTAGGTACAGCAGATTGGGGCTGGGCAAAGCATGCTTCAGCATCTTGTACTGGGAAACAGGGGTCCTTCATCTGGGTGCCACACTGCTGGTGGTCCCATCCTTCAGTTATCCACCCGGGCATCACAGACAGCATCCCTCCTCCTGCTGTGTGGCTGTTAGAGGTCACCTACGGGCTGGCAGCTCCCGCTTTGTCTGTGGCCTCTATAGGTGAGGCTGCAGTAGCAAACAGAGAGGTGCTCTCCCTGGCAAAGACTGGGGACACAAGGGGAGAGCTGTCCTGAGAGACCTCTGGGGGCATTCCTAAAGGAACAACAGCGAGAGATGGATGAACAGCATATGCACAGGAGAGAAGTTACACACATTGCACAGAGGGGAGAGGGGGAAGAGAAGATTGAATCTTCCTGGAGACCAGTGAGATTCTATAAACATAATCAAAATGTAATAGAAACTTTTTGGAAATGCTGTTAGAAGGAGAAAGCATCAATCTTCATGGAACTCCACTCAACAGGCTTTCTCCAGCTAATCAATCACGGTCAAGACATGGGCCGTCCCATCTGTCTGTGCAAGGGACCAGGAGGAGATTGCTAAGTGCCTGGGCTGGAGCTACCAGCTCAGTACCAGGCAATTCATCATGCAGAAGGAGGAGGAGGGGGGGAGAACGGAGAAGAGGAAAATAATGTATAACACTAATAAAGTTTCTCCCCCCGCCTTCATTCCCAACCAATTTTTAGTAGAGGAGCCCAATCCAGAGGGGCGGTGGGAAGGGGGAGATGCGCCAGGGAGGAATCTGGTTACGAGATGCACTCCAGTAAACAGAGACAAAAGCTGTTATCTGCATAGCAGCCCTCTGCAAAGCCACGCTCGCTGCCCAGCTGCTGGCAGCTCCACCAGCAGGACCAGGTCCCTGTGCTCCAGGAGCTGAGGAGGATGCTGGTGGGGACAGCAGAGCTGGGAACACAGCAGAGCACAGGGAGCTCTTCCAGCTTGCACTGCATAAAGGGGCCAGCCTTCTGCATGCAAACAGCATCCATTTTTTGCTAGACAGTCCCATCTGGGGAGCAATGTTGAATGTGAAATAAAGAGGAGCCTAAGGAAGCTCAGCACGCAGCATTTGCAGCAGACATGGGATTTCTCCCCCTGCCCAGAGGGCACGTACACCTTACAGTCAGGGACTCAAGACTGTGCTTGCATGAAAGGCGTTAACTCCCTGGCTAAAAGCATCCAGAACTGAAGCAGGATTTCCTTCCCATTCAGCCAGATCTTCATGGTTTCTCCTTTCCACTGAGTTACTGAAGTTGAAGACAGAAACACCCAAACGCATCCTTTGCAGCAGAGAGGGAGATTTTAGGTACACATCTGTGCACAACCAAGGTGTGACACGTGCTGTGCTACTCCTCACAGACAATTTAGACTTGACAAGATTTCCTTATGTTTACAAACAAATAATAAAGTCCTGGAAACCTTAAGTTTGGAAAAGACCTTTAAGATCACCTAGTCCAACCATCAACCCCCATGCACACTGAACCATGCCAATCAATAACAGGGTGATTAAGGGCTCCTTTGGCCTCAAAAGCAGCTCATTCAGCAATTAAACCCAACTCTTTACCAATTCCAGTGCATCCCACAGCACCTGGAAGAGCACTGGTGTGCATCTTGTCTGGAGACAATACTGAGTTCTACAAAAGAGTATTTTTTCCTTCTTTATAAAAATGAATCTTCCTCCTTGTGTTTTGGCCAACTCTTGTTTAGATCCTTGTGTGCCCAGTCCCACATGAACAGCAAGCCAGCAAAGCGTGCTCATGTTAACAGTTCATATTAAAGAGTTGTTTAAAGTAAGAAATCAATACAAATTTATGACCTAAACATTTTTTTACTGGCCTAAGTTTAACCGAAGGACTGAGTGGACACTAAAGGTGAAATTCAAGAAGCAACAGTAGGTAGGTGAGAGATTTGCTCCTGGATATTTATTCATCCAGAGCTATGAGGACTCCATAGTTTCCAGTAAGTGTCAGAATTCATCTCTTTCACCAGAGATAAAAGCAGGATTTTAGCCTCTACTGTAAGAGTAGATATAGCAACAAATCAAATATTAGCATCCAGTAAATGATGTTGGCACCCCGAAAGTGTAACTGTTGTAAGCTGCTCTGTGACCAGGTGGCAGAAACTGGGTTTCACCATTGTTGTGCACTTCCTTCTGGCTGTGAGCACCACCTCACAGTGATGTTTGCTCTCTCTTGCTAAAGTAACCCTCCCCATCCAGTCCCCTCCTAAGGAATGGGGACTGGGATCACCGCTATAACAAGACACTGCAGAACTCTGCTCAGGTTAGAGATGTAGCAAAGGAGTTCTTGAACAGCTCAAAAACATTAAGTTGCTTGGAACTTATCAATCCATCATGCATCGGGAATTTAAGATACAAACACACAGCTTACAACCACCTCTTTCACTCCTAGGGGTACTTCTGAACAAGGATAGCCACCCACCCCTTGTGTCCTGACTTGCTCATAACTGTGACTAGAAATTAATTAACCTTTCACAGCCAGACTGAATGTAGAGTACAGCTCAGCAAGAGCCAAAACACAGAGGCCACCAGCCCATGGCCAAGAACCCCTATTCTTTAGGAAGTTGCAGTTCCTATACTCACACAATAAGCATTTGGAATAGCCACCATCAGCAAGACCACAAGAAATGGGCATTGTTCAAAGCAGGACAGTGGTGGTCCTGGTTCCCCAACCCCATACCACTGCAAAGATCCATCCTCCCTTCAGCTCCCCTCCAACCCAATCCAGGGCCTCCATTATGCCTTTATATGCCACCCTTCCTCCACCTGGAGAGGGCAGAAAGGGCTCAGGTGCCCCAGGAGCTCTGCACACAGGTGGGCACAGTCAGCCCAGCCCAGAAAGCAGCGTCTGGGAGAAGATTTCTGCAATAAAATTCTTCTTTAGCTGATATACCGTTGTTCTCCATCCATAACCTGCCTCCCTAATTACCGTGAATGTAAATGACCTCTGGTGTAAGGTTTATTATAACGATAATTGAGCTGTGGGTTTTTAATAATAACCTCCTGGATTTTCCACTTGATTTCCTGATTTACATTATATTTCCAGGAACACATGCAAGGTCTGAGCTTACCCTTTGTCAGGCAGTTTATGTAAAGCTGACCCTCACTGTTTCTTCAGGCCATGATCTCTCCAATCATGAGGTGCGTTTGGGTTTTCAAAGGGCCACAGAGATGCACTGTGGTTGGACTGAATGATCTCAGCGAGCTTTTCCAACCTTAATGATTTTATGACTGCGTTGGTAACAGGAGCCAACCCTGCCAATGGGCTGTGGGACGGGGATGGCTGCAGCCCTCAGATCACTGCCACAAGTGGGCATTTTGCTTTCCACCTCAATGTGAAGGTGGTGGAGGGCACTCACGTTGTGGCGTGGTGTAGCAGGTATGGTGCTCAGGATTGACAGGCAAGGAACTTGAGCAGTGTGGACAGACTTGTGCAAAATGCTGGAGTAATTTAAATAGGGAAAATGTTCCTGGAGTTTGGGCCACAGGAGGCTTCCCCACACACAGACATTTGGGATGAAAGCTTGTCTTGGTTATCAGATAATTGAACAGCCAGCAAAATCCCATCCTCTTTAAAGATTGGTCTGTTAATGGGGAATGCTATGTTTTTACATTATTGCTAATAATGTACACAAATAATTAATAAATGTTAATATGTCTCTGGGGCTTTCCCTTTTTTGCGTGTTTATTTTGGTGTTCTAAGTGACATTCATTTTCTGCAACTCACAATATGCTGGCGGATGAGAAAAAGAGTCCAGAAGAAGAGCCCTAATCCTTGGGGGGAAGAACAAGCTGTTGTTCCAATCGAGATGTATCCCGACAAACCAACTTGGTGAAACCCATTAATTAGCACTTTTGGAAACAGTCGCAAAGTTAATTATTCTTCTTTCAGATGAAAGAAAGCTAATTTCTGGCATTTGCCGTGATAGTGACACGCGCTAACATTTTTAGAGTTGACATCCCTCAAGATAAATGATACTCTGAAGTGTGCATGCAAACATTGTGACTGCGAGCTGCTGTGGCGAGCTGACGGCACTGGCACATCTCGCTGCAAACATTTCACATCTGCTGGGAGCATGATCCAAGCGTGGAGGCTGAGGAGGAGGAAGGGAAACTTTGTTTTCAGCTCAGGGGGGAGCCTGGGTGACTGGCTGGGATGGGAGGCAGCAGAATCATAGAAGCATAGGAGCATGCAATCACTGAGGTTGGAAAAGACCGTTATGACCATCAGGACCAATCCTCCACCTACCGCCAATACTGCCCTCTGACCAGTCCCTCAGTACCACATACCCATGGTTCATGAGCACCTCCAGGGATGGTGACTCCTCCACCTCCCCGGGCAGCTGTGCCACTGCATCACTGCTCTTTCTGAGACGTTCTTCCTAACCTCCATCCTGAACCTCTCCTGGCCCAATATGAGGCCATCGCCTCTTATTCTATCATTGTTACCTGGAAACAAAGGCCAACTCCCAACTCACCACAACCTCCTTATTTTAGCTCAGTCACCTCAAAAAGGAATGCAAATATTTCTGTCTAACTGTGCTGGTAGAAAGAAATCTATTTTTATGCTATTTTAATTGTTCTGCTCAGGAATCTTCCTTTGTTCATGCACCAGGAGTGGATAAAATCCAGGAAAACCCAACAAGCTTCAACCAAACATCTGAGGACTGCACAGATTTGTACTGGGTTCCTTCACTTGACTCAGTTTTGGAAACCTGCTGCCTGTTCAGTGAGATCCCAGCGAACTGTGGGTGCCCCATCCCTGGAGGTGCCCAGCGAGTGGCACAGCTCAGTGCACACAAGGCACAAGGGAACCATACATATAAAGGATTGCTGCCAGGGAGCAGGGAGGGGGCAGTCCTGAGCCAGGCTGGGCTCCCTGCAGCCTCTGCTGCTGCGTATTCCTCGGCCGTACATAACACTTATTGCTGCACAAATTGCAGGGATTATTTTCTCTTAACTGCTAATGGTTTTGGAGGCTGTAATTGGAGGGAGTGCTCAGTAATTCAGTGCCAGCAGGGAACGTACCTGTGCTGGGAACGAACTTTTCTCTCTTGATGTGCAGGAATGTAGCAAGGAAATATCATTAAAGTAAAGATATCAGTTCTTTACTTCTCTGAGCTGAAACAGGAAGTTTAACATGTTCCCAGTGTTTTCGAGTAATTAGGAAATTATTTATTAATCAATCAATCAACTGTTTCTCTTTTTTCAGTCATTGTGATAATACATAGGTTTCAGTTAACAACTGCAGCAGGGAGGAATTCAGCACATTTAGCACAGCAAAACCAAAGATTAAAACGATTTGGTTATTACCACATGTGCTGTGTTGAATTATGCCTTGAAATCGTTGCTTTTAAGCCCACTGCCTCATAATCTGCCCCATTTATTTCAGTGCGATTTTAATAAGGATATCTATCAGGCTCAGCTACATGTATTAGTGTTTGATTTATTTAGCAATGCATACATTTATTTACATCTGAGCCTCCAAGTGAGTCATTCTTCTGACTGCAGTCAAAGGTCAAACAGCTCGATCTCACACTGGGCAGAACCTGCCCATACTGGCTACATGGTGAGGGCACCTCATCTTTTCCCGTTTTGGGGGGAAAACCAAACCATCCTACATCTGCCAAAATCATAGAATTGCTCAGGCTGGGAAAGCGAGAGCTCCTCAGGAAAACCTCAAATGGGCAAAACTGTGCCATGAATCCGGGCTAGAGGCAGCCACGCTGCTGCAGGTGTTGGCAGGGCACAAGGGATGCACGGAGGTGTGAGGCAGGAATCAGCTCACCAATGCTAAGGGGAAATCAGGATGGAGAGCATCAGGACTGGTGCACAGTGACAGCCATCCCCCTGCTGCCTTCTTCCACTGATGGATGCTTTTGCATGGTGTTGGTGCTCCCTTCACAAGGCAAAAAGGAAAAGGCCTCCCTGGTTTTCTTGAAGGGACTCAGAGATAAAGGCCGATTGCATTTCACAGTAATTGGACCTTCATATCTATAATTGCATTGATTTCTCCTAAGTTTCAGGCATTGGCTCCAGCAAGCAAGAGCATTGCAGCAGGGCATGGCTGCCAAGAGCCCTTCTGCACCATGGAGGTGTCGGGCTGGAAGGCACAACGTGTTGGTAACTGGCACTGCAAATTGCTTTATGAACAGCTTAATGCATTTAAGAGGGTAATAATTTCAGATCCCACTGTGCAATTTGTTGCACTGGTTCAGAAGCGTATCTAAAAACTTCCAGGGTGGCATGGGGCAGGAGAAGGGAAAGAAGGGAAAGCAAAGGGGAGGGAGACAAAGCAGGGGGTGGAAAACCCAGGCATTTTAATCATGTTTGATGTTGCACTGAGAGCAAGGAGAGAGCTGTGTGCACGTGCACTGTGCCTGGATGGGTACAACTGCGTTCGTAGAGGTGGGCAGCACTGAGCACTATGGAGGCCCATAGTGATAAGGATAACCAGCCCTGAGGACCACAGCAGAAGTATTTGTCACTGGGGATGCACTGTGAACAGCTGAGCATCAAATCTCAGTATCTCAGAAGTAGCATTTGTATTTATCTTTCAGAGAATGGTTGGGAGTGCTGGGCGACGGCTGTACGTCAGCTCAGACAGAAAACATAGGGGAAGGAATTGGAGGAGAGTGGGAATGGGTCTGACATCCCCCTTAGGAGAGGCTGAATGACAACCTGTGGGCACCGTGCAGCACAGCTGGGCACAGCTGCACCACCTCCTGCACCTCAGCCTTACTGCACGTTAGTAGAGAGGCTGGTAGCCGCCCCAGCTGCAAACACAGCACAGCACCAAGCTGCAAAGCCAGCTGTGCTCCCACCAGACTCTGCTGCCTGGTGTGGAGACGTGGCCCCAAGACACCTGAGCTGGGTCTGTGATTCCCAAGCAGCAACCCTACACCCTCCCCAGCAGTCGCAAGCCTGAGAATGGACAACTTGTTCCCAGCATCTTCATGGTGACATTCAGGTCATCCTCTTAACCAGTCCTCTGTTCTGGAGGCTGGAGAGGAGCTGTGCTGCATTGTTTTATGTTACACAGTCATTATTAACTTTGGAAAATATTGCAAATATCAATCTATTAGCTAGGAATGAACTGGTGGCTTCTTTAGAAAATACACAGTCACAGAATCACAGAATTGTTAGGATGGAAAGACTCTAAGATCACCAAGCCCAACCCCAACACATCCCACCAGGCCCACTGACCACATCCATCAGTGCCAAACCCCAAAGTTCCTGAACACCTCCAGGGATGGTGACCCCACCACCTCCATGGGCAGCTGTGCCACTGCATCACCACTCTTTTGGAGAAGAAATGTTTCCTGACATCTGTCTGTCCACCTCCCCATCCTATGATCACATTGGGTAGGGACTACGTGTAGGAGGACCAAAATGAAATAAATAGCCCTAAAACCATTAGAGGGTCTCTCCACCAGCCCATCCTTTTGATTTCATTCCCTGTCAGTATTTCTGTGGCTATGCAGCCCCAGCGCCCCAGGGGACAGGACAGAGCAGAGAAGAAGTGGAAGTGCCCTTTGACTAAGTGGGCATTAAATGTTGGCTAACAACCGAGAGACGCCGTGAGACTGCAGAGAGGGGGCAAGCTAAAAAGAAAGAAAGAAGAGCTTTTCAATATGAGCATTCATGTAGTTTTGACAGGAGCAATTTATCACGGCGATGAAAGGCGGCTCTGCCTCCAGCGCTGAAAGGCAGCCTGGTTAAACTTTTACCTGCCCCTCTCCGAGGGTGGGGATCTCCCTGCTCTGGTGATGCATTGCTCTGCAGGGTCTGGGGGAGGGCTGCCAGACAGCTTGTGCCCATCTGTTCTGCACAGACACGGACCTGACATGGAGAGGGAGGAGCTGGGTGATGGGATGGGAGCAGGCTGTGAGCGTTCCCTGGGATGCTGAGAACATTGGCACCCTTTTGGCTGCCCAGACCAAAACATACACACCAACTGCATTAAGCTGAACTGCCTCTCACCCTGGGGGTAGTGCTGCAGCAGCTCACAGAGGGATCCTGAGGCTCCTGTGCTGCTCTGCTCTTTTCTTCTCTTTTCTTTTTCTGCTATATTCAAGTGGATTGAAAATTTCCTGAAAAAAAAAATTAAAAAAAATCATTTTTCTACTGAAAATAATGGTCCTGCATGCAATGGATTTCTTTGAAATTTTCAATGGAATGGTAAAAACTTCCATAGCTGCTGCTTTTTCCTATAACCAGCTGGTATCAGGCCTCATGGTTCTGTGCTTCCAACAGTTCACACGTTGCATGCTATGTTTTATTCCATTGCATTTCACATTCTATAAAAGCAACCAAACAACATCATACTTAAACTCTAAGCCTTTATCAAAATGAAATTATTTTTTTTTACCTATCAAACACTTCATTTCACCCCCCTCTTACCATAAGAAACACAGAGTGAATGGCTGAAATCTCAGCCCTAGCCACATCTGAGCCCTGTCCCGCCCCTGTCTGTGGTGTGCTGATGTCCACCAGCACCTTCCCTGCTCAGCACAGGGGGATGATGGCCACTGTCACATGCACAGCATTGCCCATGTAGCAGGATGAGATCCAGCAGTGCTGTTTCACCAGAATAAAGCCCTGGTACATCAGCAGGGATGGGTGATCACGCACCACGGAACTGATCTCACCCACCTTTTACCATCTCATACACATTCTGGCTTAAAGAAATGTTTGCTGATATCCAACCTGAAGCTCCCCTAGCACAGCGTGAGGCCATTGCCTCTCATCCTATTACTGTTCCCTGGGAGCAGAGGCCAAGCCTCATTTTGCCACAACCTCCTTTCAGAGAGCTGCAGACAGCAGTGAGGTCTCCCCTGAGCCTCCCCTTCTCCAGACTGAACCATCCCAGTTCCCAGTCCCCATCTCCATAAGACCCTGTTGTGCTCAGACCCCTCACAGCCCCACTGCCCCTCTCTGGACACGCTCCAGGGCCCCGATGTCCTTCTTGTAGTGAGCTGAAGGTACCAGGGGCCACATTCTTCCCTCCTACCTTCTATGTGAGCCCTGTCCCAAAGCCGTGGGACATGGGATCACGTTCAGAAGCTGCACAGAAACTCACGTTGTTCTGAAGGCTGTTCTGAGAGCTCCCGTGCCAGAGGCTCTGACCGCATTACATTCGAAGCAGAAGGGGCATTAAGAGCACAGATATTCCCACCAGGCTTTTCATGTCATTAATTGGTGATCTTCTGACTCTGAAATAACATTTTTCCCCCTCACATTCTTTATTTCATTATCCCCAGTTCAATACGCATCAGTGCAGTATGAGGCAAACCAGTTAGATGTATTAGGAATTATTTAAATTAGAGAGAGATATATGGATAGTTAAATACTCAGTCTTCTATTCTGCCCTAATTACCAATCAAGTTACCCTCAAATTACACCCAAATACAAATGCAGGGAGGCAGACCTGAGATCTACAGGGGGTATCGATGGGAGAAGGGTGAAATGAAACAGGTGGTGCCAGTGGATCTGAACTAATGCAACAGGAAAGCTGTGCAGGACTATCATTTCTTGTCATTACCAACAATTGCTCAAAATTTCTCTGCAAACAAAGCTCAGTAATGAATGTCTAGTTTTCCTCCCTGAAAGCCGTTATCCGAGCTGTGAGGAAACAGCTTGTTTTTCCTAATGCGGGAGATTTTTGCTCTTCATTTCAATGCCCTTCTGATTCTCTTCCTCTTTGAGCAAACAGAGTCCTGGGAACAAAGCGGGTTTGTCCCGCAGCCCAGGAATCGGGGGGCAGCAGGGTGGGCTGATGCCTCTTGAACCGGAAAGCACTGCACAGTGATTTCAGTCCCTAATTGCTCCGACTGCACAGGAGGGAGCTTCCACAGCAATGCTGCAGCCTGCTCCTGCCCGGCACCTTGGGTAGGTTTCCACACCCTAACCTTGATTTACGTGGTAGCACGGCTTTGATTATCCTTCAACCTGCTGTGTCAGGGGTTCCCAGATGGGGAGATGCTTCTGCCATCAGCTTCGGCCCCAAAATCTGGGTGTCTGTGCAGGAGACACGAGGAGCAAAGTGTGGATGTGGGAAACATCGTGTGCTGGGCTGGGATGCCTTGCTGCTTCTCGCAGTGCATGGCAGAGCTGCGGGCACAGCTCCATCCCCAGACGTTGGCAGGGTGAGCTCAACTTTCGTTCTGCCTTCTGCAGCTGTTTTGTTTGTTTGTTTGTTTGGAACGTGGTTCCTGGACAGCCTGCAGCAGCTCAGGGTTTGACATTTGAAATCCAACCTCTCGGTGGCAATGGCTGGTTTTGATTTGACACTCAGGTCACACACTGCACTTTATTTTCCTGCTGGACAGCTTGCCTTCTGGAGATAGAGCCTTGCTTAGTCCACATCATCCCGTTAAAATCCATTTTTCAACTTAGCATTTGCCACAGACGTTTGGGAGAGGAACTCCATCTGTGTACGGCTCCCAGCAGAGCCCTAATGTGGCTGTGACTGCTGCCTTGCGCTATCATACTAAAGAGAAACAGCTAACACGTTGGTTTCTTGCATATTATCTTGCAATACCCGACTGAAGAAAAAGGATCTGAATTCAACTTAAAGAAAATTCGTTTAAAATATGAATGTTTAACTAAAAAAAAAAAAAAAAAAAAAAGCCAAATGTAATATTTTTTCCAGCCCCTGCTTTGGTCTTTTTGCTCTGCCTGTCTCTCTGAGCCTGCCCACCCCATCCAAGCCTCCCAGTCTGGCTTCTCACTAACACCCCTCACATGCCACAGAGGCTCCTTTCCAGCAGGGAGAAAAAAAATCTATTTGCATCCCATCAACTGAGCGCTTTAAGGGCTGAAACTAGTAGACCAAATGAGTTTATTAGATTATCATTGCGGAAGTTAATAAAGAATTAATTTCTCCTCATGTGACATCCAAAGGCAGTTATTTCTGTGGCCTGTCCATTTACACAAAGCCAAGAATTTGTCAAGTGTCAAACTCAATTCCCATGACCCAGGCCTCCTCTATAATTCTGGATTAGGAATACCCTTAAATGACATTACAAAAATTTTATTCTGAGATGCATTGAGCTCTGGGGACCACTCAGGAATTTCAGGTTAGCAAAGGTTATGCAGTCAGCAAAAGCTCGTTGGGGACAAGATCCAGAGTGGAAGGATGCTGCGTGCGGTGCTCTGGCAGGGGAAGGCAGCATGCAAAAGAGGAGGAACAGATTTCCAAAAGGAGTCTTTAGTTCAGTTTCTCTCCCCTGGAAATGATACAGAGAGGGTTTATCTGCATTGCAATACAACCAGACGGGGGAATTTCCAGCAAATGAAGTGCTGCAGGAGCAGTAGAGAGGAGGAGAAGGCAGAATAAAGTCATCAGATGCTGCTGTGGGAATTGAGCAAAATGCCTTCCTAAACACCGAGTCAGGTATCCCAGCAGAGGAAAGGAAACCTCTTCTTTGCTTTCTCGTACTCAGTAGTTTCACCTCTGCACACAGACCGTACTGAGAGAGTGCAGAGATTCCCCTTAGCCCTCTAAAAGGGAAGTGCTGAAGGATGGGACTTCCACATAGATTCTAGGTAATGGATGAAAGCAAGATGGAAGAAAGATCCATTGACACCTCTCTGCCCATTGGAAAAAAGAGAATCCTCTTGCATACATTGACGTGATTGCATTTCAAGGTTATATGAAAAAGGGAAGCTCGATGTTAATCAGCAGGAAGAGGTGCTGAGTGCCAGACCCCTCTGGTGGGGATGACGCACCTCTGAGATTCAAACGGACAGACTCCAGCATCGTTTTAATCATTATTAATTTTTCCTTTGAAGGAGTCACTCCATCATCTCAGCAAATGAATTTCCTTCCCTCCCCCCCACTCTCCTCCATGCCTCGCCTTCCTCCTCATCGCCAGGACATTACAAATGCCTTCTGATTAATGCGGAAATAAATATGATCTTCAGCAGGAACCTGGCCCTGCAGTGTTCTGTGGGGCAAAGCCTTGGCCATGGTCTGCTCTTCCAGCTCCGTGCCTGCGCTCCTGTGGGAGGCTTTTGTGAATAGATCCGGGGAACAGGAGCAGGCACTTCCCACCCTGGATCTCAGGAAATAGCTCAGCAATAAGTCATCGCCCAGAAAGGCTCCTGCAGTTTTAGGAGTGAGACTTGGTTTCACCTCAACTGCCTCCGTGGCCTGACAAGTGCCTGGGGTGCAGTGCTGTTTGCTTCCCAGGGCTGCCTAGAAGTTTGCTGACTAAGCCAAGCACACAGTCTAGACTTCCTCGACTGTCCTGGGAAAAAGGCAGCATCCTCACAAACCAACTCATCTGCCCCAACACGCTCACCCAGACAGAAGGGTGAATCGTCCCTTGGAGCCTCCCACCACCTCCCTGGATGACAGCAGCTGGTTCCCAGCCTGAGTGAGGTGCCCAGCCAGGACAAACTGTGGTTCTGAGCTACCCTCTTGCCCACCTCTTAGCTACAGGAGTCCACCTGAACCACATCCTGTCACAAACTTGTGGGCTGCTTCCTATAACTGTAGAGATCAAAAAGTGAAGAAAAGGAAAAGCAGATTTGATGCCCATAGGACCAATGATACCTGGATTTGTGTGGCTGTTCACACCTTGCCCGCACTTAGCTCCAGTCAGTGATTGAAAGTAAGCATTGTTGGATTGCTCTGATGAACCGGGATGGATGGGAATGTTTCTCACCAACCTTGGAGTTGTGTGTAACCATATAAGCATCTGAGATAAGTGAGATGGCTCTCCCTCCCTGCAGAGGATGCGCTGATTCTATGGGTTGCTGAAACCCTCTTAAAAAGTCCATGCTAGCAGATTAAATGCAGCCATGATTTTAAATGTTTCACCATCTGATCAGGCTGTTATCTCCTTAAATTCTGAGGACAGGAACTATATTTGCCACAGTTCCTTCCCCCCAAAATCTTCAAGTCTCATTCATCATGGAATCCCTGAACTCATGTTTGCAATCAGCTGCATTGCCCATGGAAACAGAGCCACGTGGCCCTGCACAGGGTTGTGTCCCACCTACAGCAGCTCATCAAGAGGACCACAGAGTGAGATAGCTCTGATGTCTGAGCTGAACGGGGGTTCTTCACCTCCTCTGCACCACCTTTCACTCCATTCTCATCCGCCTGGATTGGCCTAAGTTGGACAGCACAGCATGAATGCAGAAATGCCTCCGTTGTGGAAAGGCACAGCAAAGATAACAAATGATTTCCACTAAACAGTTCACATCTGAGTATCCTGAAAGTGAGAAAATCAAAGCGGATGACTAAAAAGTAGTCAAAACGACACAAAATGCTGTGAAATCTCATAGAACCTCTTGTCAGAGCAGCAGTCCTGATGTTTACCCTCTTTATAGGATGCTATGCACTGAGCCTCACCTCCCAGATGGAATCCTGGGCACGAGAACTTTAGCAGCTTCCTGAGCTCCTTCCTGTGCTTGATTGTCCCTAGAAATGGAGTTTCTCTAGAGCCACATATTTCTGGGATATAAATAGGGATCTCATGGATAACCTTTTCCTTTCTCCCAGGAGGTGAAATATGGTGAGGTGGCTTTGATTTAGAGCTTGGCCAGCCTCCTCCTGTTGCAACTCCTTAAATAATCTGATTCCTTCCTCTCTTAGCAGCACATTTCCCTACCTTTTAACATCTAACAAAGCCTTGCTTGCAGCACACATTCTGAAATTCCTCCCAGCCAGAAGCCTTCAGGACAGGAATGCGTGTTGGAGCCTTGGGTCCAGCCTCACTGTCAGGGGCTGCCAAATCCCAGCACCACAACAGCAGCTGAGCTCTGTGTTACTGAGAGGTTTGGCTGCTAGGATGGCTCTGGGGGGGGGGGGGACAGCAGCAGCCCCTCAAGGGCTCACCCCATCCTGTGCAGCTGTGTGGAGCAGGAGCATCCTCAAGGAGCTTCTCTGCTCACTGCCTCAGCTTGCCAAGGGCCCTGATGAATGACTGCCATATCCTGATCAAAAAGTCTCACCAACAGTTTTAGTGTGTCTGTGTCCCCCTAGTTAAGATAAATTAGACAGGCTAATGAGACTGATTAGTCTTTAGCTGTGACCCTTGGCCTTTAGGATGTACTTTGAGCTAATAGAGAGAATGGGGATTATAGGCTGTGATAATGTGCTTGTGTTGGCCTTTTAAAGGAAAACACATTTATTGCTACTTAGAGGAAATTGATCTAATTGTGCTGGAAGCATTTCTACAGACCGAACATGGAATTTTTATTAAGTAGGTGACCCAGGTTCAGCTGGAATTGCCAGATTCGAAGCAGGCAGGAGACATTTTCAGGAGATCCCACCTGGCAGTCCCTCCGGCTGCCTCTCCAACCAATAACGACTTGCACTCCTCCCGACTTTGATCTGCTGCTCTGTCAGGCGTCAGAGCTCCAGGAACTTGGACTGCAATCCCCAGGTCTCGTGGCTCCACTCCAAGCCAACAAATCATCAAAAGCTGCCAGTTGTGTTTACGCGTTGACTCAGGGTTCAACTACTTGATTCCTTTCTCCACCAGCAAAACAAAATGGTTCCCGTGGTTACAGGGATTCCCAGAGGGAAACGAGGAAACCATTGGGTGCATTTGAGAACAGCCTGGACTACGAGGTGCTCTGCAGCCTGTCTTGACCTAACGAAAGGGTTTGATTCATAGCCCAAAGCCACACGTTTTCTGCTTCACACACAAGAGCAGAGGTTGTGCCTCTGCAAGCTGTCTCCAATAACATTTATCAGACACCCTCCCCTCCAATATATTTAGATTTAGTTGGTTTCCAGAGAGCTTTGGCACATGTTGGGAAGGCAGTTCTGGCTGGGGAGAGCAATGCTGTAATGGGGGAAATCTCTGCTCACATGAATTGTGTCTGGAATATTGATAAAAGCTCTCAGAAAGGCTTCAGGCTTGAGCAGGAGATCCCAGTCAGCAAAATCCAGAAGAAATAAAGTCTTCCAAAAGCAAAACTTTCTCCTTATCGGAGCACCCATTTCCCCTGGACACACTGAAATGCAGATCCACAGCTTTCATCAGAATGGGCACAAACTACACAAGTTTTGGTGCAGAAAGAATCAGCAGCCACAGCAAACTCCTATGAAACCACGGCACTCAGTCTATGAGCTGTAACATGAGCTAAGAGCAGCTGGTAAGGACTCATTTTGTTTTGCTGAGCCTTCAGCTAGTTGTAAATCTCACTTGAAGTGCTGGCAATGGTGGAATCTCCTAGGGCTAAAAGGCCATACCACGTTTCTCAGAAAAGTATTTTCTTCACATCTCTTTTATCAGCCTCACTGTTACAGTGTGAACAAAAGATGGAAGACCTACCAACATTGGGTTCCTGAAGGGTAAGCTGCCTGCTCCATCCTTATATTCTTCATAGAATCACAGCATTATTAAGGCTAGAAAAGACCTCTAAGGTCACCAAGTCCAATCCCAATTTGTTCCCACCATACTTACTAACAATATCCCTCAGTGCCACATCCCCATAGGCTTTAAACACCTCCAGAGATAAGTGACCTCACCGCATTCCTAGGCAGGAGACCCTACAACTGTTTTCACAGTTGGTTATTTCAGTAGCCTCCACAGTATATCTAACACCACAGAAGCACCGCAGAGATTTACTTGAAAATGCTGCCTTCCAAGGGATCTACAAACACCAGAGAATCTCTAATCTCATTTCTGCTCTTCACTTCAGTGCAGGACCAGCAGAATTCACTGGTTTATGGACAGGAAAAAAAATAAGTCAGTAAGTCATGGCTCAAGGTGGGTTGCTGAGAGAGCTCCAAGTCTGCTTTCTGAAGTCTCCCTTTTAATAGAATATAATTTCTGAAGATTGCCATTTGGCCAGGTCAACAGCACTAATGTGCTTGATCTATGGTGAAAAATGGCACCCTTACTATATATTACTGCAATGATCAAGAGCTCCATCCTGGATCAAGGCTACACAGTATGTGCTGTGTCAGCAGAGAGGGGAAGTGAAGTCCTTCTCATCACCAGTGAGCAAGAAGATATCTCTGAGGGAGGTGAGTATGTGGTCCCTCCTGCAGTTAGATGGTCATCACATTGTAATTTGAGGGGCAAATCCCACAGAGATCCCCTTTCTTGATTGAACCAGATCTCAGTCTTTGCTGGCAATCAGTTTCTATAGCTCTCCAGATACTGTTCCTATAGATATGGCAGCTAGAACTGCTGTGAAAGAGTAAAAAAAAAAAAAGCAAGCTGAAACCCAACCACCAAAAGCCACACCACAATTAGAAACAAAGGCAAACAAAAATAAAGAGACAATACACGAATTAAAGACCTTTAGAGCAAATTAATGGACCCATGCTGATAGAGCTGTGCTGTTCTCAGTAAATGCAGAGGTTGTCGTCCTGGTTTCTGCAGCCTGGATTAGTGCAGAATTTTGATCTGGAGATTGAGAGGACTTCTCAGAATGCTGATGGCTGTGTGCTGCCTGATCTCAACAGGAGCAATGGCATTCAGTTCTGGAGGAGGAGGAGAGCTTGCCTGCAGAGAAGGCAAGGCCTGAGCCATCTGGATGAGCTATGCTCTGCAGCGGCTTGTTGATGAGTACGTTATATTCGCAAGAGAGCCTGTGGCTTTGTGGCACCATTGCCTGAAACTCAGATGTTGCTACCAGCCATGGGAATTACTGAAAGAGCTTAGCAGAAAGGAGAACTTGTCAATCTTGGATGGTGGGACCACCCCTGGCATGTTCTCCTCACATCCTATATCCACCCCACAGAAACAAGCTAAGTAACTGTCTGCCAGCAGCTTCATCTGTCACTGAGATGCTCTCTGTCCATCTGACCCTAGAAGGAACCAAAGAGAATTTGGCATGCTCATCCCTCTGGGGAGCTTCCTTCTATCTCAGTGATAACCTAACAATTTCACCAAAGCATTCACCATGTTCTTTTATTTACATAAGAATCACACAAAGGGTAAACCCCCAAGCTTGTACTTGCAGCTTGCAACCCAAGTGAACCCACGTGAAAAACAATCTGTTTTATTATATGCAACTTCTTCCCCTGTGACATCACCTAGTCATTAGTCAGGATGATCCTTGGCACTCTCTGTACTCAGGAATCTTGCAGTAAATAGGCTTATCACTCTTTTACAGCCATGGAAATTGAAGTCTGACTCAAACAAGGTCAAAGGGGATCCATGGGGCCAAGAGCACAGGAGAACTTCCGTCTCTGCACTGGTCCCTCTTTCCTGATCAAAGGTTTGAGCCACAGCCCCAAAGTCAATGGAAAGACTCCTATGCACCCAGAGATCACTGTATAATGCTCTATTGCACATGATAAGTCCTGAACTTTGCTTTACTTTTCCATGAAATGTTTTCAGACACAGAGCAATTAGAGGAGCAGGAACAGATCTTCAGCCAGGGTAACACCAGCTGTGGCTCCAGTCCAAAAATTACACGGTACTGATTTCAATGAGAATTGGCCACTTCCCCTTTTCTCATTGGCAGCACTGATTGGGAGGTACTGGCAGGTCAGGCATCACCCAAGACTGAGAGAGCTGAAAGTGTCCAACATTCTGTAACTGTCAGAGGGATCTGGGTGTTCAGAGTTTGCATGTATACATGTGCATGGACATAAGAAGCATCACTTTTAGCTTCAGGAGAACAAAATACCAACACAAGATATTGCAAGCATATGAAGTCTTAGCCTGACTCAGAGCCCTTCTCCTACAGTTTCTAAGAATCCCTTAAGCTGGATCTCCTGGGTATAACAATTTTTTTTCAGAAAAGAGTTCGTAAAGCAATTATTAAGAGCTAATTATTGGCAGAGAACAGTGAAAGGATACGATGCTGCAAAACTTAAGGTATCTCCTCAAAAGATGATTTAGGTGGTAGGATCCTAAAACAGGATTTGAGGATGATCGGGATCCCCAGAACTGGAATATGAACGTTGTCAGAGAGGTCTTAACTGAAATGTTTGCACTTAACACCCTGTGCCGAGCTGGAACACCCCTGGATATAATCCTTATAGAATAGTGGCTCAATCACACCCCAGAGATAGAAGTTACAGATCCTTAGGTCCTTGGTTGGAGGCCCAGTTTATAAAACTTTATAAAAACACAACTGAGCTTGCTGGCTGTTTCTCCAGGACACGAGTGCTGAAGAGTTGGACTTCTGCACCATTATCTCAGGAAAGGCACAAATCTTCACATGGCATAAGTCAGCATTGGCCTTTGCACCAAGTTTTAGCCAAGGAGGCACTCTGTGAGCACAGGGCTCGTGTAGGGGCCATTTCCAGGTTGCAGAGCCAAACCACACTCCATCCATGCTCTTGATGAGGAAGACACTTTGAGTAACTTTGGAAACCTGAGGCCCCAACAAATTCCCGCTTGTGATTGCTTGTGTCTTTACTGGCTGTCTTTTCCACTTCTCCCTCTCAGATTACGAGGGCTAGTGACAAGGAAATATGGACAGCCACCCAATCGAATTACAGAACATTAAAAAGGTCAAGCACCTACAGGTTGCTCTCACACCATGAGTGGGAATCAGATTTCCTGGTGTCTCAGTATAAGTGACTGACATTGTTAACCAGATAAGCAAATGGGAGCTTGTAAGTCTATCTAAAAGCAGAAGTAATTTGACAGTGGATCTCTTTTCAAGAGAAGGTGTACGAGGATTAGATTTCCTTGAAATTTCTGCCTTGTGGGTGAAAGCAACCTGACTGTTCTTCTGTGCTTTCCTCTGCCCATTGTGATCAGGGTATCACCAGTAGTTTCTGTAGAACTGATGATGCCATAGGGAGATGAGAGAGGAGAGATAAATAAGGGGAGCAATTGTCACAGGGAAATACTGCTTGTAAATCCTGTCCTCTGGATGAGCATGGAGGAGGTGAGACAACTGAAGCTCCGGCAGATGCCACTCTGACGGTCCCTGTCAGCCAATAACCACAACTCCAGCAGCCAGGAGACATCACAGCCTTACTGTTATCCACAAAGACTCTCCTTTCCTGGATGAAAAGGTGGTGAAGAATTCCATGTACTGCAGCAATCAAAGCAATGTAGCAACCAGAGCAGACTTATTACTCAGAAAATAATATGCCCATAACACAATGGAAAGTGCAGCAATGACAGCACAGTAGCAAGGCCCTAGGATGCAACAGCCATGGGCACAGAAATAAAGAAAAGAAGTTGCTTACCTTCAGAGGATTTCAGGTACACAGGAATCTCCAACAAGATACCCTCATCTCCACTGCCAACCCTTAAATGAGGTCTGGGAAGGGGTGGATGCTGGCTCCAGCCCTTCTGGTCACTCTGGTACATTGCATACACCTGAGCTCCCCTGGATTGGCCCTGCCTTCCACCAGGTGCTCCATCACTGCTTCAGACCATGACTTAGCATTTCCTTATTCAGTGTCCTTACTGAATGGGCTTTCTCTTCAAGTACCATCCAGCCAAATATTTTGACAGAGATTGTCAAAGACTAAGTTGGAAGTCCAGACATTCCATTGACATTGGCCATGGGGAGCAAGTGTCAAATCATGAGTGACATCCAGCTCTGCAGTTCTTGGTGCCCTGTTTCTTACTGGCCATGGCCAGGGCTGTGAGCTCTCAGACATTTTGCTTCCACTTTACCCCAGGATCAATGTTCAAAGCAGTGGAGAACAGACTGTACAGAAAAGCTCTGTCTCTGTAGTCTCCATTTTCATCCACTCTTTCTGGATGTGATGCTTGAGATTTGAAGGGAGGGCTGTTATGTTTCATAGGAGCAACTTTCATTTGAGGGGATAGCAGCCCTAGATGTACCAAGTAAATGAAGCCCTGTCACCTTGGCAAGTCAACATTTCCATCTCCCCCTTCATTATTTATTTATTTATGGTTCCTGAGAGCTATTTCCCAAATTCTCCTCCCTCGCCTTCCTCCCCCTACTTTGTTTTAATGAATTGCGGATTGAATTCCAGAGCACACGCGTGAGGCAGAGATGATGAAGCACCCAGCCTGATGGCAGTCCTGTAAATGCTACGGTGGCTTCCAAAGAGTTAATTCATTACAGTCCATTGTCCGGTCGACTTTGTAGCTAGCAGCAGATTGGAGCCGACTTGAAATGCTGAAGTGGGAATGAAAAATGAGCAAAGCCTTGGTGTGCATTAAATATTTAATATTCTCTCAGTGGGAGGTGTCAGGAAAAGGACCATATAATAAATACTACGAGAGACAATTCCATCACTGAACTCGTCTGTTAATGACCTCATTTGCTTTGACAGAAACATTACAGATGCAGCCTCTTCGCTTCTGTGGCCCTATTAAGCCACATTCCAGTTGGAGAGAAAATTCCTGTTTCTGCGGCATGGAGGAGTGGGCTGGGGCAACGATTGCCTCCTTCTGTCTCTTGGTCTCCTCCTGCTCTCTGGATATGGGGCATTCAGAAGGAATTCTGTGTGGCATGAAAGGTATTTGTGGTAGCTGCATGACTCTGGCAAGAAGATTGGAACTTTATCATATTAACTAGAATGCATGAACTCTAGAAAAAACTCCTTCTGCAGAGGATCTGAGCACCTCCCCCCATCTTCTCTAAGCTGGGCAGTGTGGTGCAGTCCATCTCCTATTTGATTCCTCAAAGACTTCCCATGGCAAGGACAGTGGGGTCATCATGGGAGTCTCCTTGGCCAAGTTCTGATGCACGCTTCCCACTTGAGTCCCACCATGTTCCTGGAGCACCTGCTGTCAGATCATGGGGTTTTCTAGCCCGTACTGTGGCTTGGAGCTCTGTTAGTCACATAGAGGCTGATATTCTATCTGAATATCACAGTTACAGGATTTTGGCTTCAATCTAAGCGGAGAAAGTTCTCCTGAGGGATAGAGCAAATCTGGACGAGCTCCAGCTGACAGACAAGCTCTAATCCTTGCCCATCTCCAGCCCCTTCTCCAAGGCACTAAAAGTCCCCAGTGAGAACATCTTGCTTTCTCTTGTCCACTATTTATTTCTGAAGGGTCCTCAAAGGTATTTAATCTCTCCATTTCACACCTGAATATATTAACATCCAGTTTATGCACAACTGATCTTTTGCCAGCTTTCCCTTATGATTTAATTAATTCCCTTTCTACCAGGGCAGATAGACCCTGTAGAGTTTTTTGCCTCTCAGGCATTTGTTAGCCTGGTTAAGAGAACCAATGTCCTCACTTCTCTCTACACAAGTTCCTGAGGGCCCTCAGCATCTCTCCTTTAAGGACTTGCACAGATTGCAAGTCATTGGCAAATTACCTTCCTGCATTTGCCTGGTCTTTTATTTCCTCCTATTTTATACCATGAGTGGGTTCCTGGGTAGCCTGGTCTGGTGGGGAGCAATCATCCCACAGTAGTGAGTGGAGCCAGGGTGGGCTATAAGGTCCCTTCCAACCCAGCCATTCTGTGATTTTATATTGAAAGTTGAAAGGGATTGTGACATTATGACAGGAGCCTTAGAGACCCTTTGTAGTAGAACAGCCTGGGCATCGAAGCTGCTATCAGGGGACTCCATTGTACAAGCTCAGCTGCCAGCCCCATTGCTTAGCATCTGATTTTTGGAATGGACCGTAGCCTGGGGCAGCAGGGTGATGAAAGCAGACACAGAACCACAGAAGTGTATGGGGTGGAAAGGACCTCTGGAGTTCATCTTGTCCTTCCTGCTGTTAAGCAAGAAGAGAGAAGGGGGAAAAGGCTGGCAGTGATGGGAAGGGAATGTGTCCCACGCTGTGTGGGCTGTGCCGAATACTGCGTTCAGTGCATTACAACAAGGCAGTTGTTTGTAGTGCTGGCTCCGTGCAGCTGGGAGATAAGGTTCTGCCTTTGTATCAGAAGCAGCTGCAAAGGGGCGGAAAGGTCTTAGAACAAGAAATTGGTTTGTTTGAATTCTCTTCTTCCTCTTTGCCTCCTTCAAGGTGCAGCACACCCCCAGTGCTTGTACCCCACGGTGGTACCCTGGTACATGCATGTGGCCCATAGCTATGGCAAGAAGACAGTGACAGGGTAGAAAATACTTGATAAGAGGGCACAAAGCATCAATCCTGTATCGAGCATGGGGAGATGGTGCAGGTACCCAACGCATTCTGTCAGGCTGGGCCATGATTCACAGGCAGGAGGGATTCAAATGGCCCTGGGCAGGCAGCCCTGGGCACAGCACAGCTGCTGAGTGCTGGGCTCGACAGCCTTAATGATGTTCTTTTAATGGAGCTTTTTATAAGTGCAGGATATAATATACAGTGCATGTCCTGCCTGCCTAGAATAGCTTTAAATAATGATTCAGGTGTATGCTCCGGCGTACAGAACCATTTCACCATCATGCACAGACACTCAAATGCTTCTGAAATACACTTTAAGATTTAGATTTGTGCTTAAAGAATTAACATCTGCTTGGTAAAGAAGTACCTGTCTTTGCTTCTCAGGAGCCGGGCAATTCCCATGCAGGCAGTTTCTGTGGGGCTTGATTCTGGCCATACAAATTGTTTGTAAATTTGTGACAGGCTGTGAGCATTTCTCGGTGCTGTTGCTGCCTGGAGGAATGCAGCTCAGCATGCAGGTGGAAGGAGGAGGAAGCCAAGCAGCAGGGAAGGAGAAGGAGCAGCCCTTGCGGCCCAGCTGGCACCCGGCGCTGCACTCCAGAGCTGGAGATGTCGTGAAGGCTCCATCCCTGCTGGCAGTGTCCCGTCTCATGGGGCTGATTTAGGGAGGTCACCTGTCACTTGGGTAAAGGTCACCCAAGGTCCATGCTGTGGACAGTCCCCACGTTCCTGGGATGTCACATAATCATTTTATTTTACATCGCCTCGGTCCTGCCAGAGGAGGGAGGAGGAGAGGGAAGACTGCGAGGTCAGCAGCATCTTTATGGATGGTGGAGTGAATGTGAGGTGAAAGGCATCGTTGCTTTTGCCTCCCCAATAAACCCCTTTTCTCTGCCTGAACGGAAGCGGCGAGGAGATGTTCAGCTAATTTATATTAATTCAACTCCATTAATGATGAGATATCATCTCTTCCCTCAGCAGGAGAACCATCAAAAGGATTTAACACCGAGCTGCTCCTCTGACAACCCTACATTACAGCCTGCAGCCATGCCACGGCCAGGCTCAGCCCTTCCCTGATTTGATAGGAGAGGTGAGCTCTCGCTTAGTGTTATTTGGGGGTGACTCCTTGCACAAACCTCAGCATTGCCCAGGGATCTCCATGGGGAAGGAGGGACACCCTGTGCCCCACAGAGCGGTGATGTGCAGTGGATGCATTAAGTGGCAGGAAGCCACATGTTGTCTGAGTCACTGTCTACTCAATGAAGCAGCCGTGGGGGAAAAAATGGCATTTTGGAGGAGATGTGGGCAAGGTTGGTGCCTGGGAGGGTCTTCTGTCCCACTGCCTGCAGCAATACAGCAATGTTTGGACCAGCAGCGATGTCACTCCAGCAGCCAGCAGCACAGGCTCCTTGCTTCAGCCATCATTGTGCAGGATGGGCAGGCTGGGATCACACCCCCATCTGCCAGGTGGGATTAAACCCCCCAGTGAGTGGGGGTCGCTGCTGTCACACACAGACAACATTTGGGGCTTGCATGGCCCCCACCCGTACAGCAGCAGTGGGCAACAGGACTTGGTGCTGGTCTCGTAATTTAATTTCTCTCCTTGCTTCTGGCTGATAGCTTTAGACTGCCGGCCTCCGAAACACACATACAAATCCTGGTGTTATTTTTTTTTTTCTTCTCCTTTCCTTATATATATTTTTTTTAATTTTTTTTTTTTTTTTATATTAACATATTTCCTTTTGAAACGGTGTGAGGCTTTTCTCAAAACTAATGGATTTTTTCCTCCCCTTGTCTGGGCCAAATGTATTCAAATCTTAACTCAGTTAAGTCAGAAGATTCCTATCGTCTCAGCAGGGAATCCCACCCTTTATTCCACAAATCAGCATCCTTTTTATTTGACTTTCTGATCTCCAAAGGAAAAGGGATGCTTTTTTATTTTTTTCAGATTTTTTTTTTTTTAGTTTAACTCTGACGTTGATGTTGCAATGCTCTTTGATAGCCAAGAACACAAGGACTGACTTCAGGAGCAGCTGAAACTTCATCAGGAACCAAAGCATAAAAAAAAGAAGGGATGGGGAGTGGGGAATGACAGAAAGTGATACTGTTGAAACAGCCCTTTGAAATTTCCCAAATGATGTTTGATCTGTGGGTCCCTTAAAGCCGCTGCGATACGTTCAGTATCAAGCTGATATGTTTTATGGGGGAGGGAGAAGGGTTTTAATTTTTTTTTCTTTTTTTTTTTGTGACGCTCAGAAGAAATAAGTTTAATTGTAACCTGTGTGACTCCACCTGGGTGTTTTTTAACACACATTTATCTGGCATTCGGAAGGATCCTTTAATCCTTTTTTTTTTTTTTTTTTTCTTTCTTGGTTTGCTTGAATATTTCTTTATTTCAAAGGAACAGCAAAAAAAACACAAGGGGCCAAAAGCTGAGGAACAGATTACTTCTGTAACATGCGCTCGTCCTCCCTTACCCACCTCCGAAATACCGAGCTGCTGGAAACGAAAACATGAAATGGAAACCCTTAGAAGAGAAGCAGGAAGGGCCCAGTTCCCCCCTAGGGAAGCCCAGTGCAGCTGCAGCGACCGCTGCCCGATTGGGTTTTCAGACCCATCCAGGTCAGCAGGAGCCTATCTGAGCATCTCTTATTTCAATTGGAGCAGGTTGGCTCTGCTGCCCGCTGTGCCTGCACCCCTCACCCCCATCCCTTGCCCCTGCGGGAAGCATCACCACCAACCACTGGGAACGGATGGGGATGAGTGTGCTTGCTTCTCCTGCAAATAACAGTGCGTGCAAATGACATGATTCCACTGAAAGTCTGCAGGAAGGGAACGCTGCTGCTGCCCAACCTTAGTGGACAGGTTTTGCACAGATAGCATTTCTTGCTCAGTGTCGGCGTGCTCTGCGCGCGCTGAGTCCTGGCCCAAAGCCCGTAACCAGCACTGCACACTCACCCAGTCTGCAGGCACTGGTGGGGCACAGGGGCTGTGGGATGGCATGAAGCCTCCAAGGGACAGCACTCAGTTTTCCTCCTCTGCTTGGTGACTTCCTGTGGATGGGGCTGCTGCTGCGAGCTGGTTAAGGACTGCTGCGCCTCACCACAGGTGTGCACCTTGTTGTGTGAGATGGACACCCAGTTGTGTGAGATGGGCAATCTCCTTTGCACAGCACGTTACACATCCCATGCACAGCACAGTGCCAAGAGCGGCTGCAGCATACTTGCAGACCAGATCAATTGCTGTTAAATGCACAGGTTTAAGGCTCCCTGCCTTAATAGGATGCTGACATTTGCACAGTGGAGCCCAGGACCTGGTCTCCTTGCTGTCTACCCCAGGGCTGTGCTGAAGCCCAGTGCAGCTGCACTCAGAGGGGAGGTGCAGAGCCCACATCTGCAGCATCTGCCTTCATTCCCAGCCCACCCGGTGCATTAACTGCTGCTAGGAGAGTGCAGGGAGGAGCAGGTATACATCTCTCTGCCCACTGACACTCTGGGAACTGCCATCTCCAACACCACCCACACACCCTGAGCACCGAAAAAGAATGAAATAGATTATTTAGAGCTGCTCGTCCGCCCCCAGCAGTGGGGTCTTGCACAGTTTGCTCTCCACTGGACTTTGCCCACAGAGAGTTTTAGCCAGGGAATTTATTAACGTTAAAACAAAAGTGTGCATTTCTGCACAAGCAGATCTGGACCCCTTTTTGGGCAGAAGCTTTTCTCCTGCTCTTGACTTGCACAGCTCAGGAAAGAAGAAAGGTTCTCATTGCTAAGCCAGGTCCAGGCCAATTTTGAATCTTTAGGTGAGTAGTGAAAAGAGCGGGATGGGGGGGTGGATGCATCTTCTAAACACAGTTATACGCAGAAAGAAAACTATTCAGGCACTAATTCTATCTAAGAATAGCAATGCATGGTATGCACAGATGTTACAAAGCGGGGTGGGAGTTGCTGGGATCAGCCTGAAACCACAGTGGTATTTGAGAGATTTAATGTCTTAAATCAGTCACGGGGAAGACAAACATTTAAATTGGGCACTTCCTAGAGAAGTGCCCCAATTAGGAGCCATTGCACAACCCCTCAGAGGAGTCAGAACAGAGCATGTTTCCCAACCCTAAGGTTGTGAAAGGCCCTGTGGACATTTCTGGTAGTCCTGAGGCTGCATAACAGGGTCAGTTCCGTGGAGGGAAGTGACATTGCTGCACCTCTAAGAGAGGTGATAGCTTTAAGTTCTGCCAGGGGAGGTTCAGGTTGGATATTAGGAAACATTTCTTCTCTGAAGGAGTGGTGATGCAGTGGCACAGCTGCCCAGGGAAGTGGAGGAGTCACCATCCCTGGAGGTGTTCAAGAACCATGGAGATGTGGCACTGATGGACGTGGGCAGTGGGCATGGTGGGGTGGACTTTGTGATCTTAGATTCTATGACTCTATGATTCGATATCGCTCCATTCAGACCTCACCCCAATGGCCCAGGTTATTCTCATCTACCAAAACCGTGAGCAATAGTATTGCAGGGAGAGATTATGGTAGAGAAATAAATAAAAAAAAGTCAAATTTATGAAGCAACCCTTTCAAAGCGTTAAACCATTCATAGCTTTATGACTACATATTAATCTGCTCTCATTTATTGCTTTGTAAGGCTATTTTGACAAAAGTTAATTATCAAGACTGCTAAATGCTTTTAAAGCATTGATTGGGGGAATTATTACATCACGGTGATAGACACAGTGTGTTAAGATGGATTGTAAGGCTCGGACCATCTGAAATTTCCCCCCTTTTAATTGGATCGATCCCCAGAATAAACGAAGTTTAATTGAATTTTGAGGAAAATTGAGCAGTTGTTTTCAAGTCTCTGTCAATACGCATTATTTCAATTACATGATGATAAGCATGGAGAGAGTTTGCAAACAGCCTGCATGGAGGCGGAGGCTGCACACCAGAGAGGCTCCCTCTTCTACTTTCTTTTTCCAGGACGAACCACATTTCCCAAAAGCACATCAGCAAGGGCAGCACCCTGCTCCTGCAATGCAGCTCAGGAAAACATTTCAGAGAAATTTACTGGCTGGACCCACTTTCCTGGCTGTCTTCATCTCCAGGCTGGCACTCCTTCCTCAGCCTTCCCATAGACTCCTACAGAGCAGGACTGTTTTTTTTTGTGCTAAACCCAAGCGTTCTGTTTAATAGGCTTGACATGTCTTGAAAATGTTGACCAAGATTCTTTGGCTTGTAAAGCTTTGCTGCAAGGAAGCTGAGAAGCAATTGTCCCCTGCTGTCTATCCTGCTCCACTCCAAATCACATCTCCACTGTGGTACTGGTGGAGATACGTGGAAGTTAAGGGCTGGAGTTAGCAGTCAGAGTGGATTCCTTTTGAGACCACTGTTTGGGGCTGGGGAAGAAAGACAAAGTTTTACTACCTATCCGGAACATGGCAGCACCAAGAGGTGGTAAGCTTTCCATGGAGTGGGGCATCCCTTGCGGAAAGCAACAAATATCACAGCTTGAGAGCTCATGCACATTTCTGGGCTTCTTGGAAATATTTCCTCCTTCTTTACACACTAGGAACATGGGAGACTTTAGCAGGGGAAGTAGAATTCACCATCATGTAGGAGCTGACAGCATTAGTGCTGAACAAGGTGTTCTCCCAGCTCTGCGTGCGGCCCTCTGAACATCCCAGATGTTAGCAGATACCATTTATGGCCTTATCCTGGGCAGGAGGAGCCCACTCCTGCACCTTCCCTGGGTGCTCCAGGATGGTGTGTAGGATGTCCCCCACTATGAGTCTCCCTGACCCCCACAGAGCTGCAGTCGTTGTCATTTCTATTTCCACATTCAATATTCACCCCTCCCCCCCCGAAAAAGAAAAAGACCTTCAGCTTTGGAAAAAAAACCCAAAACTCTGCATAATTCTAAAACCCTCATTCCTCCCCTTCATTTACTGTCCCAGCCCAGTGGAAGTGTGCAAGTTATGGCGGCTCTTACAGAAGAAATACATGGCAAAGATTTATTCAGACAAAGCTGTTTCTCCTTTTTATCCCCTTCTACCAGCACCTCCCCAAAGCCCCCAGATCCCCACAGCCTCTGGAATGGCCCAGGCTGCTCCTGGCACACCAGTGGCGGGTGGGCTCTTGTTGGCCCAATGGTACCAGTGAGATGGATCCACCCCTTAGGAGGAGGCAGGGGGTGGCTTGGGCTGTCACTGTGCCCATGCTATGCAGCAGCATCCGTCCCCTGACCCCAAGCATGCAAGTGAGCCCTGCACTCCAAGGGAGCCATGCCAGGATGGGTCCTGCAGCCAGCAGCAAGACACAAAGGGTACAGACACTGTTATAGATTTGTTAGTTATTCATTGCAACAGCGCTGATCCTAATGAATTCATTTGGTATTCATTGGTTGTCACGCACAGTTCTGTAAGTCTTCAGCTCTAATTTAGGACAATTAAAATGAAGTGTTAGCAAGCAATGTTTCCCCTGCATTGCACAATCTATAATATTTTCTTTTTAGGGGCGGGATGCAGACTAACCCGGCTCATGCTGCTGATGTTATCGGGGAGTGAGATCTTACAGCTTGATCCTGCAACGCTTAATGAATTAATACAGCAGATATAATTGTCATGGGTCAGCGTGTTGTGCTGGCCTGCAGATCTGTCTAGATTAGGCCTGGGGAAAGACTAATTGAAAAATACACGTCTTGGTTTGCTTAAAAACAATAAGCAGATATCTAGCAGGGAGAATCTACAAACAAGAGGCATAAAAGCAAGCCAGTGATTTGTCATACGCTTCATAGTTCAAGTTGTAAATTAGACGATCTTTCATAATCACGGGGCTGGGGGAGGGGGAGAACCCAATCAATTTGTCTGTAAAACCCTAAGTCTTTTTGAAAACACAATTGAAATATAATTCCTCTGTGTTTCCCAGTTAATTATCATTTACAATATTTCTGGCATCAAAGCTTTAGTAGCATGGAGGGATCATTTCTTCATCACAATACCACTTTCAGGATTCATTTATCTTGTCTTTTAGATAATTATCCCCAAATTCACCAGTAGACTGTCACACTTACATGCTCCAATAAATGTAGTTTTAAATCAGCAGCTTACTTTGCTGTGGTGGTACAAGCGCTCCTGAATTGTGTCTAACTAGAGTCATTCATCTGTGATCACAACACTAAAGGGAGAACAACAACATTAAGGTTTGTATGAATGATCATGCTTATTTATATGCAAATACGTCTGACAAATCAATAATGTATGATTTAGCTGCTCACTGTGCATTAGTAGAAGTGCTGCCAGTCCCAGGTGGTGGCCTCAAAATGATCTTCAGCTCTGCCCCCCCATCTCAGCCCCACTCCAACCAGTGGCTGCAGTCAGGTGGCTGCAGGATCAGCTGTTTGTTCAGCCATGCAGAGCCCCACGCATGGGGTGATGAGTTTGGAGAAGCTGATGCCAGCCTGGGGGGACTGCTGCAGTCCTTCCCGGAGCAGTGTTTTCTGTACTGAGCCCCAAAGCCATCCACAAATGGAAAAACTACATATCTGACATCTCTATCTTGTGCCTAAGCAAAGTTGGGTGCTGGGCTAGGTGCTGCTGTGCTGTAAATGCTGCATTTCTTCTGAGAAGTTGCTTAGGGCAGTGATTATTCGGGTTTCCAGCTAAGAGGAGCCAAGAAATACCAACGCCACCGCCCTCAGTTATCACTCTTCTTGCTGAACCCTGAGGGCTGAGAAGTGGTCGAGTCCTGACCAAGGCAGAGAGGTGGGAGATGCCCCTAACGTGGTTGTTCCCTTGGCCACAAACATCTGGCAGCACTGCACCTGGCTCACAGCCACCTCCCTGGGCAAAATGCCACATCCTGTGCCACTCTCCTTCCCTGCCCACAGGGTGCAGGGGAACAAAGGCACCCCATCGCAGAGCTCCCATTTGCCGTGGCAGTGACAAGAAGAGCATCCTGTCCTGGGGATGTACTGCTTGGTTATTGCCAGCTTTGGAAGAAGCACTCGGCAAGCTGTGAAAGCAAGCAAGAAATCCCAGTGTACACAACGCTGGGGGGACGAGGGGAGGAGTGAGCTTAATGGCCTGCATGAATTGCCAAGCAAACCCTCTGCAGACTTCAGCATCTTCAGTGCCACATCCTCATTCTAACACAGAAGCGACATTTATAGGTCGTAACTCTGAGGAGCAGTTGGTCTCTCTGGCACTATTACACTTAAATGTGAAGGGCTTCATCTGCTGACTATCACGGTGGAACAGGCAAGTTGAGCAGTTAAAGGAGCAGTTCAGGGAGATCCCCCAGGGATGCAGCGAGCAAAAGAGAATAATCAGGCATTTCCACAACTTGCCCCTGTAGTGTATTACATTCTGGCGACTAAGCTGCTTTTAGCTTTCCCAGTTTACTTTCAATCACGCCTATCGAATACACTGCTCGTATTCCCACTGCATTTATAATTATAATTGGCTATCTGTGCATGGGGAGCATGCAGTGCAGATGTGGGGTGTGCGCACACCCAGCCCTGCTCTGCACAGCCCTGCCCTCACACATACGCTCCGAAAAGAAACAGTCGGAGATTGAATTAGCTCAGAAATGGAGCATCTGCACAGCCAATAATTTCATTACAGGGGAAAGCAGGAAACTGTGTTTCTCAATGAAGCTCGGATTATGAATCTGGTCATTTGCATTGGAATTTTAATGGGATTGTACAAGAAAGGGCTGGCGTGCATCAGTTCTCCTTCACGTGTGGCTTAATGCAGGGAGATGCTGGGCAGGGCAGGAGGTGGGGGGCTGCTGGCAGGAGCACACTGCCAGTCCTGTAGGTGGACCACCAGCATCTGCACTCCATTGTGCCCATCTCTCCATGGAGTGACTAATTCCAGCAAGGGAGCAGGTTGCTGTTTTAGTCATTTGACCTCAATGCTCATGAGTGGAGGCTGGAAATCTTTGCTAAGGGGGGCAGTGATGGCAGCCAGTGCTTGGAGCAGTACTCTGTGCATCTGGGCAGAGCTCTGAGGTGCATCCATGTATCAGGAAGCGGCATTCCGTGAGTGGGTCATGCCCAAATGCTGGGTAACTCCAGAGAGAGGACCCATGCCTGGAGCTCCCGGTCCTATGTAAATGGCCATATGCAAGTCCCATTTTTGTTGATTATTTTCCTCTTTCATGAACCCAAACCAGTGTATGTGGGAGCCATCACCAGCTGATGTGATAGTTCTGTGCTTCAGGTGATGTTTTTCCCATGAGTGCTGGGCCTCGTTGCAGCCCTGACAGCTGCAGCAGAAATCCTCTTCGGTGCAGTGTGGAGCAAAACTACATCTCCCATCATCCCCAGACGGAACAAAAGGAGACCTGAGAGTGGGCTTGTTTCTCTTCCTAACAAACAGCACTTGGAGATTCAACCTCTGATTGGCAGAACACCCCTTTTGTTTTCACTAGCTATGAAAAAGTTCACAGGCATGTGAGAAAGCTCACATTTTGTCAGGTGTGCAAGAGATTTTGAGGAGTGTCTCTAAGGAGACACATGCACACGCAAACCAGGCACTCCAACTCACACCCAGCCGGCCGAGGCTCTTCCCGCAGGGTGAATATGAAATACTGAAAGTGCTATGTCCTCTCCTTTACAAATTTCTTCATATTTGCTCTGGCCATTCCATTGATATGTAAATAAACGGTACCACCACTCTACAAAATGCAGATACTCTGCATTATTTAAGCCGTGAAGACGATGCATCATCTGTTATGTGGCTCATTGGGGGAGCCCTGCTGTGTATTTGGCAATAAAGCCTCAGAGCGCCTCATCAGAAACAGCAGTTGGTCCAGGGGAAGTTCATTTATGCATGAAATATTCACAGAGCAACAATGCAAACCTTAAACATCAGTAATTGTTAGATTTCTATTGCCTCTAACTAGTGTCTCTAAATTATTGCAAAAGACTGGCCAATTTGCAAATTACATATATTTGTCATGCTCTTGTACCTTTAGTGAACAGACCATAATGGTGATAGCATTTTTAATGTACACAGTCACTGAGCCTCCTTTGGAGAGCTAGCCAAAGACTGGCTCCTTAATGGAAAGAGCTGGCCAGTTTTCTGCAGACAGTCACCGCTATGTTAACTGACTCATTGCCTGGGATTTTTTCCCCGGATGGTTATCTCCAGATTTTAGTTTAAGAAGAATCTTCATCCAAGATGTCCGCCTTTGCGTGCCTCAGAAAAACGATGCCTGATTATGGTGCCAGCATAATGCAAGGCCATGGTATCAACAAGGCAACTTCAGGCTTTGGCACAGGTGCTGCTATTCCCTTCGTTCAACAATTTTGGGTTCATTATATTTCTATGCAACCCAAAATAACAACTGAGAGATCAAAGGGTCAGTTAACACTCAGCAGATTAATTTTTGAGTTGCTTGGTGGTCAGTGGTTCCTAAAAGAAGCATAGAAGGAAGGGGCATTCTCACTGCCTTTCTACTTTTTGGTTAATATTGAACAGAAATCTTCTTAGGTGCCCTTCCATTTAATATAGGAATATAATAAAGTATCCCCTTTGACAAATCTATTTTTCTTCACAAAGAAAAGGGCACATTTCCCCCATGGACAGCACACTGTTCTATCTCGTGCACTGTGCTTCTCTTTGGGAGCATAACCTCCATCAGCTGGTACAACACAACTTCCTTTCCCCAGTGGTGGTGGTCCTTCAGGAGAACTCACTGGCTTTGCAGAGGGTGGGAACAATCTCCAGGTGGGGTTCATAGAGTCACAGAATCATTAAGTTTGGAAAAGATCTCTAAGATCTCCAAGTCCAATGCCAGCCCAGCCCACTGTGCCCACTGACCATGCCCATGAGTGCCGCATCCCCACAGTTCTTGAACACCTCCAGGGATGGTGACCCCCTGACTCCCTGGGGAGCTGCGCCAGTGGTGCATCACCTCTCTTTGAGAGAAGAAATGTTTCCTAATATCCAACCTGAACCTCCCCTGGTGCAACTGAAGGCCATCACCTCTTGTTTCATCTTCTCTGCTCACAAGGAGCTGCTTGCTGACCACCACCACATGTGGCTGAGAGAGCTTTTAGCACTTCAAGATAACCCAGGGTCATCCCAACCATCCCAAGGGCAGTGATGGGACCTCAGAGGCAGAGCAGGCCTCCTGCTGCAAGCCTCACCTTGGCTTCAGAGACATGATCTCCATGCCAGTTCTGCAAGTTACAAGTTTGTAAGGTTGTAAGTTCACCTCGCCTCTATGACCTTGTCTGGACATGGTCATAGATCATAATAAATGACCATACTGCTGCTATTCTCACTGCTAGCATGGCTCTGTCTCATGCTCACACCCTCAATGGTACACTTAGAGGGTAAGGACAGATACTCCAGGAATTCTGCAGTGCACAGATACTATAGGAAAAGCAGATGGAGTGTGTGATCTTGGGTCTTTGTGGGGAGGAATTGCATCCTCATCAGTCTGAGTGGGGAGGCAGCTCAGGAACCTGAGCAGCAAAGTGGCATCTCTTGGCCACCCAGCAGGAGATGACAATAAAAGCTAATTTAAAAACAACAACAACAACAAAAAGCGCTGGAGTTTTGTTAGTCACTTAACGAAATGAATTTCTTGCACTAGTTCTGAAGCTGAACTCTCTCAAAGGCGATCACTCCTGACTCCAGGTTTCTCTTTGACTTGTTTTATGATGTTTGCTGAAAGTTCAGAAAATTAAATCTTTTGCAGGTTCAGAAATGCACATGATGGATGTGTTTTGGGATTCAAATCAAGGGAGGGAGAATGCTTCTTTAAATTATTAGTTTGGCTCCTCTCCACCATGCTGCTGCTCTGTTAATTAAACAGCGGACATATGTTAAGGCTGTTTTACAAGCATCTGGAAAGAAAAATTAACATTTTTTATCACTGTCACTGTAATTTCTTAACTGTATGTATATTTGGACAATATGAAAATTAGTTTCATTTAGAAGTTGGAGTGGTTTGCATTGATTAGAAGACAGACAGAATGATGCAGGGAAGCTTGGTAGAGGAAGAAGAATCTGGCCTGGAGAACATCAGGAGAGGCATGGTGCCCCAGCAGGCTGGTCAAGCAGGGTGGAATCTGATGCATATTTCTATTATAATAACCATGCTGCACATTTCTGTAGGCATTTCAGCTCACAGTAATGGAGGTAGTTTGCAAACAAAGCCAACAGCACTTTGTGGAGCAGATTTTGGTTGCTCACTTTGGACTCCATACTGTCTTCCACGCTGGTTGTCTTTTCTCATTGATGCAGGTTAGGATTGTCAGTGCATGGGGTCTTGAATATTGAATCTGTGACTGTTAGGGTCCTACTGTTCCTCCTCACAATGCTTCTTACACCAAGAAGGTGTAAGGTTGTAGCACGGTGGGGGGCAGCCTCTTCTCCTATCTAACAGTGATAGGACAAGAGGTAACAGCCTTAAGCTGTGCCTGGGGTGGTTCATGTTGGATACCAGGAAAAGAATTATTCTCCGGAAGATTGATGATGCACTGGCACATCTGCCCAGGGAGGTGGTGGGATCACCATCCCAGGAGGTGTTCCAGAACCATGGAGATGTGGCACTCAGGGATGTGGTCAGTGGGCATGGTGGGATGGGCTGGGGTTGAACTTGGTGATCTTTTCCAACCCTAATAATTCTGTGATTCTATGATTCTATGATTCTATGCTGGGAGAGTTTCCTGCTGGAAAATGGGAAACCTCAGGGCTTAGCTGTGAGAAATAATTTGGCTGTGCTTGCACAGGAACTGTGCATGGCCTCTTTCAGCCATACATGTTTGCTTCCAACCGGGACACGGAGGCCAAGGGGAAAAAGGAGAGTGTCAAAACTAGAGTCTGAAACTAAGAGCTGTTTCTATAAATTGAACGCAGCAGAGAGCCCTGCTCCGGGCAGGCCGGGTGAGCCTTCTCAGGTTGCACAATGCACTGCGCTGTGTAAATTAAACAATATGGTCCTAAATTGACAGATTGGACAGGCTCCATTTCCAGGATTCCCAGTCCATGCTCGCTAATTATGGCAATATGTTGTTTATCAGCAAAGAGTTGTCCAGATCCAAATTTCCCTGAGTAATGAGGTGCACTTAGCTCCAGCTGGACAGAGCAGATCATACAGCAGAACATGGCAGGGATCACTGCCTTTCCCCAGGGCTGGGAAAGTCACTGACTTTGGGCCAGATCAGTCCCAGCTCACTCACATGAACAGGCTGTATGAAATGAATGGGTCTATACCCAAGGACAGAGGTCTGATCCAATGGCTATTACAACCAATGGCACTTCCACAGGCTTCGGAGCCCTTTAGATTAAGCATGGGATGAGCAGGATTTCCTCATATGCTTGCAAGAAAAACGAGCAGCGAGATATCTGCATGGAAAATGGAGAGTATGTATGACGATGTGTGGTTTAAAGCACCTGGCTGGCTCATCTGAACTCACCCTGAGCCAGGAGCTGGGAGAGGCTATGGGTGAAGGTCGGTTAGCTGATGGGTTAACACGTGCATCCTGGTCCTGTGTGCGTGCTGTTAAAATAATGAGTGCAGGAGACTGGGCTGTCAAACAAATTAATCTTGGGCTCCTGATGATATCACAAACCGCTAGGGCTTCGCTCTCACAGGTTGCAATTTCATCAACCCCCTTGCCTATTGATTTATACCTACAGAATCCATCCTTCTCCCTATCCATTATCCTAAATGCAATGCTAACGTACCAGAGAAAATCTATTTGAGTTCATTTGAATTTCTTTTTTTTAGACCCTGAATTAATGTTTTCTAAAAGGGTATCTTAATCAGGCACTTTTTTATTAAAAGAAATATTGCAAGAATAAAACGCCAGCCCCTGAGGTTCAGTCAGTTACAGCAAGATAACGTACTTGGCTCTTGCTATCCCTCTGTGCTTTTTTTCCCCTCTGCGAAATTAGCAATGTGAATTAGATCCAAGAATTTTAACCCTATTTGACCAGTGAGAGTTAACTGATGAACGGAGTTAATTTATTTGATGAATCAGTGTCAGGGGAACTGGGGAGGTTTTCTCTTTCCTTCTGATAATCTAAAACTGCAAAACTGTGTTCTGTTATTAGTTTGAATTATGCTGTTACAGCGACCACAGAGATTTGCCTTCTTTTTTTTCGCTTCTATTGAGAGGATGTTTCCAAAAATAAGCCTTTGCATTTCTGCATGAGACAAAACACGTTACTCTTTGCGCACTGCATGTGGCATCACTGTCAAAGTGAGTGCACAAAAATCACTGTAAGACGGTTCTGAGTTTGCTTCTCCCTTTGCTGCATACAAACTCTTTGATCCCGCCTGGTTTGCTGGTTATTTCTGTTTAAATCACATCCTGAAATTCCTCGTACACAGAAATGTTACCACTGTTTCTCTCCAAATTCATAATGAAAGCTGAGGTTTCTGGGCAGCCACTCATTTCCAGAGATCAGGGCTTCAAAGAGAGCACTACATGCCCACCTCTTGCAGTCTGCACCAGCGCCATGGGTGTCAACCACACCAACAACAGAGGTTCCCCTAAAATGTTCGTTATATAACGAGCCCAAACCTACAGATCTAAAGCTCTGCATTCAGCTTTTCTCAAATGGCAAAGACTGAGTGCACACACTAATTAAAAAAAAAGAAAGAAAAGAAAAAATTGATTTTATCCTAACCATCTTTCTTAAAAAGATAAAGCTCACCTGCACCTCACCTTTCTCTGCACCAGTGCTGTGTGATATGCACACACACGTATGTGACAGCCGCACACCACTGGGGCTCATTCCCAGCAGTCTGATCACAGCGAGGAGAGGGGAAATTGGAGCTACATGGACCTCACACACCGGCCCTGTAGCTCCGTGAATGCGCCCAGCTCGAATCTTGGTGCTAGCAAAACCCGTACTGAGGTTGCCCTTGCAAGCCCAATGCTCAAGTCCTTCTAAGGACTCAGTGCAGAAGATTTTCTCTGGATCACAAAGGAAATCTGGTGAAAAAGCTGTTTGTGAAAATGTATTTGTCCAAATATGCATTTTTTCCAAATGCAAGCATCCTCCTCCTCTATTTATAAGAAATAACACAGCATGCTGCTGGGATTTTCAGGTTGCTCAGGTCCCTCTGCCTTAGATCCACAGAGGATGTAATTCCAGTGTCCCACAGATCTCCCAGGCTGTGTCTGTAGGAGGGAGGTCCTTCCCAGCCAGGTGGCTGCAGGCACTTCAGGAAAGTAAGAGCAGCAGGATGCTCCCGTGTCTCTGGCTGCTATTATTTCTCTGAGAGCCCCAGTACAGGAGCCTTGGAAACACAAGGGATGGAAAACCAGCAAGGATAGACTGTGTATGACTTTGCTTGGAAGCTTGTGGGGCAGCAAATACTGTCCCTGAATGGGCTAAAGCTGCTGGTGGGTGGCAGCGGAACCCCCACACTGAGCATCCCCAAATTCCACTTTGGTTACCATTTTGCCACAGGCATTTGTGGGCAGAGCCCTGCCCAGAGGTGACCACTCTTTGGTGAGAAACCAAAAGGAGAAGGCATGTGGACAGGACTAACAAAATAACTGCTGCAGGCATTAATTGGTGAATTTGTATACATTTCCTCAACAATGCAAATTAAATCTTTGTGATGATTTTTACTAAAACAAAACTCCATTTTCCTCAAATGCCTCTGGGAAGCACAGCTTTCCTCTGGGGCTGCAGTTTGCTGCAAAAACTCCCACCTGGAGCAGTTTGTGCTGCTGGAGAGAGGTTCCGAAAAGTCTCTTTTGCTGCTGTTGGGGATAACGTAACACCTACACTACTGGATTTGTTCAGCTCCAGCTAATGTGTAACACAGCTTTCACTTCCAGTGCTCAGTCCCCACTGCAGCCATAGGCTGGGAAAAGCATCAGGCGCACTTGTAAGGTTTGCAAAATATTTTCTCCCCGCGTCAGAGTCCTTCACTGTCACAGCCTTTGCCTTCGCGGGTTAATAAAACCATCTATCACACTTCCTGATGACAGATGTCTAAATGCCCGAATAATGCCCAGCATGGAAAGCTATGGGTTATGACAGCCGGAATCAGGTTTCAGAAGAGATTGAGACGACTCCAGAAGTGAATGGAATGCACAGATGTTAGCAAGCCTGTCCTTCTGATTAAGTTTGCTGCAATGCAGAAGGTATAAATATGTTCGAATGCTCAGAAGGCCATGGGAAATGAGAGGCTGCATTTTAGCACCCAGCACTTTTGAGTCCCTGGGTAATCCTGATTTTAAGTACACCTTTTATGGACCAATCTGGCTGAATTGTTCTACACGTTAAATGAAGCAAAGACTTTGTAGAAGTATTCTGGCAAACAATATAATGTATCACTTAAAGAGCTATAACCAAGCAAGTGGAAAATGCAGCTCTTGTTGCAATTTAAAGCAGAGTATCTATAGTTCATATTTAGCATTTTAGTGTGGAAAACAAGAATAAATAGCAGGAAGGAAACAGGCACTGCACCCGAATGCATTTTTCTACCCAGGGCTGTATGTATGCTGTTGGGTAGCTGTCACCCAGGTAGCTGGTGGCTCTCAGAAGTGTCTCTGTGGGGAAAAAAGCTCTTTCTGCTGTGCTTGTGTTTTTGGCACTGTTGCCCAGTTGCTGTGGAGACTCCTTGGGCCAGGAGGTGATGCTGAGGACCGGATAAGAACAGGGACAAGTCTCAGGCTCCAACCTGCTGTACGGTGTGAGCCTGGCTGGTTCCATGGTGTTTACTGGCCTATGAGCTTCCCATCTTTCACGTCCTAGTGACTTCACCAAGCAGAGCTTCCCACTGGGCTTTCTGCAAGGACCTGGGTGAAGCTTGCCATAATGAATGTGGATCATCACTGGTACCATTTGTGCAGATGTTGATGGGAGGGAGGGTCCTGTCCCGCTGTCCCACTGCAATCCCACGGCAGAATAATTTCAGACCAGAGGAAAGTTCATTTCCCAGCAAAGAAAGCCCAGCAATAAATCAAAGATAAGGGATCCTCTCTTCAACTGCTGGGTGTTATGTGTCCATTTTGGAGCTGCACTACTGCTTCCTCACTGATCGCTTCCTGGAATCTCCAAAAATTCCCAGAGGTTACAGCTGCTCAGTGCATCCCAGCCTTCAGAAAGCTGACACTGCAGAGACGCAACGCACCGAGCCACCCTGCATCCCCACATCCTCAGAGCTGCTGCTGAGCCCATCGATCAGCTACCAATCCATAGCCAGAGCCATGCCTTTATTCCAAATGATACGGTGAGACATCATGTTTATGGGAATGGAGGTGTCTGCTCTGGATTCTATAAGTTCTTGCAGCTCTGTGCTGTGGGGGTCCCTGCCAGGCTGGTAAATCTGAAATCCTTCATTCTTTCAGGACAGATAAATGCTCGGAGTGAACTGAAGCTCAGTTCCCAGCACAGGGAGGGTTAACAGCTCGAAATCTGGAGTACTCATCTGCAATCTCAATTTGCTCAGAGTCCAGCAGCTGCATTAGTTGAGATAATTCTGTCAGTGAGTGCTGTTTGTACCCAGAACATGCCTGCTAAATTTGTTAAAGAATACCCCAGACTAACGCATCATTACACTCACAAAGTCATCTATCTTTTACTTCAGATTAATTCTTTTTTTTCCCTCTCTCTTCACCTCCTCCATAAATCCTGGTGCACTTAATTAATTTCAGTTCCAGTGTAAGGTCCATAATACAGAATTGTTCAAGCAAACACAAAATTAATTATTCTATTTACGGCCTTCTCATTGAAAGGAGCATTTCATCTTTCATAATTACATTTCGGAACGTCCAATTATGAATTCAGACTTCTGCTGCTTTGCATACCGTGATTGTACGCAAGCGTCTCCATGCCAATGAGAACCGAGAGTTGGGTCTCACGTTTCCTTCCAATTAGACGGAATTTGAGTGCAGTTCCAGCCTGAAAAAAAAAACCTTTTCAAGAGGTGACAGAGGGAGAGGGCGGGAGGTGGGGGGTGCCTAAAGAATCAGGTTGGAGAAATGCGTCTGTGAACACACGTTAACATTTCTTCTCCAGCAAAAGTGATGTCTTCATAACGCAGAACAGGGCTCGCTGTTGCTGCTTCAGTAACCCCACCAGCTGCTACAGCCTTAACTCTACGAGCAGAGGACTTTATCTCACTCCTTTTGAGATAAAGGGAAAATTTCTGGGCTCCTCTACCTTTAAAAAGAGATCTGAACTCATGCGTGAGTGGATATATATATCCCCTCCATTTGTGTGATTTATATCAATTTTTAATGCCTTCACAGAATCATAGAAACATTGAGGTTGGAAGGATCATCCAGTCCAACCCCATCTCGTATCTGTGACCTCTCTAGACCATGTCACTCCGTGTGACATCTGCCCTTTCCTTGGACACCTCCAGGGACGGTGACCTCAACACTCCCTGCAGCTGTGCCACTGCATCACCACTCTTCCAGTGAATAAATTTTCCCTAATATCCATACTGATATCCATAATCCAATCCGATTTCCTAATATCTGATATTCGATCATGGGGCTGTTTTCGTCAGAACTGATTTGTAAGTGAAACTTGAAACCGTGGAGCTGTTCTGCTCGCTGGACACTTGGGGCAGATTTGGAATTTTGTGTAGATTTGGAAAAGCCCATCTCATGCCCTCAGGCTCTGTGGGGTCCTCAGCTCAAGGGTATGCTTTCTGCATGGAGAAGGTTGGTGCAAATGTCCCAGATAGTTTTAGGGAAACATTGTGCCTGCTGAAGGATGCTGGAAATTCAGCCTTATGGGCTTGTAGGAAAGCAGAAAGCCTTGATATGAGTCTTCCTTCTTTGGCAGGAGGCTGACGGGATGAGGATGCCTGCTTCAGTTTGTCACTGACATGGATCTCTGGGCAGGATGAGTCTGTTGGAAGCTCCTGGATGGACGAATGGATCACAGCTGTCCATCATGGCACAGATCCTCCCCAGCACAGCCAGCTTGGCTGCATGGGGATCTACTGCAGCAGGAATGGTGATGGCTCTTAGTTTCCCAGCCCTACAACCATGAGAGCTGGGGGCTGGAGCCGGAACTGCAAGTAGCAGAAGAGGTCACCCCAGCAATTCAATGCTTTTTGCACTATCCCAATTTGCATACTTGAGCAAAGGCCATGGCCAATCTGACCTTCTGAGAGATCTGATTTAAAAATTCCTGCCCAGTACAAGTCAAAATGAGCTGTTGTAAGAGCTCTGAAGCAGCTCTAGGGTCTGCCTGTCAAGTTTGATCAAACTCTGAAAAGCCAAAATGTGCCCATCTCCTTTGGAAACGCAAATAAATTGCTTTAGCCTTATCTATAGTTTTCCAGCGACTGCTATTTAAGTAGGACGAAGCGTGGTAATCAACTTTATAGAGCATATTTCCATGGCACACCCGTTATGTCATGCCTTGTTTACACAATTGGAATTAGGGATTAAGAGGTACACATACTGGGCAGGAGGCCAAAAATACTTTTACAGGCCTGATTTACTGGCCGGGCCCTGCAGGATGGGGAGCTGTGCGTGCAGAGGGGTTGCTGATGGCTTTGGAATGTGGCACACGGCAAATCGCATCACGGGGCTCTAAAAGCCAAGTGGAGATGGGTGGGCACTGCAGGTCTCACTTCTGTGGGAGTGAGTTCATGGCTTATATGGAAAGACGTGAATATTCTGTTTTAAAAGCTGTTGGAGGAGCAGTGGATTTCCAGGTCCCGTTTCCAGAGGGGGCTCAAAAGGACCCTTGATTCATGTGATGCCTTCCATAAGCAATCACGGAATCGTTTAAGTCTTAATGGCCCTGTGGCTCATCTCCCCTGCAGCTCATAGTGATACCCACAGCTCCATCAGTTGCTCAAAGTCCTGTCCAGCCTGACCTTGGGTGTCTCCAGGGATGGGGCACCCACCTCATCTCCGGGCAACCTGTCAGTGCCTCACCACCTTTACTGTAAAAACGATTACCCTTTTATCCAATCTAAATCTCTCCTCTTTCAGTTTGAAACCATTTTCCCTTGTCCTGTCACAACAGACCCTGCTAAAAAGCCCTTCCCTTTCTTTCCTAAAGCCCCCTAACCCCCAAACCAAAGCCCCCATCTTGCAGTTGAACTGGAGCCTATTTTACTCTTTTAAACGTAATCTTGGCACCATTGCCTCATTCTATAACAAAATATTTTTCTCACTGTCCTTAACTAGCAGGAGATAATTGCTCCCTTTTGTGAGCTGTGAATGGCTTTGTGCTGTTCCACCTGGCATCTCTGCTTTTGTTTGTTAATTAGGTATTAATTGTAGGGGCTGCTTGGGATTTGTAGGTGAAGAGAGTGTGTGGTCCTATAGAGAGGGAATGAGATGAGTTCAGTTTGGTACAACAGACCTCTTAACACCTCTGACATATATATTCCAGGCGGTGTTGTGGCCAGATGCTCAGCATGCTATGAAGAGAGAGAAGGAAAAGATTTTGGTTGCTGATTCTCTGAATGTGGCAGCGCAGATTATCACTGCTGCATCATAAAATGTGGTGTTAAGGGAAGGAGAGAGGCAGGGGGCTGTTTTTTGGAATACCAGAGATGTTATAAAGTACTCAGGGTGGAGCTATGGAAGATGGGTAGTACCATGGTAAACCAGCTCCTTGTTTTACTAACTTGAATACAAACCTATGAGAAATGTGTAAAAGTGACCCCTGAAGAAGCTGCTACCGTTATGGGATCATTATGGGATGCTAAGAGCTGTAGGAGAGCTGAACAGTCAGATTTTATAGCTTTTCAATGACTGTCTATGGAATAAGGGCTTCTCTTCAGATGCTTTCCCAAAAACTTCCCTGAAATCAAAATGTTGAGCTATAATTATTTCAATCATTTCTAATTAAAGAATATATTAAAAATGTAAAAAGGGAAACCTACATTTTGGTAAATGGATCTGACTAATCTAATTGTTTGACCTGCAGGCTACAGGGCAAAGGCTGTTACTTATGGGAAATTCATTGGGGACATTAGAAAAGTAAAAATACCCACTTTTCCATGGCAGGAGGGGGTAACATGAGGGCTGCAGAGCATTGGTCTGCCTTTCTCCTCAAAGCTGTGCTTGCCAAGCCTGTCTGCTGTGTTCATTTAGCGAAATCCTAACAATTGACTTTCCAGAATGATGAAGAGGACAGAAGAAGGTGGAAAATAAAGCGGGGAAGAGATTTTCAGTGGAAAACCGAAAAACTTCCTGTTTAATAGAGCAATCCAGTGCCTAAGTACTTACTTTTCTGTGTGTGCTGCTGCTGACATTTCAGAATCCAAAAGCCTTTGTGTGGACTTTTACACTGACTTTAAGTCAGGTAAATAAACACATAGTTCTTACTCTTGATATGCTTATGCAAGGCCATGCCTTACCTCTCCAGCAGCTTTGTTGAGACAACGTTTTATTTTCTCTACAAAAGTCAGGCTCTTCTCTTCACCTCCTTTGCCAACCTTGCTCAAAGTGCTGTCCCTCGTGCCCTCGTATCAAGCTCCTGTATCAGGACAATGTGCTTTCCTACCCTCAGTACCCCTATGTACCCAACTCCCCAAGGTTATCTGGGGCATACACAGTCTCAGTGCTATCACAAAGTCATCAGGACAAACTGAAAATACGAATTGTCTTACAAAGCAGACGTGTTCCATCACTTGTACGGGAGATGTGAACTTTCCACCCCTCTGCCAGGTGCCGCAGAGCGTGGATGCTGGGTGATAGGCACGTCAGTGTGAGACCTGGAGGACAAAACGGGGGGGTGTGGGTGGTCAGTTGCTCATGATCTTGAGTTAATGTTATGTAATGACTTCTGTAATTCTGTTTTGCACCTCTTGGGCATGGGAGAACACCAGTTCTGCTCATCAACACTGTCAGAGCTTTGGGACAGCAAAAGCAGCGAGGTGTCCTGATAGAGCATCCATGTACTTTACTTAGAGGATTTGTTACTTTTCCATCTTTCTTTCTTCCACCTGTACCTTCACTGGAAGGCTTTACCTTATTCTTGAGTTTACTTGTTCTGCTCTCTTCCTCTATACACGCCCTACAAATACCTTACATGCACAAAAGGGGCACTTTCCAATGCCTGTGTGAGCAATGGCACAATCCCCTGAATATAAATACCAGGATTACAGGTGGTGACTGATCCTTGTATTATAAAAATGATATATTTTTTTAAAGAAAGCAAAACGTGTTTATTTTTCTAGAGCAGTCCACTTACACCAATGTTATTGCAGTGTCAGCAGTGACATTGCTCTGCTCCCTTCCCTCGTGGAAGCACATGTGAGCCAGCCTCAAGGTGTGGTTCAACCATCATCTGAGGGTGTGTGGAGTACACAGAACTGTGCGTGTGCCACAGTGACAGTGTGACAGCTTCCAGGTGAGGCTGGTCCCAGCACACAGCTATTCCCAGGGCTATTTTTACAGTGCTATGCCACTAAGAGGTGCTCCTAACTTCTAACGGGGGATTATGGTGTTGCACATTGTGCTCCCATCTTGGCTTTCGCATAGAGTTTAACCACCTGAAAATGACTGTTGTGTCTTGGCTGGGAAGGCTGCTGAGCTGTGCTGTGACACTGCTGTTGGGTTGGATCCATAGGTTATGATTATTTTTTTTTTCCCAGCAATTTTATTGCGTTGGTGATAAACCACAGACATTCTTATAAACACCCAGAAACTTTGAACCTTTTAAGCACTCACTGAACTGCGGAGAACTTGTTAAGCTGTATAAAACTCACCAAGAAGGCAAAGTACAAAGTGCTGCCTGCCTTGTGCTACTCACGGGCCCATCCATGTGGCCTCAGAGCAATGTTCCTGGTTTACCAACGAGCAAGGCAGGGTGCTGGATGGATCAAGGCTAGATGGGTCTGTAGCTGTGTGTGCTGGGCTGCGGGCACAGGAATAGCGCAGGAGGTGGTGCTAAAATCGCCACAGGCAGTAGTACACATGGTTAGTCAATGCCTTGCTTGACAGGCTCCCTGTGTGCATAGCATTTTATGCTCAGGTATTGGTTTTGGTATGTTTCTGTTTATGTTAGCAACAAATTGATATATATATATTTTACTGTTAGCATTTTAAGAGACCTAAAGCTCTGCCTTTCAGCCACAACATGATGGTTACTAAATAATAATTCTCCTGTTGCCAGACATGCTTTTATGTCTATGTGAAAAGTGATTCCTTTATGCTCTTACTCTATATCAGTGCTCCAAGGAATGGGAGGAAGAGGAGGTGGTAAGCATGTGGAGTCCTTAAAAACTGTTCACTAACATATTCCTGTTCTGAAAGAAAACTCCCTTGTCCTGTCTAAATATGGGTTCAGGATTGGTTCTTTGCTGAGTGTGCATCTATTTATGACCTCAAGTTGCACCAGGGGAGTTCAGGTTGGAGATGCCCAGTCCCTGGAGGTGTTCAAGGCCACGTTAGATGGGCCCTGGGCAACCTAATCGAGTACTTGTTCTACGGGTTGGCAACTCTGCTTGTGGCAGGGAGCTGGAACTACATTACCTTAAAGGCCCTTCCAGCTCAAGCCATTCTATGATCTGGTGTGAATCCTTGCCACGGGAACAGTGATAGCCACAGCCTGATGGTGGAAGAGCTTTATTGGAACACTGAGCATGGATGTGGGGGCCCTCATGCTTTCAGGAGGCTATCACTGCTTCTCTCTCTCATGCATAAGCTCTTAAATATAAACTGGGTTTTCCTTTCAACAGTGAAACCAAACTGACTTTACTCAGGGGAACACAGCCAGTTGGTTTCTGGCGATGGAGATTTTTATTTATTTATTTATTTTTAAATAAACTCCGGGAATTCTGTGTGCATGGCGTGGACTGGATAAAGCAATATAATCTTAGGTTCTTGGGTCTCGATTTTGAAAAGACAGTAGGCCAGTGTTTTGTCATCTCTACATTTCTCTCACAACTATCATAGGGGAAAAAAAACAGAAACCAAGGCACGGTGTTCACAACTCATCTGCTTCTCCCACGGTGCGTTTTTCACCTGTCTTTCCCAGGGGGAATAAATTTTCTCACTGTCCAGCAACTTGAAGAAAACATGCTGAAGTGGGAGTGCAGCAAGGTATGCTCTGAACTCCTGGGCCCTGCTGCACTTTTGGGAGTGGGAATAAAATGTCTGTCTGGTTTGGTTTATGAGGAACAATCCAGCTTAGTCTGCACCAGGGATGTACTTCCCAGCATCAGGTTATGCAAGCTGCTGAGGGCATGGTGGGAGGGGGCAGACTGCAAGTCATTGTGTATCTGCATGAAAATGGAGTTCAAAACGTTCCCTCTAGAGTGGTATCCAATACCAAAATTGGATTTGGGAACTCAGAGTACATGAATATTTGTGCTGTCAATAAGAGTTATCTGTATTCAGAACCCTTTCCTTGTCTGCTTTCTCTGCCATGCTTCCTTCTTAATTCATTTTCAGTCTTTAATGTACTGTTGTGTAGCATCCTCTCCCATTAGGCCCTGTAATGTGCTCCAATTGCCTTCAGCTTGACTGCACTTAATAGCCAGCGTAAATAGAACTTAGTGTAGCATGCACTAACATCTCTATCCATTGTCCGGAGATTAAATACATGCCACAAATGGTTTACGCATCATCAGCCTCGAGCCCTCGTTTCATAGCTCCCAACCAAAAGAGGATATTAAATTAATTTGCAGGTTGCTTTAGCAAAGCCTAACAAAAAGAAGGGAAAAAAAAATCCCGAGGGTCATTATGCATATAATATCCATCAATCAAAAAAGAGGGGTGGAAAATGATAATAGCAAGTCATTATAAGAGGACAGGTGCACACATATTTAGCTCTATCTCTCGTTCAGGTCAAAGCTTAATGGTGTTAACTGGAGAGGAATGTAGGCTATGTGAACAGTGTGTGTGTGTGTGAGGAAGAGGCAAAAGGGCAGCGCCGTGTCAGGACAGCACAGTCTCTTCCAGTTCTTAAGTTCTCAGGCTTAACCCTTTGCTCTGCCTGGGCACGAGCTGTTGAGTAACACAGAGCTGTGAGACGGAGAGGAGAAAGAAGAGATCTCCATCTCTTCCTGCAGCAGCTCAGACAGTGCAAAGTATACAGGAAAATAGAACTGGTGCAAAACAGAATGGCATGGTGCCAAGGTTCAGATTAGCAGCACCTGGGCATACTGGTTACCTGGGGCATGGGTTTTGTCAAACAGAAGGGAATGCAAGTGCTCCCCACTGAGAGGGAGAAAGGAGACCCACTTTCAGAGGAGAACAGCAGCTGACGTGGAGGTGAGGAGTGATGAGCAGGGAGGGCCAGGGCAGAGAGAGCTGGGACAGTAGTGGTGAGGCAATACCACATCTGGTAGAACATAAACTGTGAATGAAGTAGCGAGATTTGTTTGAAATGAATGAATTCTGTCTAAATGAGAGTGCAGGACTGCATCCTTCATTTTTTATCAAGGGAAGACTCTACGTGAACATGGACTGCATGACTGGACGCTCCTGCACCATCCCTACTTGCCAGTCTATCCTTTCAGATTGAGCAGGACAGATACTGAAAATATGAAAATGACATTGCTGTACTCATATATAACAACCAGAACGAGAGATTCTTGGTATTAGAGCACCAGGCCAAATGCTGGGCTGTCTTTTCTGGTTTGTTTCTGTGGCACAAAATGTCTCCCATGATTCCAAATCCCTTCTCTTTATGTCTCAAGTTTGATATCCACAGCGGAAAGAGAAAATATCAGTGATTGACTCTCTCTTTTTCTTCAGACGCCAGTAAAATTTGCAGGGTCTTGTGGATGAATAATAAACCACTGCATCACTTCCACGTGCTGTGTTCTGTGGTCTTCATGAGGAAATGACCCTTAACCTTTCTCAAACCAACAGTTAACACACCTTTGTTGATACGTGTCAAACTTCTGAGGCTCAGAGTAAGCAATAGCAATACACTGAGAAATGATATGGGAAACTAGCATAAGTAAGCAAGGAAATATCTCTCACCACAAGAACTTAAATGCTGAAGGACCGCTCTCATAGGAATAATGAACATACTGGGCCCTTCACTACAAGGACATTGATACCCTCAACCCAGAGAAGGACAATGGAGCTGTGAAGGGTCTGGAGCACGATGGATTCTTATGGGGAGCAGTTGAAGGAACTGGGATGGTTCAGTCTGGAGAAGAGGAGGCTCAGGGGAGACCTTATTGCTCTCTAGAATGACCTGAAAATAGGTTGTGTGAGGTGGGGATTGGCCTCTTCTCCCAGGTAATAGTAATAGGAGAGGGAATGGCCTGAAGTTCTGCCAGGGGAGATTCAGGTTGGATATTAGGGAAAATTTCTTCTCTGAAAGAGTGGTGATGCAGTGGCACAGCTGCCCAGGAAGGTGGGGGAGCCACTGTCCGTGGAGGTGTTCAAGAACTGCAGGGATGTGGCACTGAGGGATGTGGTCAGTGGGCATGGTGGGCTGGGGTTGGACTGGCTGATCTTAGAGGTTTTTTCCAACCTTAATAATTCTGCGTCTCTGTGATTCTATGACAGCTGCTGTTCCATGGCACTTGTCACAGGCTGGAGCCATGCACCAGGGTAAAGCAGAGTTTGGTCACACTGCCGCTTAGCCAGCTTTCATTAGAAGCTGCAAGAAACAAATTCCCTAGGAAAGACAGGCTCAAGTAGCCAGATTCAAGTGGCATCTATGGACAGGAGATGGGCCTGAATATATACTGGGGGAAAAATAAAAAGCATTATCAACCACTATTCATTATGAAAGCAGGGTGAACTCTTCTAGGAGGTGCTTTTTTCTTGATGGGGGAAGACATGGATTTCATCCTGATGCTACAGAGCAACTTCAGCCAGCTCCTGCTCTGCCTCTGAGCAGATGCTCCATCCATGTGTCCATGCGGCTGCGGGGCTGGGCTGCGTGTGCTCCACAACAATAGATGATCACTCTTAATTATGGCAGCCTGAATGAATATGACTCTGCCAGTCCCTTTCCTTACGGTATCTGATCAATACATCCCTAATTGCTAAAGGATGGGAGTATTGTACACAATCACTGCACAATGGTTTAATCACTTATGCTTAAAGTTAATTTCAGGCAGTTCATTTTTCATTGACGCTCTCACTCTACCAGAGATGGCTTGTCTTCCTGCAAGCACAGGTGCACATGTGCCCTCAGCTAAAGGTGGTTTATTAATAGCTTTTAGCAAGATTATCTGAGCTAATTGAAGAAGTGAGAAATGTTATTATCAAGCATATGCTTATAAGGAGGGTGTTTATTTTGGCATGGATGCTGAAAGCATTTACTGAATCAGTTCTTGAAGGAAGAGATAGAAAGGTCTTCTTCTCTGGGCTGTACCGAGCACCTTGGAAAAGCTGAGCTAACGTGGTAGGGGGCAGCCTGTGATCTCCTTGCTCTCCCCCTGCAGGAATCCCTGCTCTGGAGACAGGCAGGAGGAACTCTATTCTGGCCATGCACGTGGTAGCTCAGCTTGGAGGTTATTGCAGCATGGGGAGCAGTGCCATGCAAGTGACAACAAAAATATCCTGTGATACATATACCTGATGATGGGATAGAATAGAGATGGGAAGCAGAAAATTGATCTCTCAGCCTTCGTTCTACGTTGGACCACTGAGCTCCAGGACAAAGCTTGGCGGCAGCCAGCAGGTACTGTGCAATGTCAGATGGTCAGATAAAGATGAAGTGCACAGAGTATGATGGCGCTGCTTTTCTCCCAGAAAAATCACTGTAAGATAAAATTGGAATCCTGTGTTTTTCTTATTATTTTTCTGGCTACTGCATATCTGAAATGCTGTACTCAGGTGCGGCTCTCTTTACATCCTGGAGATCATTTCCCATGAAGAATAGCAGGCAATGTTAGAAATCTGATAAGAGTGTCTTTCTCTTGTGATGAGTTCCTGCCCAAAATCTGAGGCAAGAGATGAGGAATTCAGCATGAAGGATACAGACCAAGAGAAAGAACCCGACAGGAGCACAGTCACTCCCTTTGTTGCAATGCTTTAGGCTAACCATTATTCACAGCCCTTTCCTCATATTGCATCTTTCATGATTTGCTTAAGCGATTTTAAATTGCTTTTGTGATTTCATTTAGCAGAGACCACAATAAAAGTGACCCTTGAGTCTATGAAATGAAACAGCCTGCACAAAGGGACTGAAGGCCTCCACAGCGTGTGGGGTGACAGGTTTCTGTGCTGCACGCAGTGTGTTTGCACGGGACAAAGGAAGGATAAAGGGCCCCGAGAAAATGAGGAATGAGCGAGGAACATTGCTACAGCGGCTGCTCAGAGCAGCTAGGGTAAAATCCATGCTGGCTGCCTCTTTGCCTGTGCAAATGAAGGGAAGAGCTTTGTCAGACAACCCGGCTGAGTAAGACAGAAATGGTACCTTGCAAAGTTGTTGCATTTTTATGCAGCTGCTTTGCTGGGCCGCTCTCGACTGTGCCAGAGAGGAAATGAGCCCTCCAGGGTAAGCCTGTAGCAGAGGAATCCCAAGGCTGACCTCTGCTTTCTTTCCATAGGCTCCTAACAGCCCCTGGAGACTGGCTTTGGCACCAGAGACAAAAAGCTGAGCAGAACGCACGGAGGAAACCATACAAAAGCAACCTATTGCCCTGCTGTTTGGCTGCTCTTGGCTGTTGATGACAAGTGGACTTGTGTTAGGCAGCTCCCATGGGGAGGATCTGAAGCTGTGACACCTCATTTAAGGTATTACTCCCACTTTCCTTCACTTTGCAGAGTGTAAAATCCCAGGCAAGGGGCAGCCTGTGATCTCCTTGCTTTCTCCCTGCAGGAATCCCTGCACTGGAGACAGGCAGGAGGAACTCTATTCTGGCCATGCAGCACCTCTTGCTTGTGCTTTATGGGGAACCAGTGCCCATGCTAGCACACTGCAGTTCTGCTCCGAACTTCCCAGCAGGTGGGCAGCAAATCTTTGCAAATACTGCCCCTGCTTTCTAATATGGAGCAAGAGAAAGGGGGTGGGGGGAAGAAAAGCAACAGCAGAGTAAAACAGAACAAACTTTTGGACATGAAGAGAAAAGAAGGCTACGGAGAGCTGAGAACTGGGAGAAATCTGATTCTGAGGTTTTGTCACTGTGGTGGCACAATTTCCTGCCATGCAGCTGTGTAATGAGTTCACATCTGTTAATGCCACATGTTGCTCTGCCTTGCACAGATGCAAAGTCTCTATTTTTCTAATTAGCAACAACATGAAGTATATCTTAATTTTCTGTCCCCCTTCCCTCTAATAAATGTGGTATTAACAAGGTTACGTGCCTGCTTTCACGGGGTTTAATTGAATGAGAAGCAAGATTGGGTTAGATCACACCGTTCTTTTTAGATGGGGTTTGCCCAGATGCAGAGATTCCTTGCAGCTAGTGGAAAGCACAGCGTGGGAGGTAGGGATACACATCCTTTCACAGCTGTGGGTGTGATTAACCAGGCTTCTCTGGACCAGGTTGCATGTGTGTATGTGTTGCACATACATATTTTCTACAGTTTATCCGTTCACTTGACCCTGGCTGGAAGCTCAACTGAGTTTCTGGTTGAAGGGGATGAGGACACAGCTCAGGTCTGAGCAGACCAGGAGCCATGGGTCCTCAAAGGCAACCCTAGCTGAGACCAAGTGACTTTCCCCACTGCTGGCCGTGACATGTGCTGCAGGGGACAGCTTTGCCCTGGGGTCCCCAGTGTGACAGTGGGATGGGCGTGGGTCTCCTTGCGCAGCAGCATTCGTATTCACTAGGCTGCTGGGGGAAATCCACCGGGACCCACGCAGCAATTACTTGTGTGATTTAATTGGCATTATCATTTTACTGGCTTGACAGAGATAAATCGCCCTATTGGATGAAGCTGCTACTGTGTGACAGCAAATGCAGAAGGAAGGACTTTCTCCTTCTCTCTGAAATAGGAGATGACTACCAGTGTATCTTAATAATTAGTGCTGTTATAATTAATCGGACTATTTGAGAGCCAATCTAACAAACAAATGGAGGGCTTGATTGTTTGGTAATTGACAATTTGTTTCCAATATGGTATCACTCACATCTACTTGTGTAACAAATAAAAATAAAATAAAATTGAGATTAGCTGAGGGCTGGGCATTGGCTGCAGAGAGGATGGGTGACTGTGTGAGGGAGCAAGGGGATGGAGCATTCCCAGGCATGAAATGTCCCAGGGACTCATTTGTCTTGCACACACACACACGGTGTGATTCCTGATGGTTCCCAGCCTTTGGAGCAGTTGCAGCCAGCTGTGGCTGCCTGTGCGGGTAGTTTGATGGAAGGGCAGAGCTCCCAGACCTTGGTTTTTCTATGCCATTTGCACCCTGGGTGTAGTCCTGCATCCTGCACCGTGCACAGGCACAATATGCATAATAAAGCATAACAAATGCAAGCAGAGGGTTATTGTTAATTATTTAAATGAAGCAAGCAAGGCACCAATATTTTGCTAATAAAAACTATGTGTCATGCTGTAAGATACTGAAAAAGTGTGGAGTCTGATTTCTTCAGAAGGTTCCCCCTTGCTTTCTCAATTGCAGCATTTTTCCTTCTTTGAAATAAAAGCAAATACCTCCTTGTCCTCAATGCATCAGTGCTCCCACAGCACGGGCTTTGCTCCCTTGGGCTTCAGGAAAAACTTTTCTGAATGTGTGGTGATGCAGTGGCACAGCTGCCCAGGGAGGTGGTGGGGTCACCGTCCCTGGAGGTGTTCAAGAACCGTGGGGATGTGGCACTGAGGGATGTGGTCAGTGGCACAGGGATGGGATGGGGTGACACTTGGTGATCTTAGAGATCTTTTCCAACCTTCTATTACTGTTCATCAGTGCTGAGCTGGAAAGGGGCTCTGAACCGTGCTGCAAGGCAATAATGATGGTCATCCACTGGGAAAATCATCTGGGGGCCTGGCTTTTGTTCCCACCACCATTCTACCCCATTGCAGCAGAATTGTTGCTGTATCTGAAGAGGCTGTGAACATCTCTGCCAAGTGGCAACGCTTCTCCCCCTGCCCAGTTTAAATGAGATATGAATAATTGATTGGCCTCTTGAATAATTAATTGGATATTCAATAATGAAAGTAATTGTTTGGCTCATTCCCCCATTGATAATCAAGCTAATCTTCTCCTTCAGTATGTGGGCCATACGGGTACATAAAGCAGTGAGAGTTTAGAGGCTGATAATACAACTAATGTGCTCGGTGCGAGGTCACCTTGTCCAAATACACCCACAGCTCCAGGGCTGCTCTCCACTGGATTATCTACAGCACAGCCAGCCCATGTACAGGTTTTATTGTTTTTTGTCTTCTCTTTGATTGCTGAATATCTCCCATCAGGGAAGAGTCTTCTACAGTTTAAACAAAAATTGTCAGACGTCCAATTAATGCTTGCAGGGGGGTGTTTTTGCCCTAGTCAACAGGATGCAGGTTAAAGGAAGCAGAAGGAATCTAACCTGAAAAAATGTCTTGAGATGCTGAAGGCAACTAAATAAGTCTGAGACAGACCAAAGAAAGGCAGCTGTGCTACTCATGCTCCAAAGATATCTCTTAGGTGACCAACCTCACAACTTCCTTGAGGCCTGCTCCATATCCTGCATAGACACAGCTCTCAAACAGCCTCAAATGCTACCCCAAGTTTCTGCTCTTTAGCTGCTCTCAATGGAAGTTTCCTACAAGAAGCATCTGAAAAAATCTTTGCTGGGTTATTTTGAGGACATGTGTAGAAACTTGCAAGCATCTGACATTGTTTGAGTCCATTCTAAGGATATGGCTTAGTGGGCATTGTGGTGATGAGCTGACAGTTGGACTTGATGATCTCAGCCATCTTTTCCAACCTTAATGATTCTATGATTTTGTGATTCTCTGGTGGCAGAGTCCAATTGGTTTAGGTGATCCCAGCATGGATCTTTTCATTCTGGAGGCCAGGAGGCTTAGCCTATGTCAGATGTCTGCACGGAGGACAGGTGATAAAGATGCAGTTTGGAAAGATGAAAGCAGTGAGCAGCAGTTTTGCCAACAGCCTCACACCTACAGGGCAGTGAGCAGCCCTCAATTCTGAGCATATGTGTGCTGCTCTCAGCCTCTGGGTTCCTTCTCCTGGCAGCAGCACTGAGCAGAAACAGTTATTATGGAGACTGGAGCACCATCAGATGTGTGCCTGTGGGAACAATTTAAAAACAAACAACAAAAAAGAAGCAGCAGAGTATTCCTGAAGCAGAGTCAAACCAGATGACGGAGCAATCTGGGAAACCTTCCACCATGTGAACTTAGGTGCTTTTCCTTTCAACCAGCTTAGTTTCTTTATGAGGGTTTTCATTTGGAAAATGGCAGCATGAACAGGAATGAAGAGGATTCACCTTCAGCCAATTTACTCTGTCACAGATTTAGTATTTCATTGGTAATTTAGGAAGAAACACTTGGTCACATGTTCATTTACAGTGCTTGGAGCTGCTTGGTTGTTCGTTACTTGTGGAAAGTATGAAGACCCATTGTCCATTACCCATAGAGGTATGACCCATTGTCAGGGAAGAGGAAATGCCACAAGCTCTCCTAAGGAGCTTCTGCAAAGATGACTTTGTCTGTGGAGAAGAGAAGACAACAGGAGCAAAAGCCAACAAAACCCAACTCCATGAGCTGACTCAGCGTGCAGCATCACCCTTCCCTCCCCTCCCTCCTCCAGGCTATTACGGGGTCTGTGATGGGTTCCTGGGATCAAAGCTCCCTGTGATTTAATTGATGTGTGGCTGTGTTGGGCTGCTGGAGAGGAGGCAGTGGGCAGGGACAAGCCACAGCCCCGCGGGAAGAAATACTGCAGAAAGCCACCCGCCTCCGAGTGCCGATCGCTGCGTTATTTATGCACACACATAAACAGCTTCATGCATCCCACTGAAATCTCTGTTATTTGTCAGTGAGGCTCCCCCCCACACACACTCCTTGCTGTGCCTTAGCTAACATTTACAGTAAATCTGTTACACTGACCATTAAATCTGAAGCTGCCCTGAGCGATAGTTTCAATGGGTGTGTTGACAGCCCAAGTGTTAATAATGATGCAAACACTAACCTGTTTATTGATTTGCTTTTTGTACCCTTCATCCTAGCTCACTCCTTCTCACTCTCGGAGGAGAAATCCTAGAATTAGTAATCAGGTGACAGCTCAGAGCCCCAGTCTGTTCCCAGCAGTGTCATCCAACCCAAACTCCCGGAGATAAATTACAGGTGCCGTATTCTGCCTCTGCCAGCCATTCAATATACTGTTACTCAACGCAAGATGTAGTATTTGTCATTGGTGCCAGCAGACAGGAGGAAAAAAAAAAAAAAAGAAACATTAACACAGGCATGAAAAGCTTTTAACTTTGACAAGAGAAGCAGAGGAAAGTTTTAAATTTAGCCCCTCCACTGAAGGCCATTGCCTATCCATTAAAGAGGCTTGTCAGTTGGGGTGGAGCTGAGCTAGGACTCAGAAGGAACCCAATGTGATCTGGTGATTCCTCCTCCTCCTGCCCACAGAAATACTGAGGGACGCAGAACTGGGAAGGAGCTGCTTGGGTTCCTGTGGACAAACTGGTCCATTCATGAGATGGAGATGGGTGCATGAAGGTGAAGGAAACAGCAGATTGATTCACAGCCCAGAGGCTGGGAGCAGCCCAGGCAGTGGGTTAAGATGAACAGGGACAAAGCCCCACCTGAGCAAACCTTTAGGATTTCCCCTATTGTAAAGAGCAAAGATTGATGTAAATAGAGACTAAACAGGAGCTCACTTCTTCAGGAATCTGCTCTATACAAAGCCAGGAGCTATGGACACTTGTCCTGAGATGGGTTCTCAGTGACATTTAGGGCTGTACACCACAGTTGCACTGATGAGCTACACAGCCTTGTGCAAGAAGCTGGAGTTGAAAGCTGGGTCTTGTGTTCCCCATCTAACAGAGCTTTTTGACCTATGGCTTTTATGACCAGGATGGAAACCTGCCAGTAAATAAGCAGAATTTATAAACCCTGCAAGGGCTCTGATATACTTCCCAGGCACTGAGGACCCACTGGCTTTCAGTGGCACTTATAAAGTTCTCTCAGTTGTCAGGACCCTTAGTTCTTTTTATTTCTGCTAAGTTTATAAGCTCCGAAAAACCCGTCTGCAGCATTTATGAAGTGCACTGCAAAGGCGAAGCAAAGCAGCTGATCCAAAAGAAACATAGCTCTACCTGCACTGCTTAACTGCACTGCAAATCAAAGCCCTGCGGTCTGTTTATTTTACCCTGTCTTCTGATATACACACATCACCAAACAGACAGAAGTTTGTTATTTTAGAAAGTATAACCCATGCAAAAATCCTTGCTCTTAAGAAGGAAACTGAGCCAAGCATTCAATAAAACACTGAAAGTGAGAGTTCATCAAGTCCTTCTCTGAAAGAGTGGTGATGTACTGGCATCAGTTTTTGATACGACTGTTTTCTAAAATAGGGTCTTTCAGCTCTATGAAACACAAAGTATTGGATCCCACAGGCTAGGGAATTAGCAGTGGCAGCCAGTATTAAGCTAAATAAGCGCTCAGCAGTTTGGTCATCATACAGAAGTGGCGTCAGCACAGCAAGGTCAACCACTGGATATGACATATATAAAATAACTGCTCAAAATTTTACATCCCAAAATATTCTAGACTTCCTGGTATGTCTGCAGTGATGCTGAGGAAAACAGAGCTGTCTCCTCAGTGGACTGGACATGCAGATTTGCTCCAGTATAAAGCAGTGATGCATTCTCTTCCCCCTCACATCCGTTTCAGAAGAGAGTAAAATCTCATCTACAAGATTAACAACAATTTTTGCATCAAGGAATCCCTACACCATCTAGGCCTTCAAGGCTATTCATTTTTTCACAATTTTTAACATTCTTCTCCCCTCCTCCTTGTTTTACTTTTCCTCCTAATAGTGCCATCTGCTAAATGCTGTGTCCTTTATCACAAAATTCTCCAAAACCATAGAGCTGCTCATATTCGTGAGGGCTTGGTGGTTGTGAAGGATGATTTGACATTTTGGGTTTAATGAAGCATGCCGACGTGTTTGTATCCCAGCTTTTGAACAAGAGTGACAGCTAAAGCTCGAGACTTGTGTGACCCATGTCTTTTGCTGTAGGAGCTGTCTGGAGGTCTCAGCTTGGTTCTGAGATGTACATTAATTTAGCAGAACAGACGCAAAGGAAGAAGAAACTGACCAAGAGCCAGTGGCCGTGTATGCTGGGAAGGATGATGAAATAACAAAGGTATTTGTAGACAGAAATACTAGAAGTGGGAAAAGCACAGAAATAAAAGTAAAGCCCAAGAGGAACAGAAAACACATTAAATTAGCAGAAAGGAGAACAAAGCCTCTTCCTGTGAGACACATGAGCAGGCCAATCTTAATAATTATAGTAACAGTTAAACTTTAAAATCAGGATATGCATTTGTTGAGGTTCCTCTGATAGTGCAAGTCTCCCGCCCCCCCTTTCTTTGCACAGATTTCCCCAGGCAATTCAGTCCTTCCCTTCCTTTATTTATGTGGGTTCATATTTCATGGCTTTTGTTTACAGTATTCCCATCATGATTTATGACTGAAGAGAAATGCTGTCCAGGTGATGATCCAGTCCATTATCTCGACGGAGGCGCTGACCACTGTAGGCAAGCACAGAAAGCTGATGTACAACACGATGGAGAACAAGCAGAAAAAAGGGGGCTTCCAGGTTACAATTGAAAAAAAAAAAACCCGTAATTCATATGATTTGCAATAATTGGATGCAAAAGAAAAACAGAAAAATGTATCCTATTGCTCCTCCCCCTCAATGGGCTTTCATGGAAAAAAAATATATATCCTAGAAGACTAAGTGTATTCATTCTGCTGACACAGGACATGAGGGAATGGCACGGAGCTGCATCAGGGGATGGTCAGGTTGGATATTAGGAAAAGGTTCTGCCCCGTGGTGGGCATGGCACAGGTTGCCCAGGGAGGTGGGCACAGCCCCAAGCTGCTGGAGCTCTGGGAGTATTAGGACACCACTCTTAGACATAGGGCATGGGTTTGGGTGATCCTATGTGGAGCTGAGGGTTGGGCTTGGTGATCCTTGTGGGTCCCTTCCAACTCAGGATATTCTACAGTTCTGTAAAGATTACCCATGTTAAATACATGCTTCAGAGGGTGAAGCTCCCCTGTCTCAATACCACCCTTGGTTAGTCTGGAATGCTCTATTTTTTCCTTCTATTTTTGTGTTTTACTATTCATAAATCAAGATTTCTTTGCCCTGCTCTGCACCTTCTGCACCTTTGTAGATCATTAATACCAAGACAGAGCTGTTAATCTCTTAGTCTCAAGGTGCATTACCCCACTTGTAGAGGAGAGACTGGGATGCAGATGGGTCTGTGCCCAGAGCTACTGAGCAGAGGGATGTACTCCAGGGCCACATTCACTTCCAGAACAGTCCCCATGGGGTGCCTGATGGTCCTCCATCGATAGCATCCACTGTGCTTTGGGGTGGTTTTAAGGGTGGACCACGGGACCATGGGCACAAGGTGTCTGTCTGCAGTGAGCTCTGTGCTCTGCAGCAGTTTTGCTACCTGTGCACTACGTCAGCAGCGCATTTGCAAAAGCATATGTCCTTCCCTGATCTTACTGAACCCTCGTTCCCATTGCTTATACTTCTTATCTTATTCAACCCTTTCGATTCCAGCAGTATGTAAAAGAGGCTAGCTGTATTTTTCAGGTCTCTTCCTATCAGAGAAGGTCAGAGACAAAGCTTGGCAATGAAAGGCAATTTCTCCAAACCCAGTGGGCAAGCACAGTGTAGTAGGAGTGCTTTTAAACAACAACAACAAAAAATCCAATAACTTCCCTATAAATTGTCCAAGAGAGAAAACTTTGTGTTTTTGGCATTTGTAGCTGTTTCAGCATTTTTCTGTGTAAGATGAAAAACTTTTGCATTGAGCAAAACACAGATTTATGATCAATAAAGTGAAGTTTTAACAGTTTATAGGAGCCATATATTCTTTTTTTTTTAACTGATATTAAAAACTATCTTTTTTCTCTTGACCACGTTAGAAATCCACCCCAGTGTCAGTCAGGGTTTCAGCACAGCAAACTTTGCAGACAAACTTCTGGCTGGGGTTTACTGCAGGACAAGCAGCCACACAAGCCACCCCTCCCTCCCCCTAATGGGCTCATGAAATAAAGGTCCAGTAAGACCTGGGTATGGAATTTAAGGTGTGAGCCTGGACTTGCACAGTGTTTAGAGGCTTTGGGAGCAGGAGGCTGCTGCAGGTCTCTCTTTGGACCATTCCGATAATAACTGTCCAACAAGGCTCTGCAGTTCCTAGTGTAGCAGGAGCTACAGGCTGAGAGCAAGCAGCTGCCAGAAAAACCTCTGATTTGCACAAGTGGATTTGGAAGGGCTGATGAATATATGAACTTTTATTGTCACAGCCTTGGTTGGACTGCGAGCAGACAGGGAGACCCTGGGTAACTTTTATCTTATCTCAATTCTGATGTGCAGGGGCACTGTGCAGTCAAATCTTGCAGTTCTGGTGTTCCCCACTTACCTTTGCCTCATGCCTCGTAGTTGTCTCTGAAGACACTGATTTCTGCACTAACAAGTGTGTCTGTGATGCTAAACGTGCTCGAAACAGAAACTGTTCTTTCGTTCGAAACAGGCCAGTGCACTGATAAGAAAATCATGTCAACAGATCATCTGATAAAAGTTATTTAGCCTTAGATTTTCTACTAGCTTAGACCTCAGATGTGATTTGAGTATGAAATTATTGAGTATAGCACTGTTTTCGTTGCCATTAAGACCAATGAGAAATCTCCCTTGATTAGATTTATTGTAAAGCCAGGGAGCTGAGGAGAGCTTGTAACTCTTCTTTTGTAATCCTATGACCCTGGTTGTGCAGTCTTTCGGTTTTCTGCACATTACAGCACATGGAACTGCCTGAATTGTTTTTATCTCTTCAGCCTGTTCTTCTTTGTTAAGGCCTATCGGAACGCAAGATGTACAGTGAAAAAATAGGAAAGTGTCCATTACAAGGCAGGGATTTGGCTTTTTCTCTCCAGAGCACATGATGAAGGCAATAAATTTGTCAAGGAGATAAGTTGGACTCAACCCACCAAGATCAGTGTATCAGTGTATCAGTGCCAGTAGGGTCCCCTTCATCCCATGATGTGCCAGGAAATTTATTACCCGCTGTGAGATTTAACTGCACAAATCCCTGGTGAACTGATAGGAGAGGAGAACCTTGCTGAGGTTTATAGGGGGGGTCTTAAACCCTTAAATGCTGGTGGCAGTGGCATCCCCATAAAGCCCTGCCAGCGGTAATTTACAGATGAGGAGATCGACCGTGTTTCCTCTGTGGAAAATGGGGTTGAAATACCTGGGGCTCTCTGAGCTGAGTCGCAGCACTGGAGAAGGTCCACAGGGTGCCGCAGCTTCTGCAGAGCATGCAGCTTCCACTTGATTAAATAAACCTGGGTCTCAGAAGATCTGAAAAGCGGTTTTCAGAGAGTTCTGTCCAAGATCTTGCAAGTTTTCCCATTTCTTTTGAAAAGAAATTTGCACTCAGAAAATGAAAGAATCTACAAAGCGATATTTTCTGAAGCAAACACTGACATTATGAGCAACTTAAGCACTTTCATTGCATCTCTGTGCTAAACTGTGGCTCTCGACTGACAAAACCGTCTCTTGCTAAAAGCAACTGTTATAAAATTATGACTAGCACATATATAATGTTTGTGTTTAACAAGATGACAGAAATGCCACCTTAGTAAAAACTGATTATGGTTACAGCTGAACAATTCACATCATGCAAGATTTATAATATTAAGGTTATGCAATCATCTAATCGGAGAGACAAGCCTTGAGTAATAATATGAAATGCATGTACTTCAATCTGCAGCAGTAGATTCATTGCTGGTTTCTTATTAGCTCATGCTAGCATTAGGGCTGCATTATCCATTTTGCCATAGTCTAATTCAGCATTTCCATCTGAAAACATATGCACAATAAGTGATGTATGCCAAACAATGAAATGGAAGCAAAGTCATTTGAGTGACTTTGTGGCTATAAAAATATACATAATCTGTATGTCTTTCGGCAGTTCTCAATACTTTGTACTACATTTATTTGCATGGAAAGTTTTCCCAAAATAAATAAAAACAGATAGAAATTGCCCTCTTTTCTCTTGAGAATAATGTTTTGGAGCTGGAGCTGTGCAAGAATGCATCTCACGTGCTTCTCGTCCTGCAGGTATGAGTCAGATGTTCTTATTAGATGATGATTAGTGTTATACCAGCTATCTAGAAGTCACAGTTGTAACTTAAGATGGTATAGAGTGACTTAACGTGTGCATCTTTCAATATTGCTAATTTTTTTTAATCAAAGAGAATTTCAGTATATGTATGTCTAGAAATATATCGGTTAATTATTGCATAGAGAAGCCACAGTGTAACTTCAGGTTAAAAATATGCTATTTTGGGGGCTGAGAAGTTCAAGCATTGCTTTTCAAAGGCACATGTTACAAAAGATGACAAGTGTTTATAACATAATGATCAAACTAATTGACTGAGAGTCAGATGTCACAAGACTTTTCATGCAAAGTGCAGACTAAACTTTCCCCTTAAGTGCTCACAGTGGGCTGAGTCCCTTTTCTGCAGCCTGTGCAGGCTTAGGTCCTGCAAGACACTGGTATCTTGGGGCATTGTGTGGCACTGGGAGGACCAAGGACCTTGCAGGACTGAAACTTGCAGGTAACAAGCTGTTTGGGTGCTGCTGTGTGTGGGTGAACACATCAGACTTTTGCAACAATCACAATTCTCAGGGAAAGAAAAAAAAAAGAAAGTGTTTCAAAGGTAAACAGAAGACATTTGTGTCCTGGAGTCTGATTTATTATGGGAACTATATATAGCTGTCATTAAATGAACAGGCTAACATGCTACTATTCATCACAGAGTGGGAAATATACAGGCCATTCTCTGCTTGCCTGGAATTGTTCACATTTTTGAAAACTAAAAGCAGAGTCTAGGAGAGGAATGAATGCATAAAATATCATGAGATATTTGATTTATTCTTTTCAGGCATTACCTCTCTATGTTCTCTGTGCCCAAGAGTATTATTCAAATCAATCAATCTCAGAAACTGTTTCTAGCAATCTCCCGCTTCCCCAAAACTCCCCGCTCAAGACCTTTATCTTCCTCCTTCTGTTGTTATTGTCATTACAATAGACTCAAACAGGTCTGTAATTTTTGTTTGACTTTGAAGCTGCATTTCGATCCAAAGATATCTATTCATCTTCACATTTGTAATACCAGCATTCCACCTACCAGCCTGCATGAGGCAAGCTGCAGTATCCTTCGAAGCTCAGCTAAAACAACTCTCAGCTTGCTGCTTAGCTACAGGCAGAACAGCAAACAGCAGCAATGCTGCCTGCTCCAAACAGCTCTCTGGGTGTTGATTCACAGGCGACTGTAAACAGTGATATATGTATTTCTTCCTTAGTAACTATTAATTGCTGAAGAAATTCGGGTTTATTTTTAATGAATGAGTAAAAAGAATTTAAAACTACTTGCGGCTACAAGGAGATGTAATTCTTACAAACTAGAAAAAATTACTAATACAGCCTAAACACTGCAGTCAGAATGGCTGCTTCAACACATACTTAAACTTTTGTTAAATAACATCTTTCATAGCAAGGCATGTTTACCACAGACAAGTGGCATTTCCCACCAAAATATGGAATTGCTTTCAGCTGAAATTGAAGAAAATTCTTTTGACTTCTGGAGAAAAGAAATAACTCAAAAAGGGTTGTGAATACCTCCTGAGCACAGAACAACCCTTTGGCCAGAAAGCTAACAAAAATCCCCACACAGAAGGGCTGAAAGAGCAGAGTTGTGTGACCCTAATGGCACACAGGTGCTTCTCATCACACCTGCCAACACACCTGCTGGGCACCCGTTCCAAGCCAACTGTCCTTAGGGGCAGAACCTTTCCCTAATTACTCGAGCCTTCTGGATACAGCTCTGTGCTGTTCCCTCAGGACCTCTTGCAGAGCTCAGAGCTGCCCCTCTGCTCCCTGTGAGGAGCTGCAGGCCGCCATGATGGAGCTGCAGGCCGCCATGATGGAGCTGCTGGCCGCCATGAGGCCACTCCTCAGCCTCCCCTGCTCTGGGCTCAGCAAACATAGTGCCTGTGCCACCTCTCACATTGCTCATCCCCTGCAGAAGTTTGTGGTGGAACAGACTTGGCAAACTGTGGTTCTGTGGGCAGACTTAGGGCCTTTCCTGGTGCTTCACAAGCACTTTTCAAAGTACATAAACACACAACAGAACTGTGAGCCAATTAGTGCTGAATGTGTACCAAGTAATCACAATCACAAGTAATCTGGTTTCATAAACAGAGCTGGTAGGTTTTAAAAAATACTACCATGTCTGTGACCTTTTCTTAATTTTGTTAGGTGTATTTGAAATTCTGATCTTTTTATTTACGTTTGGAGTTTAATTAGAACCAGTCACTTTCCTGCAGCTACCTCCTTGTTGGCACGCCTTGGGATACATGTAATTGTGATGCTTTTGCACAGTTTCTCTTTTTTTCCTCAGGAGCTCCTGCACAGAACTTCTGTCACAACTGCAGACTAATGATGACAGTCAGCCTGCATGTGCATGAATAGCATGCTCTGGTAACAAATCAGGAACATGGAGAGGGATTTTAAACTGCTTTGGGGGTGGTAACATAGCTCTTTTCACTTTAAGATCTGTTTTGCTCTTCTTCCACAGCCATCACTTCATTTCATGAGAGGAGGTGCGATGGAAAGCTCTCGACTCACTGTACAAAGAGAATGATCCCCTCTGAGCCCTCTTTTTAGTTCTTTCAAAGCAGACAAAGCAGAAAAGACCTGACAGAAGCAGTATGAACAATAAGCTGTGTTTTCCAGAATGGATAGTGACAACCAGGAAGTTTTAAGCTGGGGTGAGGGGTAGGGCAGAGGCAGAGCGAAGGGAGTTGTATAAAGTTGCTGAACAGATGTAATTGTATGGAGTCTGTAAGAGGTGAGAGAAAGAAATAGAGAAGTAAATACTGGTTCCGGAGATGATGGGTCCAGTGGTTGGGATTACCATGGAACTGAATGGCAGTATAGTAGACTTGCATCCATGTTTTCCTTATTTGAGGGAAGCATTTGATGTACAGGAATAAGTTTAAGTGGAAATTTAGGATACTTTTGATTCAAGAGTTCATTGAACTCTTTGTGGAACATCTGATTAGACTAATGCTCTGAAAATTGACTAAGTATCCTGCTTGTTTTCCCACTTTCTTCACTAACAGTAGAGTTCCAGGTGACAGCACTTTTGGTGGCAAAAGTATCTTAAATTCTCACTGTCTGCTTGTTCCCTGCTTTAAAATTGCCTCAAATTTCATCTGACAAGGATAAAAAGAACTCCCCCCTACCCACAAAAAGCATGAACAGAGGTTGGTAAGATTTGCCAAAAGGGACAGAACTTCAGGATCTCCTCCACCAAAGGCAGCATGGCACTAACTTGCAGTCTCTTCACTTCATCCCGGTGCCAGGCTTCCCAAATCACCCCAAATGCACCTGAGATGCCTTTGAAGTTGGTCTGCTGTTGATTGCCTGCAACACTACCCTTGCTTTGGATTTACAAGGCAGGGGAGAACACGGAGCCAAGTTCAGGAGCTGGTGATTTCATTTACATATCAGAGGCCAAAATAAGCAAATAAAAACTGCCACACAAAATGAACTGGAATTGAAACTGGCTAAACACTTTCCTGCAAAATGGATTTTAAAAGTGACTCTTGAACTTTTCAGTGGAAAGACATTCATTTTCAGTGGAGTTTGATCTTGCTCTTCAGCTTCATTTGTAAGACCAATTACAGAGCATTTTGTACAACAATTACAGGCATTAAAACCGCTCTGTTCCATTTGATGAATTTTAATAGTAATTGAACAGAAGAACCCATCAACTGAGAGATTGTCCAATCAAGTATGCCCACACACTGAACTGTAATTTCCACTCCACAAATGTGTAATGCCATTTGAAACTACCAAAATGTCCTCTCCTCACCAATAACCAAGCAGATTCTTGAGGATTTGTTCCTAAACAACTATATTCCTTGAGGCTTTAAGTACACAGAAAACATGTTGACCGTGCTTGTCCAGTAATTCCTGTGTACAGCTCCCCCCTGCAGAGCTCCTTGGAGCTCATTTTTGGACAGGGCATTTGTAGAGTTCTGGCGACCACAAACAGTCACCAGGCAGGATCATCTAGCACATTTTAATTCTCTTTGTGAAGAAAGGCAGTTTTGGAGGATGCCCTCCAAGGAACTTTATAAGACAAAGTAAGAGCTGGTTGTATTTTTTGTGTTATTGTAGAAAACAGAGTCCATCCATGAACTCTGGCTTTGGAATTTGCAATTAGATTCAGTTCAGTTTTTTGTCTTACCAAGAAACAATGTGCAGAATGGTGGTATGAAGAAACACAGGCCTGAAATAGATTATTTGGTAATGAAGATAAGCCCCTCATAGCTTCAGAAGAATAGATGTTTCGGCCAGGATTGTCCAGATATTTCCATTCCACATGATCTCCACAGGCCCTGAACCCTAAAGAGAGTATGATTTGTGTTGTGAGTCCAAAAGCCACAAATGCAACACAGTATGGCAGAGCTAAGAAGAGATCAAAGACTCACCAGTGCCCTGGGTCTCTGAAGGATGCTAATGTATTTCTTAATCTCTATGCGTGAACGTTTTATTGTTATTTTTTTCCTACTAGTCTTGCTCTTTGTTATTGAGGTTGGCCTGTGTGGTACAGAAAATTCCTTGAGGGAAGTTACTTCATTGGATTTGCTGGAAAACAGTAGAACAAAAGAACTATTTTGATGAACTTCTCTCAATGTGATTTCTAAGCTAGCTTGGGAAACAAAAAGAGATTACTACAGTTTAGATCAGTGGGAGATTAATGTCCAACTGTCAGAGCGTTCCTTTGAAGTGGGTTTCCTCTTGCCAGTGGTCGCTACAAATTTAAGTTCAATTTAAAGACCAAAGATGAAGTCTTGGCTTTACTGAAGTCAGTAAGAGTTTTGTCACTGACAACTTGGAGTCCAGGATTTCATCTGAGATGTTTGTACAGGCACTAACTTTAGCATCTGCTGAGAACTACGTGAAATATTTACATTGAAGAGTGAAAATGTAGTGTTATCTTGCAGATTCTTCTCAGCACAAAAATGACACTAGATCAGTGAAAAATCACCAGACTTCTCTGTAAAATGCATAGTCTCAGTTGAGAAAGACCTCATATGAATATGAGTAAACTAAGAGCTACAATATGTAATATAAAACTAATTACTGTAAATGCTCTTCCTGGGATACGTATAATTTTTTCCTCTTTGTTTTGGCTTAGGACAGTGAAAGAAAAGGAACAGCAGAGGTTTTCCTACAAATTTAAAGTTCTATCTCCTCTCCAACTAAAATTTTGAACCAGAGTTCCTTGAGTGTAAAAATATCTGCAAATCTTTGCCTTAAAAAGTTTAACAATGATCTTCTAGTGAAGATCATAGAATCATAGCATCTACTGAAGGTTATGTATTTCTGTACACATGCAAAATGTTGCTGCCAGAGCTCTTATAGGCAAACACACACAACAACTTAGGGCACTAGAAGCACCATTTGCAGTGGAAAGATTTCTTTTCTGGAGAGAAATGGCATAGTTCAAACAATATCTCTGTGTACCTGGCATCTTTATGGACTCACCCAATCATATGTAGCTCTGTGAAGGTTCTGGCTCACACTGTGACAGGCAAGTTTTTTCCCATGGTGAAGGAAGAAGCTTAAAGCATTATGGAGCAATGCATTACCTGTATCCAGCCCTGAGAGCAGGGAATACCTTGGGAAAGCTCTCAATATAAGCAAGCCTCAAAAGTGTCTTCCAACACACTCAAAACTGTGAAATGCAGACAGAAAAGGTCTGGACTCAAGAATGTGTGCAAGCACAAATGTAGCACAAATCCTTTTTTATTTTTTATTTTTTCCCCAGGTCGCTGAGGCTTCTTTGCAGTGTCTTTTGCTCCCAGATTGAGACAAGATCCAAACAGGTGAGAGCCGGGAGAAGTGAATGGTGGCAGAGGCTGGAGGCAGAGCAATGGGGAAATACTTGGAAGGACTTGTCTTCAAAGAAAGCATGCAAATAACAGGCCAGATAAATTTTCTCTCTTCTTCTCCTCCCCTTTTCAAATATCTTCTCTTATTTGTTTAATTTTATGCATTTTAGCGTTTCAGTCAGAGGCTGCTAGTGTGTTTTTTTTTTCCACCCATTACACACTGTCACATACTCCCGGCCTTTTTTTGACCACAGTATATGTTGTAATAATAATAATAAAAAAACTGGGCCTGATTTTAATTTGTGTAATGTTTTGGTTAAAAAAATAAAAACTCAACAGCCTAATTAGGAAAACCGTTAAATGGCTGCAATTCAAATATAATTCTATTAAATTCTCCCTGTAAAGTTAATGTTACAGACTTTTTAACAGATGTTTTAATTAGACATTGTTATTAAAGGGAATACTGTAGAAATTAAAAGCAGGTCCTAAATGTGTTAACAAAGACACTTTTCTCGTGTGGCGCCGATGGTGGCAGAAACCTTAGCAAAGAGATTTTGGCAGCAGGTCATGAAAAAAAAAAGAAGAAATGCGTTAAAGGGAACGAAATGTTCTAAGAGATATGCATTGCTCAGCTACTATGTGATGGGGGCTCATTTCACAGCCAGTACCACCTCAGGCCATTGCCTGAGCTGGAAAGAAGGTAGGGAAGATGCTTGAGCACAGTGCTGATATTACCCACGCAGCTTGGAGAATCTCATAGGAAGCATCAGCATTACCAGTTTTTGAGGTTTCATCTGCTGCCTTCATGTTCTAGTTTGTTTTCTAACTGTGGATCCTAGAATTAAGCAACAACTTAGGGATTGTGTTTTTTGCAAGATGGACTTCCTCTAAGCCCTTCCCACTGCAGGGAAACACATATGTTGCAGGCTTGGAAATAAAAGCAAACAATAAAACAAACAAACAAAGTCCAGGTTTGTACATGTGGGAAGGAAAGCCACAAAATATTCTGGGCCTTGAACAGACATTTTCTGAGATTGGTAGCACTGGAACCAAACCGGATTAAAAAGGTGACAGTTGTCAGCTTCACACCACATCATTTTCTGGCAGGGTCTGTGGTGTGTGCTGTAGCCACCAAGAGTGCTCCACTGCTTCATTTCATGCTTAACTACGGCAGGTCTGCTGCAAGGTAATGCCATTTTGTGGGACTGCTGCATCATCTGGCCATGAAATCTCCAGGGGTGCAATTGTGTGCTGATGGGTGCTCTTGCAGAGGGTGATTTGCAGCAGAAATCAGTGGACATGATAGAGGAAATTTAGACAGTTGGATGCCATGTGTTGGATGCTTTGTCATTAGTCTAAAGACAAGTTCTCTTTCGGACTCCATTTTATCTCAATATGCAGTGTAAAATTACACATTTCAGAGTTCATTTTCTTGCAGTTTTTTGCTGCCTGCCACCTGTGAAATGGTTAGAGGGTTAAACCTGGGCTCTTCTGAGCAGTTTGATGCATAATGTAAGGAGAAAGTGATGGGTAGCATCAACATACAAGCATATAACATAATTGAGGGGTTTTGGTGATGTCATAAGCCATAAAGGCAGAGTTTGGCTATGATATCATCACCAGGTCAGTGTGGTTCTTCGGGGTTTTTAGAAGAAGAAATTTATTAGATGAATAGAGGGAACTGATGTTTTAAAGGCATTTTCCATTTTCTACCCCCAGTCCCTCCTCTTGTTTCTGATAGATGATGCTGATGTTGCATCTATGAGTTAGAAAATGTAGCTGTTCTTATCAGCAATGAATGCGTTCTTTGGAACACATGTTATATGTGGAATGGAAAGTTGCTCAAGTATTGTGAAATTGGCTAAGAGAGAAAAGCACCAGAGGAGAGATCTCTGAGAACTGCAGAACTGGTTCATGTTGATCTGTTAATTACCATTAAACAACAGTGTAAGAATGCAGACAGGTAGACAAGGTGACAAAACTGCACGAGAAAAAACAACTCAAAGAAACGTAAATCTTCTGATTTGTACTCTCTGTGAGAGGAACAACCCCATCTTACAACACTGGGAGAAAATCTGATAATCACAAATATTCAGCTCTGAATATTTTATCCCTGTCATTGAAATCTCTGCTATTGCCCATTCTGGGAAGAAGGATACTCCTCTAGAGAAAAAAGATCCCTAAAAAAACATGTTAAAGTGATGTTATCATTGATATTAACTAAAAATGCCAACTTTTGTTCCTCCCTACATCCATAGACATAATTCTTTCAGCCATGTCTACCTATCTGCGGACTGGAGAAAGTCCAGCCCCACAGGAGGACTTCTCAGAGCTCAGAAGTGTCTCAGTGAGGCGAGTGACATCTGCCCATGGCTACCACAAGCATCTCTGCCAGATTGTTGTTTTTTTTTTTTTTTTTTTCTTCCTTAAGCTCTTACTCTTATCTGTTTTCAAGACTTGTTTACCCTTTATTTTTCTTTGTTATCCCTCCCCTTTATAGGACTTAAGCTTAAAAACAGTGTGAAAACCAAATTAATGCAAGTATTCTAATTTTTGTGACCATCAGTCAAGCAAACTGGAAAATGTGCAGTCTTGAGGATAAAAGAGTGGTGCAAAAACTCTCTTAACAGAGACAACTGGTTAATTAGCAGATGTGAAACCAATGTTAAAAAAAAAAACAGAACCTAGAAAACAAATGAAAATCTCTATACCAATTATTTCCAGAAAGGTAACATTTTCCCAATTAAAGCCATTCTGAGAACTTTAGTTAATTATGTAGATATTCTCTCTCTCTCTTTCCCTTTCTTTTTTTCTCTCTCTCTTTTATTAAAGTCCATCAGGGCTCATGATGTGTGGGAAAAGTGCTAACATTTGCAAATTGCTGGTTTATGATAAATGAATTGTGGAAACTCAGCCCCTTGGTTGGGGCCCAGCTAGATTGCAAAGCACCAGCATCTCCGGCTGCTGCAGCCCTGACCCTGCCTTTACACCCATTGATCACAACTGGTGCATAGCCATGACCACCAAATGCATACATTGTAGCTGGGGGACTTGCTTTTCCCATAGTATTTCATCATCGTTCCACATCGCGAGCACCATAGTAACCTTTGGCATGCCGTCCTGTAAGACTAATACCTGCAGGAGATTTCCTCCTGCCCCAGTAATCACTGCTTCAACTGCTCCATCTTTAAAAAAACCCTTAGTCATTAACCCAGCTTTGGTTTTCAAAAAATTCCCGTTTATTTCAATAGTGCCAGGAAGGGAAGTAAGGGTTGAGCATATTGGAAAAACAAAATCCCTTAAGAGAGAAAAGTACATCGAAGGATACCATGGAGTGACGTGTAGAGTGTGCTCTGGCCATTGCTCTTCATGATCACTGAATGCTCGGAGTGCAGGAGCACGTACAAGGCCAACAACCCAAAGTAAAACCATAGCCAAGTCTGCACAAGTATATAAGGGCCAGGCTCTGCCCCACGTAGGAGAAAAATCACACAGGTGAGACATGCAGAGTTAGCCAGGGAAGCAGGACAGCTCCATGCAGTGCTGCAGGGTGAGCTTTGCATTGCCTTTGGGGACTATTTATGGTTTCAGGGAAGACATAACCGAGAGGAACGCAGCTCTCAGCAGCTGCATGTCAGCTGAGATTCCTGCACAGGGAAATTGTTTCCATTCACACTTTGGAGTCTGTGGCCAGGTCCTGATCCTGATTTAATGAAAACAATGCCTGAAAGTCAAATGCATTTTTCTGAAAGGCACATGGAGGTGCTATTTTATCTGCAGCGTCTGACAGATGATGCTGAGCATATGTAAAAAAGTGCACGTGTGAGCTTGTACACACGCACACGTTTGAAGCCCTCAAATTAGCATTGAATATGAAATCCACCATCCATGAAAGAGTCAGGGTAAGACATTCTAGTGTCCCAAAGAGACACAGAGTAATGAAGTTATGGAGAGCTGGGAAATGTTGGTATTACTTTATTAGAGTGTATTGAAGAGAACTTGTGAGCTAGTGCTCTAAAGGTTGTATTCAATAAAAAACAATTCCACTGGTTTCCATGCAAAGTCACTGAAGTACCAAAAAATCAGTTTTAGTCATTGAATTGAGCCCTAAGGTGGAGCAAAATGGATAAGATTCACAACAGCACCAGAAGATGTACAGTCTGTGGCCAAGGAACTTTTCCCCATTTCACTTCTGGTTTTGACCCACATGAATGCAGGACTGATGCAACAACGCTCCGCTGCCCCCAGCATTGCCCACTGGCCCCCCAGCCACGTGGGAAAAGTCTTCAGTTTTCTCCTCTGTGCTAAAACTCTCAAAATGGACAAATTTGGTGCAAAAGCTGCAGTGTGCATCTGATGGGCTACTTTTAGATCAGTTTGGGGTGGTCACTGACCAGTGTAGAAATGGAGGTGGGGAGCTGGATGCATCGTGCCTGAACACGTTGGATGTGAATAATGTGAGCTGGGTTGAAACTGATTTTGAAATCAGAGTTGAACAGAAAAGTGAAAAGTATCTGAGGAGAGAAATGTTGGAAAATTCCTGCCAGAATTGGTTGGCATTTTCCAGGAGCTCTGTCATGAATTCAGTGTCTGTCGGTTCTCTCTTGTCTTTATTAGTGCTCTGAAGCACAGGGTCTGAAGCAAAAGTTATTGAATTTTCACTAAATCCTTCCTACAAGCAAAGGCTTTTTCTGCTTTAATGTTCAAAAAAGTCCAAGTCGCAGCCACCACCTCTAGCATGTGCCCATATCTTTTCTCATTATAGGCTGAGGTCCAAAACCAATACGAATTAAATAAATATCCCACTGAGAGCTGTACTTTTGAAAACTGCCTTATTGCAGTGCAGATGTGCGGTATCTAAAATGAGCTTAAACGTTTTATTTATATAAATATATATATATATTTAAATTAAGAAAATAGAATAAAACCTAAATATTATCCTGGAAGGAAGTGTTTGCACTGGTGGATGTTTGATTTTCATTTTTCTCCCAGCATGCTTGGTTCTTTCATCCTGTAATGGTTCTTCTCTATTAATCCTTCTCAAAACCCACAGGTAGAGATGCTTATTGATAGAAGGCCGACGTGTATCTCAGTTTACAAAGGCATATTAAAGGATACAAGTAACATATTTCTCTTGATGTCTTCTTATTAATGCAATTCCACTCAGAACATTTTGGCATAAGAGGCATTGCCAGATGGATGATAAAACTTCACTTTTATGGGTATTTTAAGGAAGAAAACATTTGGTTTGCATCAGTTCTAAATGAATAATATTTATTGCCCTAATGATTTGTATTTTATAACCCGGATAACAAAAAGCACTATCAATTACTTAATATTTTAACAAGGATTAAAAAAAAGGTCCGATAACATCAAGTCATTTTAAATGATCAAGTGCTTTTAATGCTAAACTCTAATAACCCAAAGCAAAGGCTGTTTACATAATAAAAATAAATAAACACTGACCACAGCTTGGCTGTATTTAAGGATTCTGTCATTTGTTACCACAAGTCACAGCTCACAGCATGCTTTGGGGAGCTCAGTGGGTTACAATTACAAACACATCAAATGGGTGCACTGGGGCCCTGCACACATCATGGTGTGCAGAGATGGGGAGTTTTGGGGCTGCTCCTGGGTGAGTGTGGGGAGCAGAGGGCTGCATTCTCTACTTCTGATTTTCCCTGGACATCAGCAGATCTTCTGTGCTTACAAAAGATAATCTTCCTCTGACCTTTACCCATCAATAATTTGATTATATTTATCTCTCTTCTTTATTGTAGATGATAACATTCCATGTTTTTCTTCTTAATTTGCATGTGTAACTCCTGCTGCTGAATATTTTTTATTTGATGCCATTACAGGAATTAAATTTCAAATCCAATCAGCACATGGAAGGACCACTCTCATTTCAGTGAGCTCATTCCAGTACAAGGGGGATGAGGAGGTTCTAAAGCTTGCAGTATTGTCCATGTAAGCACTAAAAATCATACTGCTGCACCTCAGATAATATTTCAGAGGTGTAGCTGGTTCTGCTGCAAGCTGTCTCTGTCTGGCCAAGCACATGGGCACTTGGTTTCTCTTCGATGACCTTTTTTTCCCATTCCCTTCTGATCAAGCACCGAGGGCTGTGTGATTTTTCCCATTTTGGTGGCTGGAGGGAAAGCAAAAGGAGTTCTTGAACACTGACTGTGTTAAGGTTCTGTTGAAATAACATCAAATTTACTCTGACATGTTCCATGGGACTTAATATTGATTTTCAAATAATCTGGAACACTGTTTTTATAAACAATTATTGGCAAGGGGAGGCGTTGTTTTTGGAAGCTCTTGTATGTACAGTAAGGCTTTATTTCTTCTTGTTTTGAAGTGCGGCACATCTTTTAAAAACGCTGTTCAGGAAACATCTGCTGTCAATTAAGGAGTAACACATTAAGGCATATTAAAGTGCACTCTTATTAGTGTTTCGGCAATAAAAAGAAAGGTTTTCTATTTGAATCATATGTTCTTTAACACATCTGCCAGCCATCTGAAACTTGCAAATGTTTCTCAATAAAAACATCTTCATAACCTTGTAAAAACTTAGTAATGCATAGCACTCTGTTTTCTGTATATCTATATACCTGTATATCTCTTTAAACACTGAGTTCAGGTAATTCTCAAACAGGTTATTGGGCTGATGCTGATAGCTTTCGATAAGGACAGTGACTGTGGGCACTCTGCTCAGCCAGTCCTGATGAACCCTTAAAGGAGAACTGATTAGAAAAGCAAAGCTTTGCCTTTTGGTTTTTATGAGAACAGAAGAATCAGACTTTTCAGCAAAAAAATAATATTATAAAGCATTTGGGTTGGGAAAAAAAGTATTTGATTTGAAAAGAGGCTGTTGTATGTTAGCAAACTATAGCTTTCTATGGCTTAAACTCTCCACTCTGTTGAGAGTACCTTTTCCATGGCACACTGTAGTGTCTTGTTGTTTAGCCAAGGTGTTGCATCCTGCAAAACCCGTATCAGATTAATAACAAATAGGTCACAGGGGATCATCCTTACTTTATCTGCATGGATTTCTGAGTATAAAATATCCTGAGCTTCAGAAAGACAAGACTTGAAAACTGAAGCCAACCATTCAAAATGATGGGAAATAATAACAAATTGAAATAGAAGCTATTATTTTTACCAGTGGGATCATGGAAATGGCTCATTTATCCATGAACTCATGTAGACATAGTACTTGATATAGGTGTTTGCAGCGAGGAGTCTGATGTGCTCTAGTCTGTTTCCCAGTGAAAGAAGGGCACTATACAGATTTGGCTGCAGCACAGCCTGAGAAAAAGTCAACGTAGAGGCAGGTAACTTTTGCTGCTGGGGTTACTGTGACTGGCACCTTCAGCCAGGACTGTGTGCAGGGTCTGACAAATCAGGCACACAAACAGCACCACTGGAGGAGACCCCCCTGTTCCATCAGATGCACTTTATGCCTGATTATTTTTAAAATTCCTTGAGAATAAAGCTGACCTTAAAGTGGGTGAGAGGGAATGAAAACCTGCCTGGGAAAAGAACCAAATATTTTTCTTTCTTTCTTTCTGTTGCTAGCGCTGTGATCTCGGATCTCAAAGGTGGGGAACCACTAACGTAACTTGAGCACAGCTACTTGGTTCATTTTCTTACTGATACCTTGCAAGAATTGTTACTGCATGGGTCAAAGCCCGAGCCAATAAGCAAACGAGATTTCTTATGTCTGCATTTTAAAGAGTTGGTAGCTGTTGTTACTGGCTGGTGCAGCATCTAATGTTCAGTGATGGATGCATCTGCTTGGCTAAACAATAGAAATCTGCCTAATTAGATGCTGTTTGAGGCTGACCTACTTCTGTGACTCCGGCATGCAGATCTTCTCACTGAAGGATGATACTTTTCTTCCCTAGAAAATCACAAATCAAAGCTCAAACATGCTGGTTTCTAACAGCAAAGGGATTGTTTATATTTTCCAGAGCTCCAGGGGGAAGTTTGCCGGAGGTTTGAACTACAGAAGGGAAAAAGGAAATGTAACTTTCATGCAAAGCTCACAAACTAAATGCCATTTGCCCACTGGGCTTGCTCTTCATGGGGAGCTGCAAATTGCCCGTTCAGTTGCCAAGCAGAAAAAAAATCTAAAGACAAATGCATAGAACTACTGTGCTTCTGAGAAGCTGGGAACTATGTGCTTGTTCAAGCATGGAAAGAGCATGCAGCTGACATGGCAGGGGACTTGGAGGTGGAACGTCTTCAAAGCCCCCTGTTCTTCTTCTGGTCCCAGTGAACTTTGGACTCCTCATCCTGTCCCTTGCTGGATTTCTTTAAGAAGTGAAAGGGAAGAGCAGTCAGACTTGAAACCAGAGATGATGGATTCAGGGGGGTTGGCGAGGGATCAGATTGGGACTCGATATCATTCTGTCTTGATGCAATTACTGCCAGTGTGATTCTGACAAGACTTTCTCACTCAAAAATAGATAAGCTGTTTTCCCAAGGACCATTCCCCTCAGCTAACCTAGACTCTCCCCAGGCACTGTTTGAAAGCTATTTTTCTTAAAAGTTTCTTTATTATCAGTTAAGCTATAACACCACTAATTACCTATCTTACCAAGGTCAAAACACACCATATCCAAAACAGCCTGGTATAAACTAGCATAAATAAATGCAGTGTGCTTCTCCCTTTAGGACTGCAGGGTCAAGCTCAAATAAACTTCCAGTGAGAGGAATTTAAGATAGGAGCCCCCTTTGAAAAAATAATCACGTAGATCAGGAAAATGTGAAGTGTATATAATAGACAACCTAGCAGGGGATATACTCCAACACTTCAAGATGTGCTTGAATATGGCCTTATGACCAGAGCTGCTGCTGTACCTCAGTAGGTGCCTAAGGATGTGTAGACTCCCCAGGTACTCAAGGTCAGGAAGAAAAAGCTGGAGTCATTTGAGAGGTGAGTATTGTTCTCAGGAAGGTCTGGTGATGCCCATCCTGCCTAATGGGATCCAAGTAAACTTAATTCCCTTCTGAAAGTGTAGAGAAGAAGCTCTCAATATCAAGCTCTCACACTGAAAGCCAGTACTTCAGCCCTTGAAGTCCCTGCTTGTAAGGGTTTGCCAGGAGTAGGCACACACTGCTGCTTTCAGCTCTCCTTCAGCTGCCCTGCTGAAGTGATGAATACTGTTTAATTACAAAAAGAGAATTTCTGTCATTTCTCCCAGCATGGCTTATATTGGGGAAGATTAAACATCAGCCAAACATTACTGAATTACCTTTTTAAACCTATTATTTCAACGTGATTAACTTCTTTTCATTTAGCTGTAAGCAAAATCTTGTTTACAAGGCAAAAAAAAAAAAAAAAAAAGCACTTGCTATAATATCGGCAATAATAATAAAAATGAACATCACAGGGAAATAATTTATGTGTAAACCAGCATAAAAATGTCATTGATGCATGAGTTTCCTCTTCAATTAATAAAAAGGAGGAAATATTTAAAAACAATTTATCAAGGAAATACATACAGTTCATATATCATGCACTTACAAAGACTGTACTAATATCCATTCCACAAATAGCAGTGTGACCTGGACTATCACACAGATGCTGGATTCCTTTGTGTGACCTAATTTAGGGCAGGTGTCCAGGACAAGACTTTGACCTTGTACAGAAAGAAGATCCTGGGTCAAAATAGCGATAGAAGCATATTCTGTTGAAAAAGTAATAATTAGTGCTGGTGAGATAGCCCAAAATAAATAAAACATGGCATTAGTGATTCTGGATTCATTCCCTGCTTTTGACTGAGGTTGTTGTCATCACCATAAAGCCTGATGATTTATTTACAAAGAATAAAACATTGTGTATTATGTGTGTGTTTGTGCTAAGCTGTGAGGTGATCACAATTTTAACATAAACAGAATGTTGTAATTATTGTTGTAAAACTGTGTTACTCAAAACTTTAGGAGTTTAAAAAAATTCAGAATAGTAAATTGGGGTGTGAGTCCTCTGCTAACCTTGGATATGAACAGTCAGTCAAGATTGAGGAGACTTCTGAAGATCGTTATCTTCCCTTATCAGAACATCTTTTGGGGTATATAATTTTGCAGCATAACTATTAGATAACAAATGTATGTTTATCAAACCCAAATCTATGGGAACACAAACCAGCCAAAATATTTCTATGCAGTGTTTGGAAATAAGACAAGTGAAGAGAAATCCGCTTTCTCCTAATCTTTTGCCTAGTCTACTTACAGTGAGATGCTTTGGGATAAGTTACCTGGCCTAGAGGGAGGTGTCCCTGCCTATAGCAGGGACTTGGAACTGGATGATCTTAAAGGTCCTTTCCAACCCAAACCATTCTATGATTCTATAAGTAGCATCGACTCCCAGAAAGTTGTACACTGGGTACTGGGGGTGCTGAGCTCCATAGGATGGGTCATGGGCTCAAAATGAAACTTGAACGTGAAGCTTAGTAGGTTTGGGTATTTGAGACACCTTTTTTGAAGTATTTTTCATGACTTTTTCTGTAGTTTTCAACCCCACTGTAGGCAACTGGAGAAGGATAAAACAATTAAAATGACACTGATCTCATTTTCAGTGTCTTGATGTCCATTTCCTGAACAAATGGAGCTGATAGAAACAAATTGATAATTCCCATATCACAGTTTATTCCAAAGTATCCAAGAAGTGGGATAAGAAAGCAAAGGCACATTCTTAAAATGTCTCTGTACCTACCAGTATCACCCATTGATATTTCTGTTTCTTACAGGATATCTGAAGAGTAGGTCTCACCATAACACTGGAAAACATATGCAGCTGTGCTTGCAACTCCTCGTCAGCAGTAAAATGAATGGGACAAGCTATAAACAGTTATAATATCCATTTTTTGTATCAGAAAATAGTTTGCTTCTGCTTCTTTGTCTTTGTGAAAATGCATCTCAATTGTATACCATATAGTCTAAAAGATACTTTGAGCAGATTACTAAGTTTAAAGTTGATGGAACTTTACTGGTGTACATAAATTTACACAGATTGACACAGTGGGAATTCTGGCCCTTTGCGTTGGCCCCGAGCTGGAAATCCAGATATCTTCATAGTCATATGTGGAATCCAACCTAGAACCTAGTTCAGTATTGAAGAAAATCGATTGATTATATATACTGAACAGAGATACAGGCATAGTCTATTACATATTGTGCCCTGTCCATCAGTTTGTGGCAGTCTGAGCAAAGATTTACCCTTAGTTTTATCCACACTAAGAAGGCAGTGCATTTCCTGCACTTGGCAGCCTATAATTCACCTTTTACATCAGTTGCTGAAATTGATTCTCTTTTTAATGTGACCTGTTCTGATTATAAAGTTATTTTTCTGGATTTTATTGCATTTGCTACCTGAAGTGCATCTACAATGATTTTCAAGGGAAGGCAAATAACAAAACAAGGTTGGACTTAATCTCATTCCGTGCAGGAAGCTGGTTCTAACAAAAGGTGTCATTGTCAGCAAGCTCTACAGCTAATGGATTAGCAGTCAACTTTTTCCTTCTGTTTTGTCTTCCAGATATTGAACTTCAAGGGTGGGGAAGAAAAACAAAACTAGCCAGAGAAGATTAAGTGCAATTAAAGTTACCCCACCAACATGTTTCTATAGAAACTCCATTAGATATCCAACTTCCAGACGTAAAGCCTGAAAAAGAAACATATTCAGATGTCTGAGTTTGCAGAGCACATGCTGCTGCCCCAGAAACAGAGGCTACGCTGCTCTGTAGGCCATTGCCATGCAAAATAAATAATCAGCAACATTACAGTCCTTCTGGCAACTGGTTGCAATATGCTTCCTGATCTGTGTGTCCTTCTTAAAGGCAGCAATATCATTTGCTTCCTTGCCACTTTTGATGTTTTTCAGAATTGTTCTTAGGTAAATGAGTGTGAAATTATAACTGCTATAAAATGATGGTGTGTAAAAGCTTTTCTATCCTCCCAAGAGTTGTATTTGGTCCTAGCGTTCAACTGCAGGAAAAGCTGTCATCTGTGGGCTGGCAGGTGCTGTACAGAGGTGTCCCCCCACTTCTGGAGATGAAGGACAGTTTGGAGATACCTGGCTTTTTTTCATGGTACTGTAGAAGGGAGGAACAAAGTGCAAATAATTTGGCATGAGGCCCATGGAAGTCATTCAAGATGCGCCGTTGAGGTATGTGCAGTATTCCTCCTTGCTCCCTTAGCCCCACGACCCTGCATTCCCTGCATTGTGAACGGCGAGTGCAGGGCTGGAGAGCAGTTGTTGCTGAGTCCCTGAAAATCCAGTTGGATTTGCTATTGCACCTGAAAGGGGCAAAGGGACACATCTGAGCAGAAGGACAACACATGGACGGCTTGCAGGGGCTGCCCTCCTGCAGCAGGGCTGTTTGCTGGCTGTCTCACACAGCCTGGGCTGCTGGAAGCTGCAGGTGGAGGGAAGCGCTGCGTGCATAGCAGGCATGGCTGTGAGAGGTGTGAGAAACCCAATCGCCTCTGTTTGCTGAAGCTTCTTGTTCGCTCCCTTGTGGCTGACAAGCTTCCGGGGATAATTATATCCCAGCACCTGGGGAGGCTCTCATCTCAGCAGGAAAAGGAAAAAACCCATGGGGAAAACCACTGTGATGAGCAGGACTGTGCATCTAGTGAGGACAGAGACGAGTCAGGTCTCTGCTTGCCTTACACTGCAGCAGTTGCAGGGTCAGACAGGCTGACTCCAGCCCCAGGAGCCCTGTGCACTGGGACATGGTGCTCGGCAGGGGCTCAGCACCAGCTCTGCAGCCTGTGCTGGGATACTGCTGCCTGCCGAACCCAGTTGGTTAGTCTGGGTCTTGCAGGAAAGAGAAACCCTTGGTTTGCTGTGGCAAACATTGAGCCCCTGTTTACTCAGATTTGATGCATTGCTGCCTATAGTGCAGAAATGTTGAGTGTGTTTACATGGACAGTGAGCACCTCTATGGCAGATGAGTCGTACAGACAGTGCCACTTCTGACTACTAAACTATCAGCAAAAAAGTGCTTGCAGGTCTTTCTCAGTCACTAGCAGACCTTTCAATCTCCTTACACATTGCTATTAATTCCTTCCTTGCTCCAGTTGTCTAGAAATGAAGACGCATATCTCACCAGGGTGCTGCTGGTGCATGGGTTGTTCCTGATGCATTTGGATGCTGTTGAGCTGCCTGAGGAACATAATGGCGGGTGGTTGGGGTCAGGGTGGGGGTCTCCATCAGAGACAGGAGGATGATCAAGGGCTTTTTGTGCAGGAAAAAGCGTGTGGCACGAGGCATATATCCCACACCCTTCTTAACACTGGCTCCCACCTAACTCTCTTTGAGCTGTTTTCTGGACCTGCAAGTGAACTTCCTTTTGTGATGTGGCAAACAACAGCATTTACAGATTAGAAATTCTGCCACTTCATACTCAGTGGTGAGCAGGGCATAAAGGCGAAGCACTCTGCACATGAGTCTTGTTTGCTTCATGTCCAACCACTCCATTCGTCAGTACTTCAGACAAGCAGCTTTCCATTCCTGAGCTGAGAACACCAATCCTTACCCTAGAAAATGCTAGAGGGTTTCTTCCATTCCCCTCCAAGCCTTCTTCTGGCCAGGATTTTACAAAGTGGCATTAAATGTTGCTCGCCGAGGAAGGCACCTGTCCCAGAGTGGTTATTTTCAGCGCAGAGCTGACATCCTATACGGTAGTCCATGTTATGAAATTTGGCCAGCACCATCTCTCTGTGAGTTACGTTCTGCTTCAGCATGATTAACTGTAGTTAAAAATTAGCTTTGAGGGCATATAAACAGGAGAGCAGAAGGGCTGCTTGGAAGCATAAATCAGGAAAATATTAAATGGGAAAGCACATCCAAATTGGTACTTGTTTGCTCAAAGCTATTTGAATTAAGGGAAATATCATCCCTTCTCAATAAAGATAGTTCTTAATTTCCTCAAACAAGACCTAAACCAGCAAAGATGAGGTGTAACACTGCATAGCCAAAAGCATTGCCAACACAGAGAAAATGCAGAATGCTTTCTGTTCCCTCTTTGGTTTCTTTGGGATGGATGATATAGAGGGCCCTGGCAGTGGGACAAATGAGCTCCGAAGGGCACCTCAGCAGAGGAAGCACAGCTGGACACCTCTATCCCTCCCCAGCTTTGCCACCTCAGCCTCAAGAAAGCAGCAGGAAGGAGAATTTTCTTTCTTTTGTTTTGAACATAGAGTGGTCTTTTAGTGTCCTTTCTGGTACTGAGAATTAACTGGAGGGCAAGAGAGCCCATCCCTAAGCTGAAATTGCTGAAATCTGCAATGTCCTGCTGAGCTGATGGAGAAAAGGATCCACATTTTTCTTCTCTCAAATTTCAGTGAAGATACAGAGGAAAATTCAGTAGAATTTATGACTTCTAACCCGTTTCACCCTTAGTCCATGCCTCCTAGAAATGGAGCAAATTATTCTGTATTTTTTTCTATGCAGAAGATGCCAGTGGGACATTCAAGACCATAGGGGTAGTTTTCTGTGGTAACACATGGAGATTTCCATTCCAAATCAAGATCTCATTCAACTAAGTACTTCACAGAGAGATCCTGTGCCCAAATATACAATAATATTAGGAAAAATTTATTCTCAGGCAGAGTGATGAGATATTGGAACAGGGTGCCTAGGGAAGTGGTGGAGTCACTTTCCCTGAAGGTTTTCAAGAAGTATGGAGAGAGATGTGGCACTGAGGGGTAGAGTTGACAGCAGTCCCAGACATGGGTTGATGTTTGGACTAGATGATCTTAGTGGTTTTTCCATCCTTAATGATTATATGATTCTACGATAACCCAAATGTCTGGGGGCAACATGGATTTGCCTTGAGTGGGTCTAGCCCGAGGATTTCCTCTTAGAGGTAACAGGCACAACTTTTTGCTTGGCATGGAGCCTTACATAATAGCGTAGCATGCTGTGGTATGACTATGTTTGCTCAAGAAACTGGCTGTTAATTTGTAGAACAAGTTAGTGTTTTTTCTTGGTTGAAGTCTATGCTAGGAAAATGGCTCTCTGCATCTCCCTAACACTACAACTCACTACAGCACTAATTCAACATTCTCCTAAGCTGTTGTTGGCAACATGCAGGTTGAAAGATGATACTTCAGCTGGCCTTCCAGTCTTTCACCTGAACAACATCATTCACATCCCTTTACCACCACCAGGGCTTGCAGTAATGTTCACTGTTGAATGCTCACATAATTTTTCATTAGCCACTTCTGTTGGCTTAGTGTACTTTTTGCACACATAGCCAATATGCATTAACAGTTTCCAGTAGGTCCATTAGGAATTTCTTCCCAATCTCCCTAGTAAATGCAATAGCAGCATTGCAGGCTCACGTTTAGTTAACCCCTCCATATGCTTAGCATCTCTCCTCCACTGCCATCCACTCTCACTTTTGCAAACCCCGCTGAGCTTCATTTTCAGAAAGCAGTAGCAGGGGTGTTTTTTCTCTTTTTGAACACTGAAAAAATGAAAATGTGTAGTTTGAGGGCTTGCTTTAATTGGGCACTTTCATGTAAAATCTGCTATTGCATCTTTGTATAGAACCTGCTTCAAAGAGAACAAGAAAGAAAGCTGGTTTGCTCTGCTTTAGTTCTAAGTTTTTCACTGGCTTTACCCATCAGTACATTAATTGAAGTGATGCTAAGTCAGACATGAACATAGCCTGTAATATTTCAAAATATTAAAAGCAAATCAAACTATTCCAACTGAGCAACTTGTCAAAAACTGCTCAGAATGACAGAGTTGGATTGCTTGGCAGTTTGTTTTTCTGTTACAGATATGCAGGTATGGGCTCATGCACACACAACTTGCAGTCCAGCATAGCTCTGGACAGGGCTCCAGCAGCCTCTATACAGGGCTGACAAACCTGTTTAAGATAGTGGGATGCAGGTGGCAAAGAAGGTGAGAGCAGCTGTCACACCATAGGGAGGACAAGTCCCCACTGCAGATGAGTTACTTGTAGATAAAAGGTCAAGCAGTGACAGGAATTGATGCATATTGAAGCCAGAGGGCTGCCCATGGAGGTGGTGGAGTCACTGTCCCTGGAGGTGTTAGAGAAGTATTGAGATGTGGTACTGAGGGACATGTGTTAGTGAGCATGGGTGGGATGGGTTGGGGTTGGACTTGATTGTAGAGGTCTTTTCCAGACTCTATGATTCTATGATTCTATTCTATGATTCTGAGAATCCAGCATATCTAACCACAGTAGACCACACTCCTCCAGCAGTTGTTAGATAAGTTTAAAAGATTCTGAGCTGGGATCACTTTGCACAATGCTGTTTCAGACATAAAGATGTCCCAGCATGCAGCACCCTTACCACAGTGACAGCCACACCAAAGCCTGCATCAATAAAACCCTTTGGTGTTTACCTTGAAAACTCTCCAGTGCATCGACTTGCATTGCCTCCTATTTCAGGGCTAGGGGAGATGTGTTCCAACTGCTGGGCCTCAGCCTTGTGAAATATTATATGGTGAAGCTAAATATGTGTTTATTTTAACAATAATGGTTCCACATGAGGGGAACCCCTGATGGACCTATTCAGCGAGGCTGCTGGCTGTGTAGTAGTGAAGAACACAGACATGCCAGGGCTCTGCTGCACTCATGGTGAGGGACTGGGGCTGTACCACTTTGAACCAGCAAGGCTGCATCCTACTTTTCATCCCAAACCACGTCCTTCTTGCACCATGACCATTATGCCAGAGTTTTCCATCAGATTTGCTCAGGTTGTGAATTACCAGCTCAGCCCTGGGCCTTTCAAATAGCAGCAGCATGGCTCAGCCCAAGTGCTCACAGAGAAGCTCACTGGGCTCCACTTCCCATCTTGGGATTGCAAATTCCTGCACCTCTCATGGCTTCCCAGTGCCCTGATTGATTGGGCTCCTCTCTTGTCTTTGTTACCTAATGCAAAGGCTCTACAAGCTTACAGTTGAAGCTTGGAGTCAGTCTCACAAGTTACCCCCACATTATTTTGAACTCAGTCAACCTTTGAGAGCAGTTTTTCAAATCCTAACCAGAGAGAGGCAAACTTCCAAAAGAAGTGAAGTTTGGACTTGCTGTGGGGAGGCATCCAAAAGACTTGGGCATCTCTCCAGAGTTTATCTAGCCCAAACAAAATGGGTCTCTAACCGGGAAAGTGAGCAAGTGATCCCAAGATGCCAGCTGGATTTGGAGCAAGAATACTCTCCTGGGTGGTAGTCTTGGACCTGTAGTTTTGGCCTAAGTCAGCAGCCATGAGCCCAAAGGTGATCATTTTGTCACCTCATAAAAATGTCAGTGTGAGCCAAGGCTCTGAACACAGGCAAAATTTCATCATTTCTTCAAATGGAAAAACCAGAAGGACACATTTGTTTTCCTCAGGTGACCTCCTGAGGGTCAGGGCAGCCTGGAGCCAGCCCTGGGCACCACTGCTGCCGGGGAACAGCTAAAAGGCTGAAAAACTGCTTCACAAAAAGGGAAGGGATTTGGATTTGTGCAGGGTGGGAAGAGCAAAGTCCCAAAGGCAAAGTGTGGGGGAGCAGCTAAGGACACATGGTGGTGACACCTCATAGCTCTCCTTTAATCTGATAGAGTGTCCATAGGGAAGGAGATGAGTGCTTATTTTCTTTATTCCTTCATCCCCAAAAGAAATCATTGACCTAAATCACAGCAGATGGGTATTGGGGAAATGGTACAATTCATAGGCTTGGAATAATCTGCCCAGGGAAGCCATGTTGGCTTTTTTTCCAGAGGGGAATGTAAAGAAAGTTCTTCCTTGGGGCTATGCCAAGCTGTCTGCTCTCTAGCCCAGACCTGAAGAGAAGCAACAGAATGGGGATGTTTCATTCTCCTAGAGTGTGAGGCAGGATCAGATCACCACGATCACCTATGTGGGACTGTGCCTTTCTTTCCCCCTGGATCGCCTCCATTTGCTTCCTTCCTTTCTTGGAGAGCTTAAGCTTGGGAGCTAGGCCCCTGTGCATTTACAGATTATTTCTTTCAAAACTGAAGTTTAGATACTTCTGTTGCTAGAAAGCTGCAGTTTATTGGTGTTAGCTCACCTTGTCCCCAGCCAAGGACTGCTGCATGAAGAACACAACCCGCCCGAAGCACCACTGCAACCAGACAGGATCACAGGCTGTGACAGAAGCGTAATCTAAGTAAAAACACTGGATATGTCTGTTTATGGATCTAATAAATTATGTTGGAATCGTGTGGTTATAAATCCAGGCTGTCCAGTAAACCCAACAACTAATTTGTCAGTTTCTCGTCTAGCAATCTGAATCTCTGCTGCAATTGCTCAGCATGCAGATAACAAGGTGCCTTACAAATCTCTTGGTTAAATGTCATTTGTTTCAGTGCCATAACATGCTATGGATCATTGCTCACACACAGTAACCCAATTATATTAACCTGTGCAGCAATACGATGTAATGACATGACATTAATGTGAGCACTTCAGAGGTTTCCGACAATTTGGTCTTTCTTCCAAAGGTGTTTTCTTTTCTCCTTGAGCAACTTTCTCCTTCTTTCCTCCTTCCCCCAGTGCTGAGAGGATTGCAAAGAAACATATCTCTCCAAACCAAACTAAAATCGTTATAATTTCCCAAATAACTGAATCTCTCTCACAGCTTGGAATGTGTGATTGAGCCATGTTACGTGTTGGAATCTCTCCAAATCAGAAGTATTGCTGTTCTTTCAGCACTGACATCTCTTTGGCATTTTTATAAGAACACCTTTTAAATACAAACCCTTACATTTTGTCAGTATTCATCTCGCAGTGGCAGGGGAATACGCAGGGGAGAAATTAAAAAGCAAATCTACTTTGAGAAGCAATCATTAATATTTTCCAGCAATGGAAGGAAAGCTGGCCAAGTGTGCTAGCAAGTGGCCTGGCTGATCTGCCTTCTGTTTGCATTGCTGCCATAGGCACTGAGTAACCAAATAGTGACAAGAAGATCACTTTGAGAAAATCACATCATTCAGGCACCTGAATGGCATAGAAGTGGTTAAAGGTTTGAAATATTGCAGAAAATCCCTTTTGCTATATTTTTTTTCTTTTATTTCACTTGCTGTCACAGAAATAACCTCCCTCATGCCATGGGGAGGGTGCACCAGTCAGCAGTGCAGAGAGGGCTGCAGGGCTGATGGTGGAGGTGAAGGATTTACAGCTCTGTGTCCCGCTGTAGCTGTTTCACATCATTACGGTGTATTGGTCAGATACCGATCCTTTGGTGATGCTCTGCTCCCCAAGTGGTTTGCCAGTGAAGGTGACACAAGAGGAGTAATGGGCCCACAGTCAGTGCTCAGAATATGCTCCTAGGTTTCTGTGTATTTATGGCTTTTTTTCAGCTTCTGCAGGGAAGGCAAGTAACCCTATCTTAAACGTCAGGCTGAACTTGCTGATATCAGCTAAACCTAGCCTGTTCCTCTAGGAAGAGTTTTAGTAAGTAAAGAAATAAAGAGGCTCATCTATGACAAATCTTACCTGACACAAACATATTTTGATCAGCCCGCCACATCCTAGAACAAGCACATCTAAATATTATGGAGAAATACGTGGTGATCAGCTCCAAACACACGGCTGTAATGTACACTTGCTAAATTCTTTCCATTGTGCTGTTAAATGCATCCAGCTGTCCATATGTTAAAGTTAAATATACTGTACTATAAAACTGAACAGAGAGTGGAAACTATTAAAATAAACCCAGCTATTTCCCTGTTCCTCTACTTCTTCCCAATCGAGTATATTTTACTTAGGGAAGGAGGAAAGTTAGAACAACAGTTCATGGATGTGATGGATGGCAGTGGTGGGAGAGAAGGGAGGGAGCACAAGCAGCCCTATCTGCTGAGCATAGAGGAATGGGGAAAATGTTCTGATTGATCTCAGGGGGGACAAAGGCTCCTTGTGAGGAGCAAGGAAACCTCTTATGGGCAGTACAGGTTGATGCCTCAAGTCCCAGCATGAGATGAATATCAAGCAGAAAATGTCTATACAAGACTGGAGCAAGAGGGACGCGATGAAAGAGCAATAGCCTACTAAGAAAATAGCTAACTTTCATCCCATTTTCTAAGGTATTGGGGCTCCTGTTGTCTATTTATCTGATGTACAGTTTCTATATTTTATTTTCCAAAATCAGCAAAAAGCAGACACCAAATGCAGTGCTCCTGCTGGAGGATAGGTATCGTTGGGCCACTTGCCCAGCCAACAAGGAAAAGAATGTGAGAGAACTGCTTTCACTGGAGAACAAGTCAAAACCCATATTGCATCTTCTGCTCACTGTTTTGCTGAGAGCAATCCCACACAGAACAGGGAAGGCTCTCCTTGGCTCTCTCCCTGCAGAGCAATGAGGTCCCAGCTGGGATGTGCCTGGCACCCACAGGATGAACCCTGCTCTCCCTGTTCTGAAGCTCTCTATTGGACACCATCACTTCTCTTCATGGTGAATTTGCCATTGTTTAATTACATGCAATCACGTTGGCTAACATGCTTGCTTGGAAACACATAGGAAAGTAAATCTGGAAAACAGAGAAGGAAAATGTGGTTGTGAGCAACAAAAGGAATTGGCTGCACAGCTCTTACAGCATTTCCCTTCCTGTGTGTGAGTGTGTGTTTCCAGATGAAGGTTCACACTTAAACACTCTGCCTGGACAAGTGCAAATTGGTTTTGTCCTGCAGCACCTCTCAATGAGTAACAAACATGAAACTGTATAAAAAAAAACACCCAGAAGCAAATTCAACATCACTTTTGCAGCACACCAGATGCTGCTCTGTGGTGTTTGAGCTTTATGCCACTGTAGTGTGATGCAAATATTGGCTGCATCATACCTGTACAGCTGTATCAAATATAGTGGAGTGTCAGTACACCATCAGACACATGGTGGAATTAATTGCATTTCAGAAGATATTCAGACTATTACAGACACTTTGGGAACCCTGCTTTCAGGTTGGGGTTTCAGTTCTGGTATACTAAGTCACTCTTCACAAATATCTGAAAGGAGACTGTGGCAAAGTGGGGTTGGCTTCTGCTCCCAGGTAAGTGATAGGATGAGAGGTAATGACCTTTAAGTTGTGCCAGGGGGGTTCAGGTTGGATATTTGGCACAGGCTGCACAAGGAGGTGGTGAAGTCACCGTCCCTGGAGGTGTTCAAGAGTCATGGGGATGTGGCACTGAGGTCAGTGGGCATGGTGGGATGAGTTGGGGTTGGACTTGGTGCATGTCATCCACAAGTAACAAAAATCAGATGTGGAAGTGGAGTTCTGCTCTATTCTCATGAAATCATTTGGCTGTTTTCTTGTTTCCTCTTCATCACAAAATTCCAGAACTGCTTTTTTGTTTGTTTGGTTTTTGTCTGAATGTGAACTTTTGCAAAAAAAAAAAATAATAATTAAAAAAAAATCCACAACAATCTATCTATAAACAAGGTTAAGCATTATGAGAGAATCCATTTGAACAGCTATTTTCGTATCATGAACGGACCATGACTGAAGCCAATGTTCTGCACGTCTAAGGAGGATGAAAATAATCTCTGGGTTGGCTGTCAGTAGGTCAAGAAGCAGCAGGGCTAAGATACAGCAGGATTTAGATGAAGCACAAAGGGCAGCCATACAACATATCTGAACCCTGAAGCACGCCTGCCTGGTGGCTCACTATCCAATACACCAACACAGCAAAGGTCATGGCCTCCGAGGTGCTGGAGACGAAGAGGAGACCATGGAGAAACATTTGGGGATGCTGGATAAATAGCTGCTGTATGCATGAACATATGGGCACAGAAAGCAGCTCTGCTGTTGAGATTTTGCCAAAAAGGAAGGGAAGGTGGAGGGAGATATTCCTGATAGGAGATGTCCAGCATATATCATTGGCACTTTGCTTTGGCATTTTTTAAAATAGATATCCTTCTGTCACACTTACGGATTTGGGGTGCACAGGAATAGCAAACCCAAGTCATGTTAAAATGTCCTGGGATCACACCAGCAGTGATATCTCTCAGGGCTCCGATGGCCTCAAATCCTTCTCCCATGTCACACACTGAGATGGGAGTGCAGTGCTCTGCTTGCCAGGTGTCAGCTTTCAGGAGGATTTGGTATCAGTCTACAACTATCAGAAGGCAAATTAAAGGTGAACAGAAGTAATCTGTGCAGTGGAGAGTGTAAATGTGTGAGATAAGAGGGCTTTGACGCCAGTCCAAGTCGGTTCCTCCCTTTCCTCCCTCCCTGGTTTAGGAAGGAAGAAAACAGCTTTCAAAAGCTGTTTCTGGTCCTATCTTGTAATCAGGTCTATTTTTCCCTCCTCTTAGAATCAAAGAATCTTTTCAGTTGGAGGGAGCATTTAAGGGCCAGCTGGTCCAACCCCTGCGCAATGAACAGGGACACCCACAGCTCCATCAGGTGCTCACTGCCCCGTCCAGCCTGACCTTGGGTGTCTCCAGGGATGGAGCATCCATCTCATCTCTGAGTAACCTGTGCCAGTGCCTCACTGTCCTTATTTAAAAATATATATATATATCTTTGTATCCAATCTATATTTCCCCTCTTTTAGTTTGAAACCATTTCCCCTTCTCCTATCACAACGGACCCAAGGCATAGTGCTTACTTATATCCAGCTTGCCACCCACCAGTACCCCCAAGTCCTTTTTGGCAGTTCTTTTCCTCTTGCTACTGATTCCCCTGCACTCTCTAGTTGATTTTTCCACTAGGAGAGATCTTTGCTTTAAAATCAACAAATGCACTTTGCACTTCCAGAACTGGTTTGGATCCAGTGATATTTAGCAGCTTCATAGACAGGCTTCCAGCACCTTAGGGCTCTGTTGATCTCCTGCCCATCCACGTGAGATGCAGCAAGAGCAGGTAGTGCTCACGTCATCCTGTTGGGCTGGGCTTTACAAAGGTATACAAAGATGTTTGTTGACCAATACCCACTAAAAACATGCAGCAATCAGACATCTGTTGTTCTCTGATTCTGCTGGCAAC
>JAPSGF010000017.1:3179694-3195934 GCA_035772895.1 Perdix hodgsoniae
CTGCTCAGCCCCAAGCCAAACCCTGTTCAAAGGAAGAGCCTTCAGCCGAAGCCAAATGGAAAAAGGGAATTAGAAGGATGTTACTCATTCATTACTGCCACTTTAATCACTTAGAGGTCCAATTAAGAATAAATCATTAGTATTAAGTTACTTTATCCAAGACTCCTTATAACACACATGGCTGGGTTTGGAGGGCTCTCGGTGTCTAGATGTAGCATGAGCTGAGAAAAGCAGGCAGACGCTGGTTCCCCCCCTCCCCTTCCCTTTCCCCCTTGCTATGAAATTGATAAATGAAGGCTGCATTCTAGGTGCAGCAGTAATTTCTGTAGTGCAGTCAAGTGCTAGGTCCCTTGTCTCCCGCGAGCAATGAGGCCGCCGTCCCCTTTAATGCCGCAGCCTCCCCCTGGGCTGCCAAAGGGCCGGCCCAGAGCACGGCCAGTTTCATTTCACAACCCCCCCATGTGGGAACCCTTCCTTCATTAACAGATCCGTCCTTTCCCGAGGCAGGGGCAGAGGGAAAGAGGGAAAGTGGCAACCATCCCACCTGGCTCCTGCCCACCGCTGCTGCCCGCCTGCTGCTGGAGAAACGATGGAGTGGCATCATCCCGGCATCCCCTTCCTCTTCCCATCTTTCTTCTCTCTTTCTTCCCAAGGAAGGAATTTCCCTGGTGGCCCAGGCCGCTATCTGAGAAGCATATTTCCTTCTAATCGGTTTTACAGCTCTTTTAAAGTAATATGTCAGATCATTTTCTCCATATACATAGTTAATGAAAGTAACCCTACAAATTCATTTTAAATAGATGGAAGTTGTTATAACCCTGATCTGGAATTTATTACATTCATTACAATCTTGCTGAAGTAGGTAATGTAATGGACTATTACTTTTATTATCTTTTTAATCCCTCAAAATTATTAGGAACTGACTAATATTTGGCATCACCCTGTTAATGTTTAAACAGAAATTGATATCTTCATTCATCTAATAAATGATGAGGTCCTTTTTTTCTTTGCAGAACTAACGCTGGTGACTTCGTCTTTCAATCTGTACTAGGCCAGGAGTAAAATCATAAACTGACAATGATGTCTTATGAAATCAGCCCTTTTACCAGGTTATGGGAACACTTTGCAGAATTACTTCCTGGGGGGAAGCCTGGGCCTCACTGGTTTCTGTGAGGAACGAGTTAAGGCTTTGCTTCAGCACACAGCCAGAGTTTTGCCTCCTGACCAACAAAGCAAAGCACAAAAATTGTGCTAAATCTTTCCCTCATCGTGGCAAACTTTCTTTAAAACTCTGTGGCAGTGGCAGTGTTCCTCAGGAGTATCCTCAGATCAGCTTCCTCAAAGCACAGCTCCCCTGCACACAACCTTTTGGTTCCATCCCACCTCTTCAATACCCAATGGGAGGCACGTAACCCCATCTTAATTCATTATTCTGTTCCAAAAATACAGGCATGTTCTTCTTGTCTCCCTTGCTTTTTGGTAGTGACACTTGCAAATTCACTGAGAAAACTTATTTTGGGTCTGCAGGAAGAGGCCACACATTTCATCATCTCTGCTGGATCTGGGAGTATTCCAGAAGCTGTTTCAGGACAGCAGATGGGAATACCAACGTGTGGTAGGAGCCAGCAGGGTCTACGCATGCTCTCCTGTGTGAGGCCACCATCATCTATTAGTAGATGCAATATTAGAAGTGTTCCAGCAGGGTTTTGCTATTGTCTTTGAATCCCAATAAACTGGGACCAAAGTCACCAGTAACTAGTGGCAGGAGCAGAGTTCAACCCCATGCAATGGATTTCTCCTTTTCCATCCATAATCTATCACTTGGACATTGCTTGAAGGTGAAGACCTTTGCTATGTCAATAACTATTGGTCACCATTTTCCAAAGAAACCTAAGTGGTGAGGTTCCATTTTGGAAAGTTATTTAGATAGAGACTGTAATGTGCAAACAAGTTTCTAAAGGAATTTTCAAAAGCACCTCAATTTTATTTTAAATTGGCAATGATGCAGGTGCTTTGAGTCTTGCAGAGAATCCCTGTTTGTACTTTGACATAACTTTGTAGAGCTTTACAAAGAGGAATCCAAGTCACTTCTAAAATTGCACTAACAAATCTGGCCCTTTGGCACTTCCAGCAATGTTACCCAGCATGCAACCTTTGAAAACATCCAAGCTATGTTTTAATGCTTTTAATCTGCACCTCACCTTACAAGTGTTATTAATATTCATTATAGATTAAGGCCAAAATGAAGATAACAAAGAGTTCTTTGCAGTTTCCTTTGAGTTAAAACTGGGTTTTGCAGCACAGTGCAAAGAAAGCAAAGAAGTTTCTTTGGACAGTAGCCCTAAAAAACAGTTACAGAGGTGTCTGTGTATACATATATATGTATATTTATATATATACATATTTATATACACATATAAAAGATTTTTTTTGTTAGCATATAGGTGAAAAAAAGAGTTGTTAGCATGATGAAAGAACTACAGAGGGGACTCACAGTGTCATTTATTTTCATTTGAGATATATAGAAAAAAGAACAAAAATATAAAAATTTAGATGTAGCCTTAAAAGTGAAATAGCTTCTGCATATTGACCCAGCAAAATGAATATCTGGTAATATGTATTCCCTGAAGTAAAGAACCCTGAGACAAAACACGAGGGGTTAGTGTGAGCTTTTAGTGAAAATGATGAGAGCATCAGCAGGAAAAGCGTGCTTGTGCTGCATTCCAGGAATTTTTGGTAATCTGGCAGAAATAACCAATCTGCAAAGGATTACCTGCAATATTCACGTATTCAAATACCAAGTTGTGCTCTGTATTCTGAGAGGAGATGGGGTCAGAGATGCAGTTGGGCTCTTTCTCTTGTTTACAATGGACTGATAGCAGTTTTTACCAGCTAAGGGTCTGTTCTGAACATCATCATGTTTTGAACTCAGATGTCCTCTCACAGATCAATTACCATTTTAATCTCGTAACGCTGAACCTGCTGCAGGTACCTGATCAGAATAATCACTGAGCCGTGCCCCTGCTCTGAGCCACAACCTGTTCCTAGCTCACAGACCAGACACCCACAGAAAGATGCAGCAGAAGGATGCTATTCAGTAGGACTTCGGTACTCATCAGTAAATAAAAAAATACATTTGCTTTTTGTCTTCCTACTAATTGTGAATAAGCAAATAGCCAAATGGTTTTGGTAGCTGGTTCACAGAAAAGCAGCTCTCTCAGTTGCACACAAATACTGACACTTTCTTGCCTTGCGTGAATGCTGTCCGTGTTTTATGATCTGCCACTGAGGTGGAGGAAAAGAATCCCTTTTTTCGAATTCCAAATACTGCTTTAGTAAGGCTGAAGCTCTCCCTCTTTCTCTCCTTATAGCCCTACAGCAAATAAATGGAGGTGTCAGCCCAACACCCTTGTAGGTTTAAACTGAATGGAAGTGTCCTTTTGAAAAGCTTGTTCTGTCTGACAGTCCTGAATGTGCTCCTATTGCAGTTCCTTTGAACACCCATCTTTTCTGTGTTGGTACTCTGCTGACGTGGCTTTTCGTTTAGTTAAAGATTAACAGAATGCTACAGAATGACAGGACTTTGTGATAACTTAATTGCACAAAACATAGTTGTTCCTATGCAAATCGGAGGATAATTGGGCACTAAGAAATTACTCCCCCTGTATAAAGATGGCAAAGTGGATTTTGGACACACATAAGGAATAATAATCTATTACCTTTTATTATATTTGAAAAAACATAGTTCATAGTTTTTATGATGAGTGTTAGACATGCATTTAATAGCATGAGGATATTCGATTATGTACATTAAATATAAAGTCTGGAAGCTCTAAAGTCTCCTTAGCTTTAAGTGTATGTTAACAGCTGACACTGAAATTAACATAACAATGTGGGAGCTTTGCAATATGTTCATAACCTGTGAATCATAACGAATATTCCTCTCAAAGGTCCCAGGATATTTGCAAGTCAAAGAGAACACGCAGGACACTCTTTTAAATGAGAAAAAACAGCAGAAGCTCCCTGGAATTGTTTCTTTGTTATAATTATCTTTGGGTAAGAGTATGAGATTACAGCATCATCTAAACAAACATCGTAAACCAGATAGAAAAATGATATTATAATCGCAGAAGGGACAATCCCAGGGCAATTGATGCAACCCGGAGTAAGGTCTGGGGCAAAGAGCAGAGTGCAGAAAAGAAGGGTAAAAAGGAAAGTGATGGCTGTGGAACTGGTGTTACTATTTACCAAACTACTGAAGACTCACCTCTAACAATAGCAAGGGACCATAAACCAAGGTCCGTGAGCTAAGCCCAGTCTCACGTTGAAAGGGCAATTACAGTGCACCACATCCTTCTCCCTCAGTGTTTCACTGCAGACGCTCAACACTTTAGGAATTCTTAAGCACAACAAAATGGAAATGGTATTGGAACAGAAAGAGCCTCCCGAAATGAACTGTACGCAGCCCGTTGTGTTGGCATGATTGATACTGGAGCATGTAGGTGTAATGAAACTGATGCTGTCTCTTCTGCACCTGTGATTTATTGAGTACAAATTTAAGATGAGAAAAGGCCCCATACCAGGAGCTGCATCTTCCCCCTCAAAGAGGGTATGGTCATCCATCACCAGCCATTGCAAAAGGCCCAATAGTGAGCGGCTCATCAGATGAGCCAATAGTCTCTTTGTTGGGATTCCTAACAAGTGTTGGATCAGCAAAAGTCTATTTAGGCTGGTGGACCTTTCAGGACCAATTTGTAGTGGGTCACTGATTCTGCTAGTGTATTATCTTCTTTACTACTAGTACCAGTTGGGCAAGCAGCAAAGATTAATGATTTTAGCTGCTGACTGTTTGTGGCAATCTACTGCTTCTGGACCAAAGATTAAGATTTTTTTGTGCTTTACTCGAAAGGACACACCTTTTATCCAGGACCCTGTTTTATTTGCTGAGTTCTGTACAAATAATAATAATAATAAAAAATAATGGACATCCCAGCTGCATTTTTTTAATGGCAGTAAAAGGGATTTTTGCTGGTGTATAGTACAACAAGAGAGTTTTGCAAGGGAATAATAAACCTCAAAGCCGAGAGTAAGTTTCGGTCTTCTTGGGCTGGAGAATATGGCACAGCACATCTCTTTTCTCCATCCCACAGCACACTTTGCTGTGAAAGGGAAAGAGAGAAATGGGGCTCTCCCCAGCAAGAGATCATTTGTTTTCCTATGTTAATCTTTCATAATTTTTCATAGCAGGAAACCTCATATTGATGGATTTAGTGATAGTGCAAAATACCTCGAGGGCAGCCTGGAGATGCTGAGTGCATTTGGTCACTTTTTAAGCCAGTTTCTCTGTAAAAGAACTCAGAAATGACTTTGCTGTGACTGCGCCATCCCCAAGGCTACCAAAGCTGGCAGTCCTGTTTTCCATGGGAGCACTGACCAGCAAAGAGAGATACATTCCTGAGCTCAGAAGGTGGTGCAGGACATGGGGCATTTCTAGAGAAATGCCAGTGGCTCCTTGTACAAACACAAGACTTTGCACTGCTTAGCTCAGAAGGGACAAACCACTGCTGAAGAGATCAGAAATGGGAATTCAATGACTTAAGTAATTCAGCTGTTGGAAGAACAGACCCAAGCAGGATAAAATGACTCAAACTACAGTGCGTGTACTAGAAACTTTCCAGGGACCAAGGCAGAGGTTGCAGCCCTGCCATAGGCAAAGGTCAGCAGAAAGACAGGTGCTGCTGGTGGTGGGGAAATGGTTCAGGAACCAGCACAGCTCGTGCAAGGATCTGAGAGGGGCTCCTTTTTGCAAAGGGCTTCAATTGCAGCCATGCAAGGCCCGTGGGTGAGCTCGGGACGTCCTGTGTGTGCTCCTGAAGCTTTCACATCCCCAAGAGGTCGAAGATGTTGTGCCCAGTGTTTCCAAAGGAAAGCCCAAGGCTTTCTTTCTTTTTAAAACTAGGACAAAACATCCAAGTGTGTGAAGAATGCGCTCATCAAGTATCTAATTTTTAAAGGGAAGAATTCTATAAATGACCTAATAAAAAAGTGATCTAATTGTTTCCACAACTGCTTCCTAAATTACCAGGGCCTTTTCTCCTGGCTTGTCATTGTTCACGGAGTCATAAATCACAACCCAGGAGATCACTCAGCTCTTGACAATTTGCAGCCGTACTCCCGCGTCCGCATTCAGCCGGGCTGTGACCGCTGACGAGCTGTGCCTTGAGCAGTTGACAGGTGCAAAATAGCACAAGCAACAAGGATACCATCAAGTCAGGAGGTTTTTATTATTATTATTATTTAATATATATATATATTATTTATTTATTGTATCTTCTCTTCTTATGAGCACTGTCAAAAAAAATGGGTACTCGAAGGTTTGGTGTTTCGAAATCAGGTTATGAAATATAATATGAATTTTCTTCTGTGCCATTTATGGAAATATGATTGTGATGGTGTAAGGCAGGAAAGGTGTCTCATTTAAAATAACATTTATTCAAAAGAAGTCTTCCATGTGTTTCATGCAGGATGTCTTCTCACTTCAATTACTGAAGCAGACTTTCATCCAACATGAGAGAGGAGGAAGATGAAATCTTAGGAAAATTATAGAATCATGCAATCATAGAATCAGTGAGACTGGAAAAGACCTCTAAGATCATCAAATCCAACTATCCAACTACCACCAGTATTGCCTACTAAACCACATCACTCGGTGCCACATCTCTACATTCCTTGGACACCTGCAGGGACAGTGTCTCCATCACCTCCCTGTGCAGCTTGTGCCAATGCCTAACCACTCTTGCAGGGAAGAAGTTTTTCCTCATATCCCACTGACCTTCCAGAAAAAGAAAAAGAGAAAGAAAAATTGCAACACATTGCGTTTGGTTCTTTTTTTTGGTGGCCATCTCTCCAGCACTGTCTGTGGGAGCATTTCCCTGGGAGAAAGGAGCTGGAGTGGGGCTCCTCTGGGTGGGAGTGGAGGGATTGCTCCTGCCTGTGCTCGTTGCTCTTGGGCACTGCGAAGCAAACAGCACTCCTGGCAGCACAGGCAGGCTGAGGATGATGATGTATGTGTTTTAAATCCCAGCTAGGCAAACAACAGTAGGTGTTTCTCAGATTTGATCCACCAGATGACAAACGCCCTTCGCTCTTTTGTTCCCTCAGAGAAATCGAGCTTGCCCATTGTGCAGCTGTATTTCATTCCCTGGCCATCATTGCAGACGTGTTTTGACATTGCTCAGTGAACCAGGGCCATTTTTAAGCACTCAGCTATGGAAAGTAGGCTGCATCCAGCACTGTGAAACCCCACACTGAAGCCTCTCTTTCTTCATGTGGATGGCAGGAAATATTCTTCCCAGCCCACTTCACAAATAATCCCACAATTTATAAAGTTCAGACTCATTCCTCCAGACACTTTCTTGGAATTAATGCTGTTAAACAAAACAATTCAGTACTAGAAGTTAAGCTGAACTCATAACTTCTGGCAAGTTCTCTTGTCAGTTCATCTTGGGATGGTCATCCCATTGCTGCAGTTTCTCTCTTTAAGAAAGCTCTCTCATTTCCAGGGAAAGTAACAAGACCGGTTTCTTCAGTGAATCATTGGAAGGTGACCTAACCTTTGTCCAGAAGGAGCAAACACCTGCAGAAAGCTGTGACTTTTCTGGCCCAAACAGAAGACATAAAAAGATGAACTTAATATCTGGATGTGAGAATGGGGATGGGAGGTGTTATGGTGAACTTCTCGTGGTACAGTGGTGAAAAGGAAAAAGAAAAAAAAGAAAAAAAAAAAAAGAGCCTGTAGAGACCCAAGTGGGGCATGAGAGGTGTGAATGTCGCTGCAGGGGAATCTGTTCAAAGCCAGGTCCTCCTGCTTAGTGCAGGTGTGCAGAAAAAATAGAATGCCCCAGATGTAGAGGCTCTTTGTGAAAAGGGCAGATCAGCAACCGCTGGAGACTTTCTTTCCCTTTCACTCTAAGTAGTGCTTTGCTGTGTCCAAGTTCAGACTTGGATGTAACTTTTTTTCCCTGCTGAATTCGAAGGCCAAGTGCACAGCTGGCCTAAACTCTGGATTTCTGCATGCCACATCGACCTGCTTTAAAGGAAAATTGTATCTCCACTGATGACATGGAATAGCTGGAGCCAAGAAAAGGGCATTGCATGCGGTGCAGCTGGCCAGGAGCTGCTCAGCAAAGCATGGCTCAGCAGTGAGCCAGCAAGGCAGGCACAGAAATGCCAAGTGACATGACCAAGGCCACACAAGAAGCTGGAAGCACAGCAAGAAAACTGAGATTAGAGGAGATTTACATTGGATATAAGGAAAAATTTTGGCAGTAAGGGCAGTGAGGCACTGGCACAGGTTGCCCAGAGATGAGGTGGTGCCCCGTCCCTGCAGACACCCAAAGTCAGGCTGGACGGGGCTGTGAGCACTGGTGGAGCTGTGGGTGTCCCCGTTCAGTGCAGGGGAGTTGGACCACATGGCCTTTGAGAGTCCCTCCCAGCTGAAAAGATTCCGTCATTCTATGGTTTTTCCCCTCTGATTCCATCAGTTGCTCAAACTTTTGGAGTGCAGCACTTGCAGAAACCAACCAGAGTTTCGGTGGTTTAAGGTCAAGCCCAATCACAGCAAAACCCAGGGGCAAAATGTGTTTTTCCTCTCCCTTCCCTCCAGCAAACACATCTCTCAACACTTTCTGTGGGGAAGGTCAGTCCTTCACTGGAGTCCCCTGAATACAGAAAAGCTTCTGGGAGCACACTGAGCAAATGGGTTGTTTTGAAAGGACAAGTTAGCTCTATAATTTGCCTTCACAATGTGTTCTGCACTCTAATTACAAATGCAAACACAGTAATTGAGAACAGCATCATAAAACTCTAAAGGAAGCCATAAGTGATATAATACATGGACATGTTTACCATTTGGTGCAGCAGGATGCCTCGGTGATGTTTTCCCCATGTTTAAACAGGGTGGAGATTTGCTTTTCTTTCATAAAGTTAATTTCACAACAGCAATTCTCCCCTTAGCCTCCCCGCTCCCGAGCATGGGCCAATTTAAATCCAGCTTTTGGTAAACATTTCCTCTCTTTTCTCAACTGGGAAAAGCCTATTTTCTTTTTAATGGTATGAAAAGGTTAATTAAAGCTATTCCAAAGGGAATAAAAAAGGGAAAACTGCAGTGTGCCCTACACCTATCCTGCCCCGTCCCACCTGAAGGCACTTTGCAGAGCTGGGGGCTGTGCTGCTGCTCCCCAAGTGTTTCTGCTGGGGTCGTGTTCCCTTTCCCTGGTCCCCTCCTTATCCCTCCCAGCTCCCCAGGCTTCCTGGATGGTGCAGGCAATAGTGGCTCTTGCTCTGCTCTATCCATGCCATGAACTCTGCCATTTGCTGGGGGATCTGGGGGGAGGTCAAAGCTCCAGTGGTTGCCGGTAGGGCAAAGGTGAGTAGTTCAAATCCACAAATGGTATATGAAATCAGGCAGGCTGAGAGCTTTCAGCAAGCAAAGAGAGCAGGACATAAACACGATGCAGTCCCACGTTCCTGTTTTCCCTGCCTTTTTTTCCCTTTTTCCCCATGCTGCCAGATCATCTCACACATCACCCTTCCCACAACAAACCACAGTTCTGCTCCAGCAAATATATGGGCTGTAGTCCTTGAGAGTCCTCCTGGACACAACACAGCAAACAGAAGGGGAGTGGAAAAATGGAAGTGATATCAGCCCTGTGCAGGTGCAGAGGGAGGCTGGGCGGTGGGGGAGCAGGCAGGAGGGATGCTCGATTTCCAGAGGTGCTGAGTGCCTGCAATGCATCGTGACAGGCTATCCATCAAACCCATCACCTCTTGGGAAACCTGATTACCCCGGTGGAAGCCCTCATTATGAGCATTTAACTGGTTCCTACTGGTTTCAGCCAGCCAGCTCGGTTTAGGAATGGATCACTAGAATTGGAGTGGACAAATCCTCTGGGAGAAATAGGTCCAAGGGCATGGGAACAGGTGTAGGAATCGATGGAGGTGTCCAGCAAGTTATCAATTAAAAGAAAAAAAGGATATTCTATTTTTAAAAAAGTTGAACCAATAAAAATGGCTCACACTTGGCTGGTTAGAGCTGTGCATCAGGTGACCTGAACAGATGTCTCCAGCTGGGAGTTCTTGGATGAAACTCTCTGTCTTCTCCCTTATTATAAGCCAGTTATTAAAGAAGTACATTCAAGGTATAGAAACGCGTGTTAATTCTAGCAAGGAAAATAAAACAGAAACCATGCATACATCACCAAGGTGTGTGCTCACAGAGGTGTAATCACAGCTTTCAAGGGGGTGAAGCCCCCGATGTGGATGTTGGCAGCTATTAAAAAGCTGCAAGTACAGAGTGAAGGTTGCACATCAACAAGGCACTTGTACTGCAAGGCAGTGTTAAAGGAGGCTGTCCCAGAGACTGGGATTTGGTTATTTATGTGCAAATAGTCATTAACTGTGTGTGTGTAGATTTGTTCACTGAAATTTTATATATATGTATATATATATATATGAGTGAACAGGACTTTGCATGGCTGTGCACTGCTGCAGGAGCTGCTTCTTTCCTGCTTAGCAGTGCTGGGAGTGCTGGTATGGATTCTGCACCTGCTAATGTGTGTGGATTTGAGGGAAACAAGAGGAAACCACCTCCTTTGATATAGGAAATCCAGCATACCACATTGGATTGCTGTTAACACAGACATAGGAATGAAGCATCCTTCGCTGACCACCTTTCCTGCCAGAGCACCTGGCCCTGCCCCTCTCCTTGCTGCATGTTTCTGTGTTTTCCCTCTCTCCTGCCAGGGCGATGTAGGCAGAGTTTATGGACTTAAGGATGACCCCATACAGCATCCAGGCCGTGAGGCTGCAGAGCATTTTGCTCAGGAAGCACAGGGTGAGGATTTGTTATGTGTAAAAGAAGGAGGTTGGGAGCCGCTGTCTTTCCCCTGTCTGGGCAGCAGCTAAGGAAGCGTTCCTCAGCCTGGCAAGGAAAGCAAGCAAACCTATTTCTTCAATATTGTTCCCTTTCTTTGTCTTACTTCTTTTTCCTTCCCGTATTTAGGGCTTAAAAACATTTCAGGAGAAAGGTGGAGGTTTGCAGAAACCACTTTGTTTCCAGTTCTGCTCGCCTTTCTCTCCCAGAAACACACAAAAGGACCTTAATTTCACTGAATAACAGCTTTCTAGTAAATAGGTCCTTGCTTTTCTTCTGCACCTGGATGTGTGCAATGTGTGCAGAGGGGCCGGCGTCGCAAGATTGCTGCTTTTCCTTGGGTGAATAAAGAGCTTCATTCCCAAAGGGCGCAATAAACCCCATCCTTCCTCCTCTGATCAACAGCAGCGCGGAAGCTGCAAACCTGACCAGTACATCAAAAAGGAGCTTGAAAAATACTTTGAGCAAAAAAATGCTAACGGTGCATCCTTCCCCTGTAACTGCACCGATATTAAATCAGGAAACAGTACAGAACGACCACAAAACATATATACAGGGGCTGTCAGAGCAGAAAGAAAACAAAATCCCTAATGGGGACTAAAGGTGCAAAGAGCAGAAGGAAGAATATGCAGCGTGGACTTTATGATTATATTTAAATCCTTATGCAGCAAATGCCAGAAAGGGAATTCCAAAGGAGAAATCTATATATAAGCAGGTTTGGGTGTTGTTGGTCTTTTTTATTTTTATTTTTTATTTTTTATTTTTTTATGCTGGACTTTGTGCAATGAAAGGGGATTACAAGTTGTGGAAGAAGTTCAGGTCCCTGAGGTGTCAGAGGAGCCCTGAGCTGGAAGGATGGTCCCTGATCCTACAAGGGCCACATGCTCAGCTTGGTGGTAAGGAGCCCTGCTGTAGCTGTGGTGCTCTATTGAAAGGATGCTCACGTGGGGCTGGATTTCCTCACACACAACTGAGGCCATGTTTTCCTTCATTCATTCTGGAGCATCTGAAATCTGTTCATCCAGAGAGTGTCCTGCTGAGCTGCTTGGAAAAAAGCAGGCAACAGCAGCCACAAAGGTGGGCTGACCTTTACTGGAAGGTTTTCTGGCTGCTCACTGCTCTCTGCCATTTCTCCCTTTTCTATGTCCATTGCAAGGAAGCAAAAAGATTTTCTCACCCAGAAATCTGTATTCTGCTTCTATATCTGGGAAAGAAGCAAGATAAGCAGGAGAGAAAATTTCCCTAAGTGAGCTGTGGTCAAGTTCTGAAGTGTCTGAGAAACCTTTGCATGCCACCAAATGCCACTGCAGGATACAGATGCAGTGATTATAGTCCAACAGCTTCTGCTGGTTCCTTCAGACCTGAAAGGCAACTTCTGATCACTCAGAGAGGTTTTGGTGCTGCTTGTTTGCTAAATGCTCCTGGAGGGGCTTGGATTCATCAGTGCAGGGTTCAAGCAAGGAGCAGGGCTGAGGGAGGCTAAGGAGGAAGGCAGGCCCTGGAGAGGTCTGAACAGGAGACTTTGTGCTTTTGGATCAGGATTTTTCTTGCTATACACAGGGGTGCCAGTAAATAATAGAGCAGCAAGGAGAGGAGTTCGGGAGTATGTGTTAGAAGCAGTGTTAGAAGGGGCTGAGATAGGACAGCACTGTTTGGAAACGATGAGGGAGAGACAAAATCGCTCGGGAAAAGATAAAAATAAATGAATCTGATCTCCTCATTCATAGCACGGCGAGCCTAAGGCTGAAAGAAGGCAGAAAACGGAGCTGCTCACTGCCGCCAGCCCTCACGGGCCGTTAAAGAAGGAAAAACGGCTCCGGTTGTCCCGAGGCATCCCCTGCCCTCCCCGCTCCGCGCTCAGGCCCCGAGCAAACTGCAGAGGGTGCCAGCGAGGAGTTCGCTCCGTTCTGTGCGAGCGCTCCGCAGGGCGGCAGAGATTCACGCGGCGCCCCGCAGCCGCACCCCGCATCCCGCCGCATCCCGCAGCATCGCGGGACACCGCGGGGGCCGCGTCCTCCTTTGGGATGGAGCTGCGGGGAGGCAGAGCGGTGCCGGAGCGCGGCGTCGCGCTGTGCCCCTCGGCTCGCTCTGCTCTTTCAGACCTCCTCGAGCCCCCGCTTCTAAAGGAACTCCGTGCCCCCAAGCCCGTCCCGATCCCTCCAGCCCCGCTCGGAGCTGTTCCGACGGCGGACACAGTTTTAAGGAAACGCCTTCTAATCAACGCCCTCAATCACGCCGTCACCTATAGTGGCACCTTGCCAGGTGCGCTTATTCTGAGAGACACCCCTTCCCCTTTCCGAAACCCTCCCAAATCCCAAATTCTCCTCTCTGTTACACCACCCTCCCATCCCAGACAGGGATTTAATGCCGGGGAAAAACAACCTGCAAAGCAACCTTTACCCTCCCCTCTTCCTCCCCCCCCCCCCCCCCCCTTTCCCCCCCCCCCAGCTCTCAGCCTACCCTTCTGCGGTGCTGCTCCGCTTCTTTCCCACAGGTCCGCCTGTAAAAACGTGTCTAAAGTTATTGGGACCGGCCCCGCTTAACGGGCTTGGGTTAAAATCTGAAGAGACCCCACTGAACCTCGGACAGATCCGTAGCTCATTTTATATCGCAAAGCTACTGTGCAGATTTTGTCCGGAGTGTGTTGCGTGCTTTACTTCAGTGAAAAAGAGAAGGAGAGAGGAAACAAAGACTTACGATTACCATTAGTAATTTAATCCTAAATTCGTGGGCCATTCCCATCAGCGCGAACAAGCAAACATCAACACTTTTCTTTCTCATGCACACGGATCTGCGATAGATGATTAACCAGGTCCCTCGCTGCTTGCACAGGGGAAAAATATCCTGACAAACGGCACGGTGCCTGCTGGCAGCTCGCGAAATTAAAAACCAAGCGAAGGGATGTAAGGATTAGGACAGGGATGCCCTTCTGCTCTGCCAGCGCTGGCTGCCGGCCGTGGGTGATGTCGGTTTGTGGGATTGTTTGTTAACAAAAGTACCATTTCAGTACCACTGATGTTACGGGGTGAAAGAGAGAATGCTGGGGGAATGTAGCAGTCAGAGACCAAAACCGAGGAGCGCTTCTCAGCATGGAAAATACATAAATGACAGACTTGTTGTACTTATCAGTTACCAAAATCTGCTTTCTAGGAACTGGGGATTAGGAGTCCACCGTAATACGATTCCCTTTTTGAACGTGAAATCCACAGTTCGGGCAGAACCCTACGGAACCAAACGCACGTAGTGCCTGTAGGCATCAGTTTAAGGGCGAGATTTCTCATTTCGGCGGCTCGGGACCCGCACTGCCCTACGCGGACACGCGGGATGAGCCGATCTGAAATGACACCATCGTACGGTTTGAACTCATCCTGATTTTGACCGAGAGTTTCCCAGAGGGAGGAGGGAGAGAAGGGACAACGGAAACAAGTCATTCTGTACCCGAAACAAACCGTCAGAAAACAAAAACGAAAACAAAAACGGATCTTAGAAAGAAAAATACAGTTAAACCCACTGGACGGACAGCTTTTGGGTGTAGGGAATAAGTCGCGATTGAACAAAAATTGCTCGGGGATGAAGGCGAGCGGTGCTCAGGCGCTGGGATGCCGGGCAGGTGGGGCAGCTCCGCGCCGTGCGCTCCTTCCGCGGGTGCGGAGCGGGAGCGGCGGGGCGGGGACGGCAGCGCTGCCCGCAGGATCCGCGGCCGCCGGGACGTCGCTCGCCCCGCGGAGGCGCTCCGGGTGCGGGCGGCCGCCCAGGGCCGGGGATGCCGAGCTCCCCCTGCGCGCAGCTCCGCGGTTCGGCTGTGGGTCTCCGCGGCAGAAAACTCTGCCTGGGCTGCCACGCTGGGCTGATCAGCTCATAGATCCTCTTCTGCTACGGCAAAGCTATTTCTTCCCCAGTCCTCACTAAAATATGTGTATATTTCTAAAAAAAGGTTTGGGCGGAGGGAGATCCCCCAACACTCAAATCCTAAAGACAACAATCTTTGACGATTGAATTTAAAGCTCTACATTAAAAAATATCGGCCTTTCGCTGGGAATTCGGGGCACAAAGCTCTTCGTGTTTCAGCCAGCCGCAAGTTTTGCAGGATGCGTTTTCTACAGGGGAGTGAGGGATGGAAGAGAAAATAATTGAACCCACACAGTGTCCTGAAATTTTATGACGATGCTGATGGACACGCAGAACCAATCTGTAACTCACAGCTTAAAAGATTAAGAAAAGAGACAGAGTGCGTATGGACAGGGAGATAATCAGATCAATGCTTCCTCCACCTTTCAGTAGCTCCACCTTGTGAATATACCTCAGTAATTATGATAGAAAAAGTATTATCCGTCTCATGGCACATTTCGCAGGGCTTCATCTTCGCTTCCCAGGCGCTCGCCGCCGTTCTCTTTCCCTCTGTTGCGGGACCGATTCCCCCCCCCCGCACCGCCACCGATCACGTTTATCGTGCAGGTAGAAATAAAGCTCTCGCCGAGCACCCTCCAGGACCTCAGAAGAGCTGCTGCTTCCCCTAGGGAAGCTGCTGGCTCACCCCGAGCTTACCGGGAGGCAGCCGGGGGCGGGACGGGGACCGCGGAGCTTTGCCCCGCTTCGACCTCTCTCCGGTCCCGGAGGGGCACCGAGCTCAGCTCTTTGTGCCTCGGGGCTCATCGTTCTCAGCGAAAAAAATAATAATAACATATATATATATATATAATAATAAGGTCGATTTCCCGAATTTGGCAGCGATGGGAACCCAACGGCGCCGTTCTCGCTGCGCTCCACGCGAGATGTTCCCACTCGTGTCCCCACGACCGCTTTCGGAGCGGGCGGTGCGGAAGGGAGGGCTGCCCTCCCGCGGGGCTCAGCCCTTTCCCGGCCGGGGTGGGTCCGGAGGAGCTCTCTGACCCCCAGAAACATCACGCGTGGGGAGTCCGGCGGGTACGGAATGCACCGGGCTTCACCGATCCCAGGCTTTTTTCTATACCCCCTCCTCACATAGTGAGGGAAAACTTCAGCGAGGCAGCACCGAGACGAACCCGGACAGCCAAATTCCCCCCCCGGTGCCCTCCCCGCAATCCCACTCCCACGGGCGCACCCGGGACTCGTTGGCAGAGCGGCACTCGGCGCGGTTCCCTGCGCGGCCGCGAGGACCATCGGGGCTGAGAGCTTCACCCCGACGGAGCGCACGGATCTGCGGGGAGAGAGCAGAACTTTCCGCTGGGCGCTTTAACGACACGTTTTTCTGTCCCGGTACCTGAAGGGCAGTTTCCTTCTAATTCATTTCTGAAAAACGGAAGGATCTTTAAGTATAGGGTTTTTTTT
>JAPSGF010000017.1:3213621-3236467 GCA_035772895.1 Perdix hodgsoniae
CCTTCCCTTCCCTTCCCTTCCCTTCCCTTCCCTTCCCTTCCCTTCCCCATGCAGAGCGTGGGCTTTCTTCTCTACCCATGAGAACTAAAGAGCAGATCTGGAAGATGAAACACCTGTTCTGTTCACTCATTTCCCTCATGTCCTTGGAGTTAAGCAAGCTAATTCAGATCTTGTTAACCAGAGGTGTAAGCCGCAGAGAGACTCTGACATTGGCGGAGGGTAAAGAAATCAGGCTTCTGCTGATGTTTAAACAACCAGACAAAATGCCATGGATGTTCCTGCCTCAGAACTCTTCTCGTGGCTACAGGAGCACCGACAGCAGCAGGTAAGATCTGTGGCTTTTCACACACATTTTGCTTAAAAGAGAAATACATTTGGACTGCCACTTGTAGGCAAATGTTTCCTTTATGCAACCATCCCAATATTTCCAGCAAGTATCAAGTACCAGCAATTTCCTTTTCCCACCCTGCCCCCCAAATTAACAAGAGAGAAGGAACATAATATCCTAGAGTAACAATTAACCTTCAGCACGCTTCCTTGTCATGCAGTGTATGCAGATTCAGGAGAAAGCAAAGCTCAGATGAATGCACACTGAAGTACTGTCCTTTCTGAATCCTACTAGAGGACAGAGGTTTGTAAAGGAGATCTTGCAGAAACTGGGCCCAATTCTGCCATAGGCTCTTGTGAGGTATGGGGTGAATGTTGTTGCTCTCCCAGGTCTCACCGCAAGGCTTGGATATTCGACAGAAATTTACCAAGCCACTGGGTTATTGAATACTTGTTTGTAACTGCACATAAACAACTAGATAACTCAGTGTAATCATATATATATGTATATATCTGTGCTTATACATGCAGTTATAACAAAAGTAACTACAATTGTGTTTGCAACTGCCTAACATTTTTCATGAGGTCAGCTCAGTGGACTTCAAAAACTCCAATTTGGATGTAGCAAATGTGACTGGGGGGTTTTCAGCAGTAACTTGAGGAGGGGACAAGGGTAGAATGCCTGCTTCCCACCCAACACGGTATAACTTTGTTCCCCAGCAATGAAAATTCACTGCTCAGACTGTAGCAGTTCTTGTCAGAGGATGCTTTTGTAGTCAGAGACATGCTTTTGTTTCCACTGTTGTGTGTAATTGTTCCAAGAAGAGAGATATTACTGTATGTTATTAAATTATTTACATGGTATGCAGGATTGGATGATGATTTCCAGAGGAAAGAAGCCCAACAGCCATCAGGAGCGATTCAAACAGATTAAACATATCTACTGATCTTAAATCCAGGCAGTGGGCTGGTTCCACCTCCTCGTGAAATAAATCTGGGCAGGTCAGATTGGCTTTCCCCCCGCTCCCATTTTAAACCCAACCTGGTTTAGACTGCTTCACTCAAATAGCTCTTTTCACATGTTGCTGGCAAGAGCATCAAAACGCTCACTGGGCTTGTATTACAGCTGACAAATCACGGTAATTTGTGATCAGAGCTACTGCAGTTTTTCAGAGCAACCAGTGCAGCCATGGGGGCTGAGCATGACTGGCTGCCCTGCAACAATTACCTGCTGGAGTTTCTGAGCACTGCCAACTAATTTGGCTTAACAGCTCTTTATAGAGGCACCTTGCAAGACAGGGCTGGTCCCACAGTGCATCAGCTTGGGATTGGGCCCAGACAGAGGAGGAGCATTACCCAGATTAAATTGGCCACACATGTCTATGATGTCAAGAAGATGGTTATTGTCAACGAGAACCAAAGAAAGCCAATTTAACAGAACTCTGAGCATAGAATCACAGAATCATAGAAACACAGATTATAGAAGCAATGGAAAAAAGCCATCTTAAAATGGCTTGGGTTGGAAGAGACCGTGAAGATCATCCATTGACCAAGGATGTTTGGTCAGTGGAGAAGGTTAGCCTTTGAAATTAAAAGGAATAGGAGGGTCCAAAATAAAAGGAATAGGAGGAACCTCAAACTAAAAAACGGCTTTCAGACTACAAGAGAGGAGATTTAGATTGGATATAAGGAAAAAGTTACTTACAATAAGGGTAGTGAAGCACTGGCACAGGTTGCCCAAAGAGATGGTGGTGCCCCATCCCTGCAGACATCTAAGGACAGGCTGGACGGGGCTGTGAGCACTGATGGAGCTGTGGGTGTCCCTGTGCACTACAGGGAGGTTGGGCCAGATAGTCCATAAAGGTCCTTTCCAACTCTATTCTATGACCCCGTCCTGCTTTTTGTCTGCACAGGCACCTGCTGTGCTCCACTGGTGGGTGAGAGTGGTCACAATTCCCTGCGTGGGGGATGACAGAAGCTGCTCTCCAGCATGTGCAGCCTCCACCTCTGCCATCTTTTTAGAGCTGGCAAAATCACACATTCCTTTTAGATTTCTTCAGACATCAGGGCTGGAAAAACCTGAATATTCTACCTGTAAGGAATAAAGAAACTTCCAGCATCATTTCAAGGTACAAGCATCAGGTCTATTCAGAAGTTTCAGGGGCTCTTTTTCTAAATTTAACCACATTTCAAAATTACTGGAGACATCCAGTCACAGTCTGGATTCCTCATTTGATTCTGCCCTCTCTTTTTAAGAGTTCCTTTATTTGTCTATAGTGGAGGAGAGAGTACTTTCAATGTGATGTATTTTGATCCTTCCCATTTTACAACCTCGGTTTTCAGCTTGCAGCTCCTGGCCTCTCCAAGAAGAGTTTCCAATACCTTAACGAACTGATCTATTGTCTGCTGGACTGCATCTTCAAAGGCTGCCTCACTTCAGGGGAACAGGGCTGGCAGCTCTATTCCAGGAATTTTGCTGCAGGACACAAAGATCTTTTGTGGGCACTTTGCTCTTTTTCTTTCTAGGATTCCTTACTCTGAAATGGAAGTAACTTAAGAGAAAAAGGAAAAGTACAGGAGTGCTCTTTGTGTATTTAGCTAGTTAACTGTCTTGATTTTATGAGCAGTCTCATGATATTTGGTATTTTTCTTTTAACTTTAGCCCTTGGAGTCATGCGTATAATGCAGTCTCAGCATTAATGGAGAGCCTTCCAGACTGGAGGATGGAGGACTGCATGCATGAACTTGGGAAGAAGAAGACAAGAGCCTCGAGTCTGCTTTTCACCAAACTCCCATTTTTGGAGCTGAAATTCAAATTCCTGGAGGAACAGGGAAGCGTGGAGACAAGACGGCAGAGCCCCTTGGCCCAACTTGAGCTACGATAACTCCTCCACTGAAACACATCCTTAGAAACTCAACTCTCTGTTTTGATTGTGTTAGGCTAATTGGAGTCAGAGGCCATTCAAACTTACAATAGGAAATGAGATTTGGGGAAGACTGACTCCCAGGAGACAGGATTAAAAGGGGTTTCCTTGAATCCCAGTCTGTCTCTTGCAGACTGACTATGAAAGGTCTCGGTGCACTAATTTTAATCTAAAAATAAAATCCTAGAACAAGAAATTAAGCTGAAGAAAAATATTGTCACTAACTCAGCTGAGAAGAAAGGAATTGTAGGGATTCTTGAAACTGCAGGCCCGCACCCAAATTTATCATATCTGTCAGTTTACAAAATTAATGACTATGAGCATCTTTTGAGAGCATCTGTTGTGATGCAGTGGCACAGCTGCCCAGGGAGGTGGTGGGGTCACCATCCCTGGAGGTGTTCAAGAACTGTGGGGATGTGATACTGAGTCATGTGGTCAGTGGGCACAGGGGGGTGGGTTGGGTTTGGACTTGGGGATCTTAGAGGTCTTTTCCAACCTTGATGATTCTGTGATTCTATGCTCCAAGCCACCAACTTGGAACATTACGCTCATGATAATGGCAATATCTGCTGCCAATCTCTCCTCCCATAGTTGGGATTTCAGGTCAAGGATTTTTGGGTCAGTCCAGATCAGCCTTTCCTTACTGCTCCCAGAGGGAAGCTGAGCAGGTAATACAGATCGCAGGCCTTGCTCAGCTCGGTACATTTTCCCATGTCGTAACAGATGTTTGATAACAAAATAAACCTGCATAAGCAAGTCAGCCCATGGCAAAAAGAGTAATCCACTTAAGTTGGGTGGTTTCTGTGGTGCAATGCAGCGCAGTGCTGCTTCCCCTCTGGCAGTCCTTGCTAAAATCTAAGGCTTGTTGTAAGTAAAACAAGTTTGTGAGGCTCAGACAAGAGACCACTTTGTAAAGCAACTTGTGCCTGCATGACTTGAAAGAGCAAGAAGAAAGCACACTTAGGACACGTTATTACAGGAGCTGGCAGCAGGTAAAGGCCTCTTTTCCAGTTTTAGCTGGTTTGTCAGTAATACGGCTGCAGCACCGTAGCTGTGAATTAGTCAGTGTGAATTAGGACTCTATTAAAGCTGGCAGCAGGATATGCTCTCAGAGAAGCCCTTCTCCCGAGATGTGACCCTCCATCAGAGCTGTCGTGTAGCACACACAGATGCTGGCTGTGCCATTGGGAAGCCCTAGCAGCCAGACCTGCAGAGCCTGACCTACTTTGGAGCAGGGATGTCAGAGTTTGCATTCTTCCTCCCTACCCTTACACGCCACTCGTTACACAGGGCCTCCAACACCACTCATTATAGGGGTGTCAGCAGCCCAGCTGAAATGCACTTCACCGAGATCAAAGCAGCATGCAAACATCTTGTATTCAGTCTATTTACCAGAGATCAAATAACATCTATAAAGCATATGGCCTTTATTTTCTAAACTACTCATCCTACATTGAGCAGCTGCTTATCTCATATTGTGGAGATCTTCCTCACAGTAACACAGAGCTAAGTAAGGTTTATGTCTGCCTGTGCTACAATAGCTTTAAGTTGCACCAGGGGAGGTTCAGGTTGGATATCAGCAAAAATCTCTTCTTCAGTGGTGATGCACTGGCACAGAATGCCCAGGGCAGTTGGGGAGGTGTTCAAGAACTGTGGAGATGTAGTACTGAGAGACACAGTTAGTGGCGTGGATAGGTTGGACTTGGTGATCTCATTGATCTTTTCCAACCTTAATAATTCTATCCCCTTGCAGCAACCAGCTAGTTCTTGCTTATCAAAGCTCTTCATAAAGTCCTAGCACTAGCTTTCAAATGCACTAGCTTTTTGATTAGAAGACCATTGATTAAGAAAAGCACCCAACTCTCCTAAGCTTCTCTCTCCAAACTGAGGGATGCATGGGCATCCCAGCTTGCCTGGGCACAGCTGCTCATGAGTTCCTCCAGCATTGCTCTGTGGACACCAGCTGTGTTCACCCAGTAGGCAGGATAAAATGAGGGATTTCTCACTCTTCTCCTTGTTTGCTTGCTGTAGTACTTGCAGGCTGTGCCTTGGGGTGAAGATAGTCTGCAAGGGTCCTTCGGAGAGTTCCTTCTCTTGCAAGACCTCAGAGAAGAGGCTGTAATCAGCATATTAAGCAGTTGCTGGTGGAGGATCATAGTAGACTTTGTCAGGCGAGAAAGGGTGTGCTGTGCTCTAGGAAACTTAAGAAGTGAGGGATAATTTTTGGTAATCAGTTTACATAGGCATCTACCAGGGAGAGAGGGTAGCTATGCTAGTAAAATACTGGCCTTGTATGTAGTAGTTGGCCTCTGGCTTTTCTACAGGCTTCTCATGTAGCTTCTGATAAAGTAATTTGTAGAAGTTGTTTTTTGACATCCTTTAGGTAAGTGAAATCATGAGGCAGTAGCTCTGGAGCTTTGTGTTCACATCTCAATTCACTCTATGTAGATTGGATGGCAGCGGTATTACTTTCACTCAACTGGCTTCTTCCAGACACAAGGCAGGAAACACCTCTGAGGATGGGGCTGTACTCTTCAATGAAGAATGAGAGCTGGGTGAAGTCTGTATGTGCCATCTTCCGTGCCTTCCTAGCCCTTGCTTCTGCATGGCAGGGCTGTGCCTGGCCAGCCCCCACATAGAGGATGGGGCTGGCTGGCCATGGGGCTGGTTGCTCCAAGAAGAGCTGCGATGTATCCTGAGCCTGCAAAGGTGGTGGTGTTGAGGTGAGATCTTGCCCAACAAGGGCTCTGTGCATCACTGGTCCCTGTACATCCTTAGCAGGGTAAGGAGAAACTCAACAGGTCTGCAAGGTGTTTGTGTGTTGAATTTTTCTTGATTCTGCTTGGGCTGAAATAACTTGACAGTGTTTTTTGATGGGTAGGTGGGAGAGGGTGAAGCCTTCTGTACTAAAAACTAAATCTGTACTAAAAACTTCAGGTTGTTCAGTTTAGCATATCAATTTATTGAGATGTTTGGCGTAAATTATCCCCAAGGACTTCAACAGTTTGATCCCTCTTTTTTTTTTTTTTTTCCAAAGCAGTGTATGCTTTAATTAATAGCTTTTATATTTTAGACTAGCGAAAGCAAACTTTTAAAACCAGAAAAATGTATATATTGACACACCTTTAAGGCAGTAAACATTTCTGCATGTTAATATTGAAAAGAGCCTCATTAATTAGGCAGTCACACTCACACAAATCTTCTGATAGAATAAGTACATTGAAAGTTTTAGATCACTTGGGACAAGTTCTGCCTGGAGCAAAGCTGCAATGTTAATGCTCTGTATTAACTCTGGCAATCAACCCCCAAAATGGCTGCATCCCTCAAGGCCAGTCATTCCATTTGATCAGGTTGCAAAGCAAATTAGCATTCTCTTTGCCCTGGCTCTGATGCTTCCTATTCTTTTCATGAATGATTTATTGGTCTCCCCTGCCCAGGATATGCTTGTTTTACCATCTACCTTTTTAGTGATGTTTTCCCCAAGGAAAGGCATCCCCTGTGGTTTTGGTGCTAACTGGAACTTGTGCCGGATGCTGCTCTGGCTTATACTGAGCAGCAGCATTTCCTACATGATGGCAGGAATTTGCTCCAATGACTGCTGACTTTCTCATTCATCTTTCTCCAAATTCTATTGTCTGTATTTGGATAAAACTGTCTTTGAAAGTTGCATGCTCAGGCTCTGAAGAAAGCTCTGTGTTTGCAGGGCTGTGCCAGCTAAGCCTTGATGAAGTGACTTGCAGCAGCTGGTTCTCTGGAAGAAAATCTTGCAAAAAGCTTGAGTAGAGCCAAGGAGTGAGGCAGGAAGTCCCACATGAGGTGTTTTTCATGTACTCTGAGCCATGGAGGTGCTGTAGGGCAGAAGTGTTCCCTGGCCGCTCAGCATCCAGCATTAGCAATGGAAAAGCAATGGATGCATTAGCAATGGAAAAGGTGTACCTGGGTTTCCTTGCAGATGAAGTTTCTTGGGGGGAAAAAAAAGTCTTATCCAGTACTGGATTCACAGATTCAAGAATGGAGAAATCTTCCTTGGTTCTGCACTTTAGGTATAGCAAACAGCTGAAACAAGTTGTTGTTCTGGAGGTTCTTCAGCGACTTCCTCAAAACATTAGTGTTAAAAAAGAATGCATAAAAATAAGATTGGGATGATGCTTTTGCCTTGTTCCTTGCATCTCTGTGCTGGGTTGAAAAGTTTCTTGAGGGACCGAGTTCTCCCCACTATCTATTTCTCACTTCCTTTTTCCTGGAACCTCCTTGTCAGCAAAGCTCTGCCTGACTTTCAGGAAAACCCTCCTACAAGGTAACAGGGAGTCATTCATTCTGGGAAGGAAGACCCTGGTTTTAGCCAGACTTTCCTGAGCACAATCTATTAGTTTTGGTTTAGTCCTTTTCTTTTCCCTCCTAGATTATTGGTGATTACCTGAATTGATTCTAATGAGCTCCACAGACCTGAAGGTATTAGGAACCAGACTGAAGTTCAACTCTCTATTCAAAGTGAACACAAACTTGATCAGCTATCATTTGACTGCTGAGTGTCTGAACACTGATTTTCATGAGTTATTTCTTATTTTCATCTGTGCAATCAAGATGAAAATCAAGTCTGTTTCTTCTGATGTCCAGAGAACAGTGACATGGGAACTGGTCTCATTAGCACTCATGGGAGATGCTGGTACAGCCTGGGAAGAGAATGTGCAGCTTCTGACTTCTTAAAATTTAATGACACAGTTTATAGGGCTTTGATCCTCTAAGTTATCTTTACTTACTTGAAGGCTCATGAAAGTCAATGGGACCTATTTACCATTAGGAAGTTAAACACAGGAGTCAGTCTGTGCAAGATCTACACTGAGAAACCAATATTGCCTTGCACAAATGTAACTATTCTTAAATATTAGTTAAATGAAGAGATTGTATTATTTTCACCAAATACTGAAGGCAAATGGATTCTCCATCCCATCACAAATGTTCCTACGGGCTGGGAGGAGATTTTGGCAGTAGAGTTGAATACTTACTGTTCCAGTTTTGAACTGCTCTAGATGTTTCTCCTGATGGTTAAGTTTCTCTTTAAAATTCTTGAGGACAGATCAATAATGCCATAATGTGGCTATAACTGTTAGTGAAATGCCTCTGGCTGTTTTCTGAGGTTTTAGGGATAGCTCAACAGCAGCTGACATGGCTGAAAGCAATGCAGGAATGGAAGAAATACTCCTTGTCAGTTGGAGTCACGCTGCAGACATCTTTCTGTTATCCATTAACAGTGGTAGATGAGAAGCTGTTAAACAAGTCAAACCAGCACAATGATCCCAAACCAGTCAGCAAGTTCCTCTGTCCAGCAAAACTTTGCAGATAGAGGATTGATCTTCACAGCATCATTCTCATTCTACTCCTAATCCAGGTTCATGACTGAAATGTATGGGAGGCTTTTCAGTGAACTTTCCGTGGTAGCAGATGACCGAGACTGAAAGCCTGAATATTTTAGTTTTGGTAATGCTGTAATTTGCTGTGGATGGGCTCATTAACACACACAAAAAACAAAACAAAGCATTTGGTTTCCTTAACGAAGGGTGACGTTACTATCATTGCCTGGAAACATGTACCATTGTTTAAGAAGGTATCATAAAAAATAATTAAAGCCAAATTGTTGGTGTCATCGTTGACAGCCCTTAGTCACATCACCAACAAGCACTGCACTACCAGGACAGGTAGGAGTGCTCTGAGCCCCAGGTATGGTGCTGAGTGTCCTACAGGCTTAGCAGATGCTGAGACAGCCCTGGCTTTCCTGGAGCAAAGCCCTGGAAGTGCACTGTCTGAAAGTGAAGGATAGTGTTCCTGTGCTCTGTCCTGGAGCCTGGTGATCTCACTCCTTCATTTTCTCAAGGCTTAGCCCTGATTCTTTCTGCAAGTGATGTGTAGAATAGACCAGTTAAAAAAGGCTGCATGGAAAGGTAAAAATGCAGGAATATGGGGTTCTTAAGGCAGTTTTAAATTAATTAAAAAAAAAAAGCATAGAGCTTGGTGGTTCTCTTGACTCTCTGCTCACCTACCTACCCCCAGCTAATGGTAAATTCATCGGCTGTTTCATTGGGTGTCTGCTTGCCTGTGCCCCTGCGTGTTCTGTACCTGTCTCTGCTTGTCCCTGTGCTGGAAGCAGAATGCTCAGAGGCACAGGGCCCTTCAAGCTTTACTTGAAACTTGGCGCGGAGCTTCAAAGCTGGTTTTAAGTACAGGACATTGCACTATGCTTGGCCTGGGGTGGTCAAAGTTGCTGATGGATAGTTGGGTAGTGGGTGCAGCCAGAAGAGAACTGCCAAGGCAACAGGATGCTGGAAACCACGCTCTAGGAGTAGGTATGCCCCATCAGCAGTACTCATGTGTTGCTTTCAGAAGCTGTTTCTTTCTACTGACAAGGTTTCTCTGCAGCAGTCCTCCAGAAGATTGGTCTCTGTAAGTGCAGAACAACTGCAGTTACCTATTGTTGGTGACCACAGGACCTGGAGATGTGTCCTGATGCTTGCTAGGGAAGTACCAAGCAACAGCAAAGCTGCTGGAAAAACTCTGAAAGAGTAGTGATGCAGTGGCACAGCTGCCCTGCGAGGTGGTGGAACCACTGTCCTTGGAGATGCTCAAGAACTGTGAGGATGTGGCACTGATGGATGTGGGCAGTGCTGGTGGTGGGTGGATGGTTGGACTTGTTTGCCTTAGAGGCCTTTTCCAACCTAATGATCCTGTGATCTCCTGAAGCATGACACTACAGCTTGGAGCTCCCAGGGTCTCTGTTCTGGCAATTTGCTTCTCAAGTACAGTAAGCAGAAAATCACATATATTTCCTCACGAAGTACTTTGGAAAGAAACACAACATTTTCACTATTTCCATTCCTTCTGAAGAAACTTTCCAGCTGCTCACTTAAAAACAAACAAAACCCCAAGCAGAAAGCATCCAGCTTCCGGCTATTTCCAGTGTTTTCAAATTATTCTTTCAGTTTGGGGATTATTTTTTGATGTTGCTGAAAACCAAGCTGTTTAGATATTTGCTTTTTTTAAAAAAATAGTTTCAGCAAAGCACATTGAAAAGGCTTGGCTTCAGCTGAGTGTGGTTTGGGGAAATTTAAAATTCTCAAACATTTTGCAGGAGGAGAAATCCCTTTCTATGCAGCTCTGCCAGCTCTCTTGCTGTCATCAAACTGACTGCTTTCCTGCTGCTTCTTTCCTCCTTATGTTTGCATTGCTTTGTGAACTTCACAGAGCAGAGATTTTTACCTCCCTTTACAATTGCTCAGCACCCTCTATGTTTGGGGTATGCAACACAGATAATTTATGATAATGGATTTGAAAATGTGTATTTAAGTCCAAGGGCTATTTGAGTTTCCCCATTCAATTTCATAGAATAATCGCTAGGCAAATCTAAGTGGAGCTCTAATTTTCAGTCTCTTCGGAGAGTAATTTCTTTAGGGTTCAGGCATAGTGCTAAATGGTTTTTCTTCTAGAAGTTTGTAGAGACATTTTTCTTGGTCATCCCTCAGGACACAGCAGTGCATTAACTTTGGTTCGTTGGGTTGTGGAAGCTCCATGTAAAAGCACTTCAAAAACCTGGATTGTTGGACTTGGCTTAAAGTGGCCAGCAGCCCCAGTTAGATGTCTGGGCTTGACTCAAAGCACTCAAGCCTAGAAATACAAGTATTTATCACAAAAGGAACTTCATTTTCTTAGCAGGGCTTCCTGATTGCCTCTGGTGATGCTGTTCTGGGGACAAGAACGATGGCACGATCCTCAGATCCTTCTCCTTCCGGCCCTTGCTGAAAAGCAGGAAGTACTGAAGTGCCTGAAAACGTAATTAATACTAGTAAAACTTCAATCACTGTTTTCAGTAATGCATCTGAAAGTGTTTCAGCTATGCCAGGTAATAAAACCTCCTGGAGTCTCTTAATTGTCATTTTACTGGAGCTGCTGGTGCCACCCCATCGCAGTGTGCTGGAACTTTGCAGCCATGCTCCTGGGCTCTCGGTGCTGAGTGGGGCAACCTGCAGCAAACCCATCATCTTCAACGCACTCATAGTAGGTTAACAGATAAATGCATTTTTTTAATTAAAAAAAAAATATCCATGTAACTCATAAGAAAATATAGTTAATAATAGCATTTCAGCCTGGGCTCTGGTTTGTCAGTATTTCCTTGTGCCTTAGTAACTGAATTAAAGTGTCCCAATGCAGCACGTAGGAGTGCTCTTTCCAAGCCTGGTTCTGCAGTGCAGTCCCATGCACGTGGCTGCTTGTGGCTCAGTGCACGGCTGTTTCTCCCTATAAGCTCTTGGACCTGTCACCCAATTTCAACCCATTTCTTAGCATGGTCAGAGACATTAATTTGCCTATGAGTTTTGCAAAAGTAGGTGCCTGTGTTCAGAAAAGTGATTTTGTCAGTGCTTCTACTGAAGCTGCTGTATGAGCTCATCTCCTATGAGACATCAGAAAAGCGACTCAGCCAATTGAGCTATACATCCAAGGGCTACGCCAGCTCTGCTCCCCATGGGTCTGTTCCTCAGCATGATTCACCTCCCTCAAGCACTCCTACACACTCAGCCACTTTCCCTGCGCTTGCCACAAGCACTGCTTGGCATGATGATTTTCTGTGACTGCATAGATACCTTCATGATCTCTTCTTTTTGGTGTTCTGTTTATCTCCGTGAAACAGGCATAACCTCTTCGCTTCATTCTTCTCTGCTCTGATTTTGTGCCATCCAGTTTTTCCTAATACTCAGTACTCTTTGTTAAATAATTAAATGCTTTAAGTATATTCACTGTATAAATGTTCCCTTTTTCATTATCCCATTCATTTTTTTTTTGCCAGTAAATGTCCCTAGAACATGGCCACTGCTGCTTAAATGCTTCCTCATCCTTACACGTTATTGCTTGATCCATTTATGTTCCACTTAGGGCCCAGTTCTGCAGCTTTGCTTCTGTGCACGTAATTTTTTTTGGAGTTTCTTCGTTTAGGGCCTTCTGTCTGGGACATGTCCTTCTCATCAACAAGTGACACAAGATGTCAGCCCTCTAATTCTACTGGGATGATTCATTCCACGTTCCTCTTATCGGTTTTTTCTTTTTTTTTTTTTTTTCTTCTCCAGAAGAAATGGGATGGAGGGCAAAGGTGTATTGTAGTTCATCATAGAATTGTAGAATCATTAAGGTTGGAAAAGACCATTAAGATCACTGAGCCAAACCCATCCCCACTGTGCCCACTAACCACATCCCTCACTGCCGCACCTACCCTGAGCTGGTGCAGAGCTGTGGGTTGGCCTGCTGGGGATGCAGAGGTTAAGCCAGTCTGGGTAATGCTTCCTCTTATTTTGTTCCTCACGTGTTTTTTATCCTGCAGATTGAGTCAAAGTCATTCTGAAGTCTCGCACACCCTCCTTCTCATCTTTGCTCCCTGCCGTCTCAGATCCTCTAAGCCTTTCATTGCTCAGAAAGCCACTTCCACCTTCCGTTGTCCCTCTCACCTCTTTTGCACAAGGCTGTGACCTCCAGCCCCCCTGGCTTCCACCCCTCACCAGACTTTGGTTGTGCCTGATGTTGAAATCTCCTCTGTGTGCAGACACTGCGAGTTCCCCTTTCCAGGTTGTCATGGTTCTTGTGTTGTTGTAAGAAAACAACCGATTGTGTTCCTACCGCAAATCACTGAGAGACCATTTAGGGCAGCTCAGCCTCCTTATCTGAGATCAGATCAAGGCCAGAACGAAAAAACCTGTGCCACAAACTCTGGGGAGCCTGGATCCAATTCTGCATATTATGGCAAGATGAGAAGCACCAGGGAGATGCACGCTTTGATTCCACCACCTCTGTCCGCAGTGCACACAGTCTTAGTCATGCTCCTGAAGTTCTCTACGCCCTTAATGAGATCTTCAGTAAAGCCATTAATATGCCCTTGAAAAAGAGCAGTAGATGGTGACTCTCATTAGTGCACTATGTCTCTTGAAGAGTGGTCAATTTTTAGCTTAAGACCAAAATGAACAGCTGGCCATGCTACAAAAAAAAGCCAAATAACTGCAAATACACAGAAACATTGGTGCAAATGAAACAAGAACATAGAAAACATCCAGGGAAATTTTTCATACTCTTCATTGCACACAAAGTTCTCTTTTGCATTTGCAGTACCGAACACCCAAGAGATAGGGTTGCAAGAATATTCTAAGCACCTGCATGCAAAGACACCTTTCTCCTTGTAGCCGCTCTCCCAGAACAGTGTGTCTGTTGTTAGCGAAGCTGACTTGTTTTCTGCTCCCTCTGCTCTGGCATCTTTGGGGCTGCTCATCTTCCCATGTGCCAGTTCCTCTGCTGGTGTTCTCAGGAGCTTGTACCACACAGCTCATTATCTTCTGCCAAAGCAGTGATTTACTTTCAGGGGTGTTCCCGTTGCAACATCCCATTGCAATCCCCCATCGCAGAACGGCATGGATAGAATACAAATGCTTAAAGGGTGGCTGTGACTCTGCAGGCGCAATGCTGGGTTGGGCTTGGCAGGCTTACAGGCAGCAAGCTGGGATGGGTGCGGATTTCTGCCTGAATAATTAATCCATCCCTAGAAGCTTTATTTGGGGCTTGGGTGTCAGAGCAGATTTACCTGGTTTTGAATATTTCCTGTAACTTGCACATCTTCTCATTGCCCAGTGATCGCTTCCTGTGCTTTCTGGAACGATAACACCTTCCACTCGCTGGCACACTGCAGCCCTGTGAGCACGTTAAGCCTCTTATCCCGTTCCAGAGTATTTTCAACCCTCCAGCAAAGTGTTTGCAATCTTGTCACCTCATGTGGTTTGATCTTCCAACACTTCAGCTGGGGTGAATGAACTCACCTTGTAACAGCTTCTTGTTAAGGGAAAACAGCATATATACACTGATGAGACAGAGCAATGAGGATCAGTAACACTATAGACACATTTAAGATGTAGATCCTAGATTCCAGCAATCACATGGCTTGCTGAGCCATTTCCATCCCAGCAGCCTGTCCTGTACCTACAAGTTATCCAAGCAGGGTGGAAAGCACGAGGCAAGAGGAGACACCACGGCGGCAGACTTGGATAAATGTGGTGGCCCCAGAGGCTGCATTACAGTTGCAACATTTGGTGACGAGTTAAGAAAGAAAGGGAATAAAGCAAGCGGAGCACGTAGGAAGCACGCTGTGGTAGGCAGGTGACAGCCCAGTGCTGGGGAAAAGCGCGTGCAGATGGCGTGTAGGTTCATGTGCAATTAGGAGGGACGTGGCCATCCACCACAACTGTGAGTGCAGTTGCAATTAGTACAGCGAAAGTATGCGCCTGAAGTTTCCAAGTACAAAAATGCCATTAATACTGCTGTTTAGGAAAAGCAAAAGGACGTTAAACTGCAGAGGTTCCTGTTTCTTGGCAGGAACGGTAGAATTTTGTCACAGCACAAATTTGTGAATTCCCTGAAGATGTTATTGCTCAAGCACAAACAGCCGAGAGGTGATCCCTGCTGCTTTGGCAAAGCCACTGCTTTCTGTAGACTCTGCACTGTAAAAATAAACTGAATGGAGTAGTTCTTTCCCTTTGGATTTTCTCACTCAGGAAACACCTATGCCCAAATCCTTAGCTGGTGTAAATCTGCAAAGCTCCTTTGACTTCAGTAATGCGATGCCAAGTTCCTCCGTCAAAGAGTGTGACCTGTTATTTTGACTGAGCCTGTAAATGGCCGGTTCTGTTTTTGGACTGATTGTTAGGGAGCTAATCCTCCAATTTGCACGTGCACAGTCTGAGCGCTCCCATGTGAGTGTTTCCCTGAGCAGAACTGCAGCCAAAACAAAGTGAGTGGGCCAGCAGCTAGGTGTGTAATCCGAAGCATGCAAACGTGGAGGCTGAGTTTAGCTTTCCCCTGAACGCAGCCCTTTAAATCTCCTTTGTGTGTTGGTTGTTTTTGTTGTTGTTGTTGTTTTCCATCTCCTTACACGCAAAAACCGCACGCACAGTCCCTCAAAACCCACACTTGCAAAAACAGCTGTAAGTGAACCCAAGACAATGCATTGCATTGTGGAGGAGCAGTCACTCAAATCTCCCCCTGCATTCCCCACCCCATGCCCGCACATGCTGGGAGTCAATCAGCGCCAATGGAGCGTGGGGAAAACACCCACCCCCGAAACTGCTCCAGCAGTCCCACTCCCTCAAATCCTGTTGGACATCTGTGGTTTCAGTGCTTTTTCACTCCAAAACAACACTTCAAACTGAAGTTTTAAGGAAAAAAAGCAATTCTTTTTCTTTTCTTCTCCTGGGTATTTTTTTCATCCTTGTTGCATTTTCCCAGAGAAAAGTTGTTTATGTAGGGAGATTGAAATTAAGCCTAAAACTGCCAAAAATGGAGCCTAGGTGGACGTTCATGTGCAGACACCTGCCAGTGTGGTCACAGGCTTTGAGTTACCCAGCCTTGAAAAGAATAAGGATGATTCCCGCCCAGAGGTTTAAGAACATATAGCATTAAATTCTTCTTTAGAAAAAAATGGTGGAGGATTTTAACTTGAATAATTTGAGTCGTTCCTGGGAATAGCTGTGCAAACTTCTTTGAGTGAGCTGAATGCTCCATGGGCAGTGCCTCCACCTGCGAGTCCTATTACTGGCCTCTGTGCGTGGGACTGGCTCACTGCTCAGTACTCCCAGTGCTGTATTTTCTACCATTGTGATGCAATGACACAAAGAGTCAGGAACCAATGGAACAAATACCTGTGAGATCGGGTGTGCCTGCTAAGTGCTTTTAAATGCTCTGAAGATGTGCTATAATTGCTGGTGGATGTGGGACTCTGTGCCAGTCTGTGCTGGTTCTCAGTGCCAGTTGGGACATGGTGAGTCAGGAGCAGATTTTCTTCTCTTATTTCCATCTTTCTTCTCACAAGCAGTATGGGGTCACAGCATGCCCAGGGGTCAGAGCCCTTTTGTTTCCATTTTGCATTTGTTAATGAAGCAATGCAACTGTCAGACTCTCATCTTCTGAGCCGTAAGCATGAGCCAATGGGGAAACCAACCTCACCCCCCATCTGATACCTGTGGAACTCACCTTTGTGCTGCCATGTGATTTCTGCCACCAGGAAGCGTCCAGGGATGAAACGCAAACCCTGGGCCATCAGCATGCCGTGAGTGAGTGTGCAGGCAGAGGATGTGCTGACAGCAGCAGGACAGGATGTGATGGGACCTTGAGTGCTGGGGATCCCAGCAAACAGACAGAGGAACACCGCTGGCACTCAGCAGGGCCTCTCCAGCCTGCCCAATGGGCCTGGGATGTGCTGGAAAGTGGTGGGATGTGGCTGGGGCTCATGCGGCACTGAGCCTTCCAATTGCTTGCTTGCCATCACCACAAATACAACCCTGACCCATCCGGAATGGCAGGCTCCTTGTGTCTCTCTGGCCTCAGTGGCTTCTGATTTACCAAGATTTAACTCCCAGCAAAGGTGTTTTTGCAAAATGATTGCAAACATGATCAGGAAAGTACAAACGTTCCTTGCAATCTGTCATTAGCTGGCCAAAGCTGAAAGGATGAAAAGATTTCTCCTCACTTGTGTTACCCTTAAGGGTTTTGTAATCCTTATTTCTGCCAGCCACCATGACAATATCTTTTGCTCTCTCTCTAAGATCTATAGGCATGCCACATCTCTTAGGAATGACCGTCTTAATAATCTACCATAATCATAGAATCATAGAATATCCCAATTTGGGACAGACTCATTAGGAGCACTGAGCTTTACCTGTTTTGTAACCTCCTACATTTTTAAAAGTGTATTCTTAAACACCGAACTCCATTTTTTAACTGGGCAGGTGGGTGAGGACCTGTTGGCTGCACCTTGCCTTGCATTGCCAGAGCAAGAAGTGCTTTGAGAGGAGGGGAGACAGGGGAAGCTTTTGGGGAAAAATCTGGCTGTTGGTAGGCTTGCAGGAGAGGAAGCTGACTTCTGGGATACCTCCAGCAGCTGTTGGGCAAAAACATTAATAACTCGCAAAAAGCATAAAAGGGATGGGCAAAGCAAAACAAGAGGACCTGCCTGAATTCCCAGTCGGGTTTTACACACACCAGTGACGATGATTCACTGTCTGGTTCTCGCTTTGTTCCTTTGCTTCAGCACTCAGCTGTCTCCTAACGTTTGCAGAGCGCTGCCTGTCCTTTCACTTTTCCTGGACCTTGCTTTTTTTCTCTGACTGCTTTATTAGCTATGACCCAAACTGCAGAAAACCTTGTCCCATACTTTTTCTCTATTTAATTTCATTTCATTGACTTATGCTAGAAATTATTTAAGTGCTTTAAGAGTGCAAATGAGAAAAGAAAAAATTATTTTGTCAGATCTTACCTCACCACTAACAGGGCATTAATTTTGCAAAGCTGATAATAAAAACCCTCTTGTAAAGAGATACTTAATGAAACCAGCCTCCACCATCCTCCTTCATTCCTTTTTTCTATAATACTTTTCCCAAACGAAAGCTGCCACCAAGTATATCTGCTAGGCTACAGCAGGGGACTTGCAGCAACACTGCTCCCTGAGCAAACTGCTCACATTGAGCTCCAGATTTCTTTCTTATCCCTGTAGGAACGTGGCACTGGTGTGCCTGGTGCCTCCCTAGGACCAGCAGTAAGAGCTGCCCTGGCCCCATGGCACTGTGTCTGATGGGAGCACATTCTGGCCCTTTTTAATGATGATGAGGGAAACAGGGAAAAGAGACTGGGTTGCTCTGTTCAGGTGCAGCTCATCCCCTTGGGCTGCCCTTCCAACTCCCTGCTTGCTGTTGTCTCTCCCCGACACCGAGAAGCCATCCCCAGCTCACAGATAGTCACATTCAGGCTCCAAGGGCCTGCATTTTAATAAAACTTTCTGTTTCAAGGGGGAATAAAAACATATTTCCTCCTTATCCCAGTCTCCATTTCCTTCAGCTCTTGGCAGGCAATGACTTGGGATATTTATCGCCCTCTGTAATTTCTTTGGGGACCCCCTTATTTTATGCATGGCTAATGCAAGGCTCTCCCAGTTTCAGAAGAGGAAAATTAATTTTTTTCCTCTTGATAGCAGAACATTTGCTTTGCCATCATCTGAGGCCTAGCAGGAATTCGCCCTGGGCTGCGGCCTGGCCCTGCTGTCCTGTGGGACTGGCTTTGGAAATCAGCCTTGGTGAATAATTCATTTTCCAGTTTAGTTGCTGGGAGGTAGGGGAAATTCAGTGTAATGCAAACCAAATATACCCCTTCTTCATTGCACACACGGACATATATATTTTGCTGTGCTTATCCTGGCTTCTCCATGGGTAGTTTTGCTGCTGTAAGCCATACGTGTCAGTGGGCATGGCCAGACCTGAGGACATGGGTGGTGGCAAGGGACATCCACAGGGACACTTGCATCACAGAGGGCAGCACTCTGGATGCAGACAGGGAAGTTCATCGAGCTCCGTGCAAGCAGTTAGGAGCCTCAGAAAGCAGCCAAAGCCCACCCAAGTGTTCACTTCTCTGAAGATGAATACTGTGAAACAACCCCTGGCAGAAAGCTGCTCATCCTTGTGAACTGAACTTAGTGTTTGACCCCATTTTGAAAGGCGTGGAAAGATCTGTCTCAATCTGTACATATTCTTCTGCTTACTGCAACATCTTTAGTATTTGACAAGTAAATATATTGCAAAAGAAACTTTGCTGCCATCACTGACATGACCTGAGGAAGATTCTGGAGCACCTCGCAGGCATCTACTCACTGCTTCTATTTTTATATTACTGCCAAAAAGCAAATAATTTTTTGCTCTTTCTGGTCTTTTGTTGAGCGCTCCCCAGGCCCTGAGTATGTATGGCTGCGGTGCATGAAGGCAAGGGGCCTTGGGACCACCTGTAGTGGGCATAAAACTACACAGCATTTAGGGATGTAGGTGATGGAGAAGACCTCTGGTTCATTGAATTCAATCCACCATTCTGTGTCATATTGCTGTCTGCAAGCTCTTCCACAGCTTGCTCTCACTTTCTCTTTGAAACAGCCCCTATTTTGCTAGGCTAAGGCACAGACAAGCCTGGGAAGGCACTGACAAAGTTAAACTGAACTAACACTTCCCCAGCTGGGTTAACCACGCCAAGCACTGAACTTCTCTCTGGCAAAGTAGAGCTACTTGTGTCACCATGCCAGTAAGACATTATTTTGAAATGCAACCTGTCAAAGCAGGCTTGCTAAGCAATATTGTGATGTTTTCAAAACAAAGAGGTTGATTTCTCATTACTTTGTGAAGTTATTTACAGCTAACCTGCTTCATGGAGGTTATACAGGGTCACCAAGTGTCTGGATACCAGACAGGTGAGATATGCATGTATTATCTCCAATTTTTTTTTCAACCATGCCTTCCATATAAGGCACGTTTTCACTTCAGAACTTACCTTCTCCTCACACCAGGTTGGGGGAATTCACCATACTCTGAGTCAAAGCTCAGGCTAAGCACAGAGCTTGCCTAGGGAGGGTGTGGGTTTGTATCTCTATGTTATTGAGAACAGGTTAGGCAAATGACCTGATCCTGTGTTAGGGAACCAATGTGAACTACATGACCTCTCCAGGTTCCTTCCAGAATATTTTCCACAGCTCTGAGACTGGAGTTGTTGCAGGAAAGGGAAATTGGCTCTTTGAACACTTCCAGATTCAACACATGACAGCATGTGCTCAGCAAAGCACTTTGGTCTTGGAGGATGGTGCTATGAAGGAGCTCTCCTCCAGAATACTGCAATGCCACCTTGCATCTCCAGCAAATCTTTCCCGCTGGGGACAAAACAGCATTACTAAAGATCAGATGCAGCCTCCAGACTCGACTGGATGATACCCAGCTCTGCTCTCAGCAGGCTGAAGGCAGTGGTGCCACATCCCTGAACCCTCCCAGAAACAAGCTTTTTTTTTTTTTTTTTCCAACATAGAGTTTTTTTTCCTTTTCTGTTAACAACCGAAAAATATCAGCACTAACCCTCAGGCTAGCATTAAGCTCATTGACTCACAGGCTTTTCAGATCAGGAGGGACTATTATGCTCACCTTGTCTACCCCCTTGCAGAGGCTGGAGAACCTCACCCAGGTATGTCTACACCAAGTCATTAACTCCAGCTCGATCAAGTGCAAAGCCCTTACCTGACCTGCAAGGAGGAAAGGCAAGAAGGCAACCTGCCCCATGGCTGGTCCTGCGCTGTAAGGCTGGGGCTGTGCACACTGCACAAGCTGTCTCAGGGACTCGCAGACCATTACTTGTCCCTGTCAAACTGCACCTGACTGTCTCATAGCTTCTACAGCGTGATGAAGTGACAAAGAAGCCACCATCTTTCCAGGCTCTAATAGCCAATGACTTCCTTTGTACATTTGCATCTGATTTGTAGTTTGATTTTTTCCAAAGCTATATGAGCAAAGAGCTGCCTTTTTTTTATCCTCAGTAATATGGCATAGCCTTTATCTATCCATTGGGTGAGTTGAAAGTGATCTAGCAAGAGGGTCAGTATTTCCTCCCCATCACTCTTGGAAAATAGGGAAAAAATATTTTAGCATATTATTTTTATTCGGTTTTATTATTATGGATGCATATTTCTTAAAAAATAATATGTTTTCTTGATTGTATACAATGACAGTAAGGGTATATGCAAAGTTATCTTCCTAAAAAAATATGATTTCTTATCATCAATGACACTGCAAAAGCAGCTCTTTGGAAGATAATACTCCATAAATCTGAATCATTCACTTCTGCATTTAAATTTTCCTTTTCTTTGAAAAGTTTTGTGATAGTGGAGAAATAAAGCCTACGAACCCAAATCAATGTGGTCTCCAGCTAGCTCTCAATAAATGTGGTCAAATCGATAGGAAGGAATACAATCAAAAAGTGGAAAGAATTAATGATACTCCACAGCAGAGGCATAAGAGAGGTAGCTGCAGACCCTATGGAGCTGTAATGCTGGATGGTGGATTAGTTAGGAGGAGACACAAGCTGCTGAACAGAGCAGCCCCCCTGGCCCCCCTCAGTGTACTAATTAATCAGGCATAAAAAGCTCATCAAGGAGCAGTCCAGCAATGTGAACCAGACTGAAACAAGGTTATGCTGAAGGTTAAAGACACAGGAGCTTCTTTTATTACTTAAAAAACAAAAGAAAATCCATCTTGCCATCCTCCACTGATATACCCATCTAGAGTTGACTTAAACCAATGGTAGGGAGGGGAGGGGAGATTGACAGATGTCACAGAAGCCTTACATCTTCCCAGGAGGGTAAGATGAGTAATAAGGGCTAATACTGAGGATGGCTCGTCAGCTTTGCCTTTCATTTTCCTGTCCTTTGTTCTTCAGCCCGGAGCTATCGTTGCATTTACATTGGTAGCCCTTGGTAGTTTCCTGGCTGTTGCCATTTCATTGAAGATGGAAAAGCTCAGTTCTCCAGGCAGCCACCAAAATGAGTCCCTGCACTCACGTGTGCTCTGCATCATGGGCACACAGTGGGAAAATCCGACTGCAGGGGTTGTATCCACTGCTGTGATCAATGACACACCCAAAACCTCAGTTTTTACCAGAAGCGCGAAAAACGGAAGAAATGGATGTTGCATGAAGTTTTGAGGAATATTAATGGTTGCTTGGAAAACAGAAATATTTCAAATTGGTGTTTCCTGGGCCTCTGCAAAATGAACAAGTTGTTGTTGGTCTTGTTCCTTAGGCCAGAGGAAATGGCCCTATGTCGAGCAGGACTGCCTGTTTCGAGAGCGCTACAGGTGATGTACACTACTGCCCTCTACTGCCATCATCACCCACGTGTAACCCCGGGTCATGCCTAGACAGCCATCAATCATGAGTCTTCAACTCAGGCAGGACATCTGCTCTTGCAGTAGGGCAGTCTAAGCATGAACTTTGAAACCCTGTGGTGCTCCTGATGGTCATGGCATGCAACAGAGAAGAATGCAGATAACAAGGTGTAATAGCTTCTGGTAACCAACCCAACTATGTCCAAAGCTGGCCATCCATATGTACTATTTTCTGTGCAACAGCCAGCACTCCCCTGAAGTTCTACTTAGAATATCTACGCTGAGACTTTGTGACTTCAGCTTGTGAGGCTGAGGTAAGGTCTGTCTGGGACTCTATTACCTGGATCTGTATGTCTTTCCTTGGTCACCTAGTAAGTAAACACTCATTTTTAGTACTAGGCTGTTGGGCTATAATTCAGTTAGCCTTGTCATCTAAATGCTACAAGGAAGAATTGTTTTTTTGCCATTTTCCATATTATCCCAGGCCATTGTAGCTGGTCCTGATGTAGACAGTCACAGAAATGCAGCTGGAAGCTGGATTAGCCAGGACAGTCCCAAAACTGCCTGGGGTTAGGAAACCCAGATAACATGCATGCCTCTATTGGAGTTAGGCACTTGCAGTCAGAATTGCGAACGATCTGTGGGACCAAATAATACAGAGTCTCAGTTTCTTAACCTACCTCCTCCTCAAAACAAAATAAACATTTTTTTCTTTTCTTTCTTTCTTTCTTTCTTTCTTTCTTTCTTTCTTTCTTTCTTTCTTTCTTTCTTTCTTTCTTTCTTTCTTTCTTTCTTTCTTTCTTTCTTTCTTTCTTTCTTTCTTTCTTTCTTTCTTTCTTTCTTTCTTTC
>JAPSGF010000017.1:3236567-3266906 GCA_035772895.1 Perdix hodgsoniae
TCTTTCTTTCTTTCTTTCTTTCTTTCTTTCTTTCTTTCTTTCTTTCTTTCTTTCTTTCTTTCTTTCTTTCTTTCTTTCTTTCTTTCTTTCTTTCTTTCTTTCTTTCTTTCTTTCTTTCTTTCTTTCTTTCTTTCTTTCTTTCCTTCTTTCTTTCCTTCTTTCTTTCCTTCTTTCTTTCCTTCTTTCTTTCCTTCTTTCTTCCTCTCTTTCTTCCTCTCTTTCTTCCTCTCTTTCTTTCTCTCTTTCTTTCTTTTTTCAGGCCTGGGATAATGAGATTAATGATTATTACATGAGATTAATGCCTCTATCCTAAGGGGTTTTGGGATAACTACTAACAGTGGCCTTAATGAAAATGGTACTGGAGAAATGCCACTGTTTTGCAGCCCTGGGTTGTTGGAGAGCTGACTGGTCTGCAGAGCTGCCCTCTGCGACACATTGGTGGTGAAGACCATGTTTGCATGATAATGTGTCATTCCTTGGGAAAAGAGGACCCAGAGCACTCAGTGTGGTGGCTGCTGGCATCAGAGAGGGGATGAAGTGCCTAGAACAGCAAAACCAGAATATAAGCAGATAGAAGGGAGAGGGAGGATAGGGAATAGAGATCAAGGAAGAAGTGCTAACCAAAGGAAATACAAATTAGATCTGAAGTATGTAGCATTAGAAAGGTAATTTGTCAGTTACTGAGACACATGAATGAAGAATGAGATAGACATAAAGAGCTCAGAAGTGCTTTCAAAGGGTTGAAGTACCAGGACTTTCATATTCTCTGCATTCTCTGTGCAGAGAAAAATGATTTTTTAGCCTTGAGCTTTCTATTGACTACAAACTACTTTGGAGGAGCTGTCCTTTCACCTTTTTTTTTTCCTGCCCTTTACTGAACTTCACTTGATCAGAAATGAATAACCCAGTTAAATCAGGTAGGAGCTTTTCAGTGCAGAGGATAAATTATTGGTCATGAAAACTTTTATATTTTGCTACAGGAGAAATGAAGCTAAGCTGAAATGTGCTGGACTCACTGAAGAGTGGTATTTTTTCAAAATTTTTCTGTATTTATATGGAAGGCTTTGGCTTATGCCAATTAATCACAGGTGAATCTCGTGCCCTCCACCTATAGGAGGGCACAAGAGGTGAGCAAACACTCTCCAGCATGCTTCTCTCTGTCTCCTGTGAATATCTCCAGAGTATCCAAGAGAATCAAATGCTGCTTCACCCTGGGCCAAAGGCTATGCCTACAACTAACTAAGATAGACTGCCCCAATGATAGCCTGAAGCCAAGCACCTCATGTCTGTATTTGCTTTAAAGGAGCCAGAACTCAGCCCAAGACCTATGAGATGAAAAATCCTATATGCTGTGTTGGAAATGGTACTTTGTCTCTGGTAAGAAGAGCTCAAAACCATTGTGTCTGTCCTAAATTTGTCTTATGAGACACTGCGAGCTATAGCACTGAGTGCCAAGGCAAAGCAGCAGAGGATACAGCCAGGATCTGTCACCCAAGATCTAGTGTCAGCTGGATCACCCACAGCTAGACCCAAGGATACCTCCACAGGTAAGCAAAGTGAAAGGGAAGCAAACATGGCCTCATACATCACATTGAGTTTGCATTTCCCAAGCAAATTAGTTGCTGACAGTGAATCTTTACTGGAGTTATGGGAATGTCTTGCATAGGATGTCTAAATCTACTTCTAAATTAGGTGTAAGAATGAGTTTCAACAAGTGCATCTGAGAAGGAACATCAACTCTAAAATCCAAAGAAAAAATTTTCAGTGTACATAAATCTTCAGCCTTGATTTGTGTGTCCAAAATCTGAAGACTTGCCAGCACTTTAGGCAGGAATTGAGATACGCTAAGAAGTACAGCAGCATGCTATTGCAACCCAGAAGGCCAACAGTACCCTGGGCTGCATCAAAAGAGAGGTGTCCAGCAGGGAAAGGGAAGTGATTGTCCCCTTGTCCTCTGCTCTCATCAGGCCCCATGTGGAGTTGATGGGGGTTGAAACTAGATGATCTTTAAGGCCCCCCTCCCCCCAAACTAAGCCATTTTATGATTGTTACTGTAAAGCTGTAAAGCATCCTGTACACTGAACAGAGAAACTTCATCACCAGCAATGGCTTGTAGCAAAAATCATTAAAAAGATGTGGAAGTTCTTGGGACGTATGCCTTATGTACCAGGTATATATCCATGAACAAAGCCACCACTGGAATGAGAAAGAAGAATGTATGTGAGTAAAAGAAGCTTGAGGGCAGAACCACTGTCCCAGCTTCAAATCTGTGACAAAGAAGAAAGTGCCAAGATACAGTGTTCATCCTATGTGTTTGTCTTGGTATGTAAATGAGGAGGACTGAGAATGGTGCAGCTATGGATGCACCACTGATAACTGAATTTACATTAACTAACCTGTAGGCTCAGTCCTGAGGTCATAAGTGCAAACTAGTAAAAAAGTGATCAGCTAAAGCCAATCATCAGCGGAGCTTCAAACTGCATTTATCAAGGCGTTATTGTTCCTTATCACTATTTATAGTAATGCTGGCAGGTAATATATTTTGCTGTGGTTACCTCTCATCTTCAAAGATGAAAATTTCCTTTCTTTTAAAGCAATTGAATGTTATCTAGCTTAAAAGACATCATGGATCCCTGGCTCCTCTTGTATCTTCTGGTGCTCAACATAAGCAGTACTATTTGCATTGAATACAGTAGACCTTTCCCTCTGAAACAAAAGGAAAACATTGGAATGAAGGGAAATGGGTATTCCACTCCTGCCAAATGACCGGGTGAATTGATTTTTTCTTTTTCTTCCTTTCTTTCTTCTTCTTTTTTTTCCCTTTTTTTTCCCCCTTCCATTGGCATCGTTTCTCTGTCATTATCTCTCTGTAAATAAGCTTGCCATTGTCTCATTTGGAAGCTGCTTTTGCATACTGAACTTCAGACCTCAGGGAAAAGAGGGTGAACTAAAGATGCACTATACTAATGGATGCTCTGAGAGTGATGGGCGGTTTTCTAGGACAAGGTCTGAGGAAACATGGGAGTGCTGTTAGACATGTGGAGGGAGAGGTAGAGCAGGTAGGAACAACGGAAAACATGGTGCTGCAAAGTTGCAAAGCATCACAAATTGCCGCTTCTGAATGACATCCCGTTCTGAAGCATTTCCAAAGAGAAAAAAAAAGCAGTGAAATTCAGATCCTGCAACAAAAATCAATTTACTTTGAAGGAATGGAGTCAGTTAGGGAAGGGGAAGAAAAATCTTGTTTTCAGCATTTTTCCAATACAGGTACAAACTGCAGTTTTCTCAATTGAAATATTTGGGTTTTTTTTTCCGCTTCTTCCTCACCTCCGGAGATCTGCAAACGCCAGCAAAGGGAATCTCTCTTAATACGTCTTTACAGTATTTTAGTGGACAGTAACACCACACACAGCTTGTGTCTGAGGTGCATTCTGTGGAGAGCTGGAAGCAGTGTGTGCCATATAGCCAGCACTTGGCTGGGGGTGGGGGGTGGGGGGGTGGAAGTCATGGTTATTGTGCTGCAGAAGCAGCAAGAGCTGAGCTCTCCCTCCACCTTTATTGTAAGATTTTGAAACGTATGTAATACATTTTCACAATGTACATTGAAGTGAAATCCAAGAAGATCCAGCATCCTGGTGATATGTGTTATGGTAGTTGGTAGTAAGACCAGCCAACATTGCTGTAGGTGAAATTACAGTTGTGTGAAAGAACCAAGCATGATGACCAGTTGCCATGCAAGGGAGGTGGTTTTCTGTCAGGGTCACCTTGTTGCTGTGAAACTTGTGGTTGTTGTTTTTTTTTTTTTCTTTTTTCTTTTTCCCCTTCTCCTTCTTCTTTTTTTCTTTTTTCTTTTTCTTCTTTTTTTTTTTTTTGCAGTGATTGAGAGTGAGAAGAACAGAAACTTCATATTGAATCAGGGTTGACCTGGTTCTCTGCCAATCATTTTTGCTATTAGAACTGGCAGCTGGGACAGAGCTAGTTAATTTTCTTTTTGTTTTCCCGTGAAAATACAGACCAAAGTTGGTAAGCACTGCAGAAGACTTGAAAGCCACTGTCAAAAGTAGGCAGATCACGAAGCACTGCAGGTAAAAGGAATAGTTGGAAATGTCAAAATGATGCCCATTGCTGGCCCATACTCCCTGTACTGGGAGGCAGAAGTAAGGTCTGAGGTGGGCTGAATTACTGTCTGGTGCCTCATTCCCTTGGCTGCAGGGGTAGCCTTGGGAAAGCAGCATTTCATTTAGGGGAGCTAAAGCTAGACAGGGTGAATCCACATGAGAGGGGCTGTTATGTGCACCTGAGGCAAATCCATTCAGAGGTTTGATTTTTAGCTTGATTCTGAAAGGGAAAGGACTGCTTTTATGCTGGGTTGAAATGGTATTGTTTGGTATGAAATCTTGGTCTTCTGAATCAGTTGATTCAAGGATTGGAAGGGATACAAACATCAGATTGTTGGTGATTTTCAGAGGGATTAGGGTTGAGGTTGTTCCTATCAAGAAAGAAGGATGGGAACTGAGAAATCCATTGACTGCGTTCAGCTCGACTGCAAGCTAATGCAGTGTATTTGAAAGGCTGGATTTGAGAGCAACTCATGCCCGGGTGTAGAAAAGCTGTACCTCATAAAATCACACAATGAACAAAGTCCTGACCTGCCCTTTCACAAAGCCCTGATGTGATCTGACTTCAGGGTAGAGCGCTCTTATGCAGTACCTGGATTAACTATACAACAGGTACAGGCTATGACATGGGCATATAGGTGACAGCTCTTATTAAAAGATTAAATGTCGTTAGGGCTGTGCTCTGACGATGAGGCCAACTGACCTGGAATGTGCCATATCCATATCATTAAGCTCTTCTGCCATCCACGGCAACTGAAGGCGCAGGCACGACGTCCCTTGGGAATGGTTGCTGGCTCTGCTAACTCCTAAATTCCTGGGACGTGTGTGGGAGAATGCTAATTGATCCAGGCCAAAAATGTGCCAGGGCAGGTTCTAGGAATTTAACAGTATAGACTATCGAATTCCAATGCCTGGGAATATTACCTGCCACTGTTTAATTTACTAGCAGCATAGGTGTAGCCCTAAGGGCTTATGCACGCTACAGACACCTATGGTGCATTTGAGAAGCATTTCGAAAGGTGCCTGGCAGATAATATGCTGATCAAGAGACTGTTGCAAGAACAACAAAATCATTGCTGCCTTTTCCAGTTTTCATTAGAGTTTTTTTTTTCATTGTGCTTCCATAATTAAAGGTTTTGAGGTTCTTTTTCACCTACAAAAAAATGCAGGGAATACCAGAGAAAAAGAAATGAACAAAACGTGTCTACTTTGCACTGCTGTCTCATCCAGAAGGTGGAAAACGGAGGTGCATGTCATGCAGTCTACACTGAAACTGAAAACCCAGCAACTGCATTTGCCTTCTGAGTGAGTGTGCTGGAGAGAGCACAAGCCACCAGGGAAAGGAGAACACAGAAGGCTTTTTTGTCCAGATCTCAAGGAAATTCACTTCTCCCAAGGGATTAATTCTGATTGTACTATGGCAGATTTAAAACGTTTGATTCTTGTTTGTATCTGTTTTTTAGCTCGTATCTCAAGAGGATTTAATTAGATTTGGTGTTCATGATATGCTATTTACCGGATTATGATGAGATCACCTGATAAAGCTTGACATAAACTTGGCAACGTGTATGGTGCTTTCTCAGCCTCTAGAATTTAATTATGGCAATTTCAAAACAGGAAGCTTGGAAACAACATGGGGATTAAAGCCTTGCTCTTGCCCCACTGGGATCAGTAAGAGTTATGCTATTGGTTGTCGCTGTTGGCATGAGCTCTCAGCATGCGTAACTGCCTGGGACATGTGGGCATGTGTCCCTGTTCTGCATCAAATGGACCAAATGGCAGCTCCTTGGAAATGGTTATCCTGAGGAATCCCCACACTTTCCATGGTTTTTCGTGGCTCATGTGAGAAGGGAGCTGAACAACACACTGAAGATATGCATAGCAATACGTACAGAACTTTTGTTTTTAAGCCTTTTTTCCAGGGGACCTGCATCTCACTGCAGCACAAAATGGGCTCAAAATGGGCCAAAGCAGATGGAGTCCATCACCGTAAGGAATATATGCATGAATGTGCTATTTTTTTCAAGCTGACAGCCATTCTCAGCTTTTCAGATTTTTGTCCCCAACAGCTGTACTTGAGAGAGGCTACTCTGTTCCTTCTGTAAGGCACCCAGAGCCCAAAAGCTAACACGCAGCAGAGTACACAAGCAAGTTCCTTCCTAAATCTCCCCATGGTTAAGGATCACACAGAATCACACAGAATCACACAGAATGACCCGGGTTGGAAGGGACCTCAAGGACCGTATAGTTCCAACCCCCCTGCCTAGCAGGGCCACCAAACATACACCTTTACTAGATCAGGTTGCCCAGAGCCCTGTCCAACCTGGTCTTGAATACCTCCAAGGATGGGGCATCCACAACCTCCCTGGGCAGCCTATTCCAGGACCCAACCACTCTCCCAGTAAAGAACTTCCCCCTAACATCCAACCTAAATCTTCCCTCTTTTAACTTAAAACCATTTCCCCTAGTCCTGCTATTATCAGCCCTTTCGAAGAGTTTACTCCCCTCCTGGGAGTAAGTTCCCTTCAGGTATTGAAAGGCTGCAATGAGGTCACCCCGCAACCTTCTCTTCTCCAGGCTGAACAAACCCAACTCCCTCAGCCTGTCCTCATAGGCGAGGTGCTCCAGCCCCCTGATCATCTTCGTGGCCCTCCTCTGGACCCTTTCCAAAATCTCCATGTCTTTTTTGTACTGAGGGCTCCACACCTGGACACAGTACTCCAGGTGGGGCCTCACAAGAGCAGAGAGGGACAATCACCTCCCTATCCCTGCTGACCACCCCTCTCCTGATGGAGCCCAGGATCCCATTTGCTTTCCGGGCTGCCAGAGTGCACTGTTGGCTCATGTTAAGTTTCTCATCTATCAGGACCCCTAGGTCTTTCTCTGCCGAGCTGCTCTCAAGGACAACTCCTCCCAGCCTGTACAGGTGCCTGGGGTTCTTCCGGCCCAAGTGCAAAACCTTGCACTTTGCCGTGTTGAACCTCATTAGGTTCACCCGAGCCCAGCTTTCCAGCCTGTCAAGGTCCCTCTGAATGGCATCCGCTCCCTCCACTGTATCGACTGCACCACTCAGCTTGGTGTCATCAAAAGATAGTGGTTGAAATGTAGAATCAATTCTTTTTATAGCTTTCCACAGGCTCTTGTGTGTCGAGATCACACCTCTCCTAATCTGTATTTTGAGCACCTAATACACAGCCTTGCAATCAAAGCATCTGAACACCCACAGCTCCTACTGAAACCAAGGGGACACTCAGTTCCCACTCATAGCTCATTTCTCTGGACACTGCACTACTGTTGCATGGTGCCAGGTGACTGGAAAACCTTCCTCTTGCCTTCCAGGATAAGAAAGAAAGTGAAGTGGGCATTTCTGAATTCCTGGGCCATTGTAATGCTTGCAGAGAATTTAGGTATGTGTGTGTGGGGGGGGAGATCTACTGGAGAACCTGAGATTTGGAAGTAGATGTTACAGCTGGGATTTGAGGGCTTCAGACACTAAAATGCTTTGATTGTTCTATTTCTCACCTTCTCTGGAGGAAGCACCTGCTACAAGTGCTGAATTTGAGAACCACTCTCAGCCCAACCAGGAATCCAACCGTTCTGAACTCTGACAGGAAATATTTCCAAAATAACCCTTCTGAATTCACTACCCTTCCACAAGGAGCAACACTTTTCCTCCTTTAGAATGATGTTGGTTAGAAGAAATGCCGAGGTTTGGTCTCCTCTCTCCAGGCCTGGAGATACTCTTTGGGTAGGTCCCTCTCATCACCATCACGGAGTGGTAACTGAGCAGTCTGTTCTGAGGTGCTCTACCCACTGTCTCTGTCCTTATCTGAAAGTTGATAATTGCTTGTCAAACTGATTGACATTTGTAGAACTGTCTTTTCCATGAGACATGACTCCCTCCACACACACCCACCAAAAAAAGAATAGACAATTTGATTTTGTACTGTTTTTTCCCTCTTTTAAGCACGGTAACTTTTTCTGCCTAAAAGTAGTAATTACTTAATGAATAGTCCTCCATGTTTCCCTGTCACTCACTCACTGTAATGAGCAACTCGTTTTGTCTGCTTTGTTAACAATAAAAAAAGTGTTAAACTAATAATAATAAAGATGTTCCAGGACTTTGCTGTTAGCACACAGGGTGCCCCACAGAAAGCGTGACTGGGATAACAAGAGGGGGAGGGCAGATTTTCTCTCTAGACATCAAACAACATTTTGTACTTTTCTTTGAGCTGTGGGACTATTTTCCCCTCACTACTTCTCCTGTAGCTTATCTTCAACCATCCTGAATAATTGGAGCATATTTAGGGAACCGAGTCCAGTTATTATTTGTTCCCACTCTGTGAAAGTTTTTTTTTTTTTTTTTTTTTTTGAACCAGATCTGTGAACCTCTGTTGAGCTGTTGGTATTGAGGTCAGGGCTTTTTACAAGCTAGAATTTTTATCATGAACTGGAGCCCAGAGTTAATTGTACACAAAGACACATTGTTGGTTCCATTAGGATTTACAGTACCACTGAATTTTAATTATTGGGTAACATTTCTTTCATTATAGTGTTCACTCCTCCTCCCCTTTTTGTGCCAGCACATGTTTCTTTTAGTCGCAGCAGTTTGCAATGCAAAGTGCAAAATACCCCCAATAAATAATTAAATTGGGAATTCATCTTTGATGAAACATTATATTTGTCCCTGCCTAAAACATAAAAACAACAAAAAGCCATGAGAACAATTTCATGTGAGTTATAAACCGTAATCTATTGTTTCCTGTTTATCTGCACTGGTTACTTTCAAAGTTCAAAGCCCAGTCCAAGATGAGAGCTATACAGGAGGACTTGATCATTGTTGGGACACAACATTCACTTCTCATTGTCATAGGCTCTCGTGGGCATTAAAGTCTTCTCAGATTCTTTCTGTTTAATGATAACGTAGAGATGCTGAAATGTTTCATCAGTTGCCATGAAGCAAATGCCTCTGCAGAGTTTTCATGCATGTGAAGGTAATAATTCACTCCTAGTCTGTGAGTGCGAGCAGGTTTGCAGATAGACTGTCTGTATGACTGAGCCTTGAGTCTCTTTTTAAAGGTAACAAGAAGTAGTTTCAAAAGACATCTAATAAAAATGAGACTGTATCTATTAATTAGCTTGGGTCTTAGTTTTCTTTCCAGTCTGCATGCTTGAGTTCACGCAATGTGTGGAGCCTCACTCTGTGGAGCAGAGTTGATTTAAGTAGCCCCAAAAGTATAATGGGAAAAAATGATGCATTCAATCAAGAAAATCCCTTTTCTGAACCCATTGTATAAATAGTTGGCGTTGGTTAATCACTAAGTCTCTTGCCACTTCAGTCCTGTGTATTGTTTTATGAACCATCAATATACCTTGTATATACATAGAGAAGTTTTGGGACTGGATCAGTCGACTTGAAATGAATTCAGGCACCACTGGGAGATGATATCAGAGGTGTGGTGGTTTTCCAAGCTGAAATAAATGCAAAGAGAGCCTTGGAGATGTTCTGTGGGTGGAAGAACTGCAGTGTGTGCAGTGCATGGGGTAGATCCCAGTTGTGTGCATCCCAGAGGCAGAGCCTGGACAGTTGCCTGCGTCCCGTCTACAGCACTAGCAGTCAACAAGAAGAGAATAAGAAGGCTCCTTTAATGATTTTATGAACCTTTCACACCCTCTTCCTGCTGTGTTCTTCTCCCTTCCCCTCTGTTTTGTGTTCCTGCTCCCACCCACGATGTGGCTCTCATTCTGCCTCTGGCTGAGGTGGTCCCATACAGCTCTCCCAAGTGCCCGTATTTGCTGTTCTCTCACCAGGTCAAAGTGTGGTCTCTGGGTGCGTGGGAGGTGTTATTCTCTTTCTCATATCCAGCTAATCATGGCTGCTGCCTCTATGGACAAGCTAAGTCTTGGTCAGCCAAACGAGTGGGCAACTCATTTTTCTGTTCAGAATTTCTTGGCAATGAGAAGAAGATACAAATTGGTCCTTGGGGGAGTTTCAGCAAGATGTACAGAATTGCTGTGGGTTTCCCTCCTCCACTTCCACATCTCAGGACTGAGCGAGGAGCTCTTCTGAGCTGGGCAGAAAATATCTGAGTCAAAGGAAAAAGGTGTCTATCTGGCTATGAAGGCACGCATTGCTTAATGAAAATATGTCCACCAGTAGCTTCATTGCACATACAGAAGACAGTCTCTTGAGTTGTTCTCTTCAGTTTAACAGTAGTGGTAAATGCTTAATGAGGTTGAGTTCCAGCCTCTGTGGATGCTGCTTCTTTTGCATGTTGATGCGAATCACTCAGAAATCAAACACTTAAAATTGTTGTGTTCTTTCCTTTCCTCAGAGGAAAATCTTCAGCAAGATACCAGCAGTTCTTGTTCTCCAAGAATCTTCCAGGTAATCAGAACTTTGTTCTTTCTAGTCCAGTTCCTGCTGATCTCACCAGCCTTCTGACAGTCCACCTAAGTAACTGTTACCAACCATCCCTGAACACCATCGGTTGACTCTCGAAATGAGTCAGCACCTGTCAATGTCTCCGAGCATGTCAGCACACCTGCTCCTCTTAGAAACAAAAGAGAAACGTCATGCAGTTGGTTGAGATTTCTGAGACTCATCCACAAGGGATGATGGTCAGGGAAGATGTAGGTCCTGTGTACCCATGGCTGAGAAATGAGTTTTACTCTGCCCTGTTATGAGTCAGCAAAGGGAGTACAAGAGATTGCTCTTGGATGGAGTGTTTCAGGAAGGAAGTTCCAAATGGGACTTTGAAAAAGCCTTCTGTGCCTCAAAAGGGCAAATATGAGTGGATGGGTCATAGCTCTGTTCTGCTGCAGCATGTTGGGGAGTGATGAGAGAGGTGTTCCTGTTGTAAAAAAGGCAAAGGATCAAGTCTGTCAGCGATGACGTGGGAGCAGGACTCTAACTGGGGGTGACTAAGATGGCCAGCCACTCTGCAGCAGCTCCAGAGCTGATTTGAGGGGCAGAGCACACAGCAGCACCTACCAGTGGCTGCCGAGCAGAGGGTGACTCAGGGCTGGCAAATGCCTTTCCTTAGCTGCTGGTTTGGAGCCCTCTGTGAAAATTCTCTGCTTTGCAAAACCAAATCATGTTTGCTGATTGTCTGCAAATTGCTGTGCTTGGACAGAGCGACAGCAGAAACACAGAGGTCTGTTCTTGCTTCCAGCAACTGCACAGGAAGTAAACTGTGATGTTTGCCATGAAGATGGGGCAAATCCTTTTGGCAGGACGAGTGCATTTGGTCACGCAAAGCAACTGCTGCCTTTTTCTGGCTGTGCATCCATTAGAGGTGTGAAGACGACCAGTCTGAGCTCTTCCAGAAGAATCTTGGCTGAGCAGCCGGGTCCTGGGAGGTGCTGCTAGTGCAGGTGATGGGGCAGAGCAGCTCTGTGCAGGAGGCATTCCCAGATTTACATGAGGTAACTGCAGGAAAATTGTCAAAATTCTGATTTTCCGCCACAGTATCAAAAATATTTGCGGAAATAACAGAAAATAACAACAAGGGAGATTTCCCTTTCCTCTCTCTTGCCTTAATTTCAACCAGTTTCCTTGGAATCTGTGCAACTGTGAGGATCAAACTGAGCCCTGCCTGCACATTGTGTATGTGCAATTAGTAAGTGCTTGTCTTTCAGCTCTCTTAGTAAGCAAAAGAAAACAGAATTGGATTAACTCTGCTATCCTCCATTGAAAATGAGTTCATCTAATGAGCAGCAACACAACTATGGAGTATGTGGTACTTCCTTACTGGAAAAATATTCTTTTTTGGACTTGTGCTCTTTTTCCTAAATTACTTTGTTTTCTCTTTTTTGTTGTTGTTACAGCCAGAAGGGACAATCACAATTTCTCTGTACCAGCTTGACACATATATTTACTTCTGGCCATTTTAATGAGAGTCAGGTTGTGCAAAGACTCTAAGGGTGAGATTTTTTCCTGTTCCCTCTCACATCAAAAGGAAATTTTTCGTTGACTTCATTACTGCTGGGTCAGGATGGAGTAAGATATTGGGAAATAACACTCTGAGAAGAAAAGTGGCATCAGCAAGATGTCCTGGTATCATTCTCTTATCACAGCTCACTGTCAAATTGTTATAAATGTAAATCACTAATTGCACTAATATTCCACTGAGCACCTACTGCGGCAACTGTTTGATGAAGTGGAGTAGCAGAAGCACAGCAGAGGAATCCTCCCTGTGTTTTCATGCAAGTTTCATCACGTCTAGAGAAGCCACCGGGTTGGAAAGCTCACTGCCCTTCATTAACACAGCACTAAGAACATGAATAAATCAGCGCGTCCTTCCAACTCCCGGGAGTCCTCCAGGCCAATGCACGCCGTGCTTGTCAGACCAGGGGAAGGAAGGCAGGGAAGTCCTAGAGATTAAGCAGATAATAAGGGAAATTCCTTAGCCCACAAGGCCTTTTCCCTCCCCCAGAACCCGCTGGGGCCGAATCGCCCCCGATTTGTGGCAGAGATAAGGAGGTTGCGGCCACGGCGGGTGGACAACAAACAACGCTTTATCTGCACTGACACCCACAGACTGCCATCAATACGTGGTCATTGCTGCTCTGTCCTGCGGGAAGGATCTGTGAGCTGAGACACCCACGGCCCCCCGGTTCCTACATCAGGAGACCTTGGGTCACACAAGCAGGGATTTCGAAGAAAGAGGAAAAACACTCAAACAGGTATGAGCCGGGCACCCACAGCCACAAAATGACAAAGGAGGAAAAGGTTTGACTTCAGCTGTGTTTGTTTTTATTTGTTTGTAGAGTTCACTCCTCAAAGCTACTGTTGTGTGTGCTTTCCTGTAGGCCTGGCAGGAAAACAGACCAAAAGAAAGGGAAAAAAAAGGCTGGTGCTGGAAACATTTGGATTTTTGTATGTGCATGGCATCTTGGGACAGTCTATTTGTGTTCATCCAATAAATCCAATATTTTTCCCTGAAATATATGGGAGTGGGAAGTATATATTAAAGATAACTATTCCTGTTTAAACTCAAGCCTGGGTTATTAACAGCAACAGGTGGTGATGAGAAGCAGCAACATGATGATCTATATGAGCAATGTTATGCTATCTCTCAGCCTCTGTTAGTTAGCTGTAATCATCGTGCAATCCTGACCATCAAAGGGAAGATACGATCAGATAAGCAAAACACTGTTATGATTTTGCGTCTGTGATATTTAAGTTATAATGATTACTTTTCGTGTCTTTGGTTAAAGTGACGGTGAAAACTCATTTCTCGTTTACACACATGTATATATACATGTATATCTTCAACCTATCAGAGCCTTCAGAAGGCGCGTGTCTGTGTGTAAGGAAGTGGTGGAGTCACTGTCCGTGGAGGTGTTCAAGAACCATGGGGATGTGGCACTGAGGGACCTGGTCAGTGGGCATGGTGGGAGGGACTGGGGTTGGACTTGATGATTTCAATGATCTTTTCCAACCTTAATGATCCTATCGTTCCTTCCTGAAACGCCAATGTGAGTGTTTGTCCTCAGGAGGACATTGATAGGGGACTTATATTAATAGAAACTGGGCCTGCATTGAGCCCCAGAGGAGTTATGATTTCTGAGTCCCAGAGTGAGTGGAACAGAGGACTGGACATGTCTCCTCTGCTGCACCTTGAGTGCTCATCCCAACCAACACCCTCCAAAAGGCAGATTGGGTCCCATTGTAATACTCCCCACCAAACGCATTTCTTCACTACCTGTAAGGTCTGTAAAACAACAGTAATTTGGGTGCTTACTGAAATCTTATCTTACCTAGACAGAATTCCTTTGTTTGCAAAACCAGGGGGTGATCCCATGCCCAGAGAGATAACTGGGAGCATTATCACCAATTTCAGCTAAAAGCGGCTCACACCCTCATGCTGTAACTTTCTTGAGGTCAAGTCTGCTTCCTATATTTCCAGCACTTCTGCTTCTGGTCCTGACTGGAGCAGACTTTCTTGTGGGTATGTTTGTACTTCCCAGTCATTTGCATGTAATTTTATGCAAACATTTTTATCACAGATCAGTTCACACAACCACAAGCTGTGTTTTTATTTTCTCTGTCAGCTGAAAGCTTCGTCTACATTGCTTTTTTTGTCTCCTTGCTCCAGTACAACTACATCAAAGTAATTGCACAGGTGCAAACCCTGACTCTAGAAGCTGTGTTTGTGCAGCAAAATATTCTGCTTTCCCCGTGCTTTTTGTTGGTCTGAACCCAGGTACCTCAGACGTTGCCAGCACCAGCACTTTTCAGAGCTTCAGCAAAACTTATGCATTAGTATAATTGCAGCAAAGCAAACTTTGGGCAGGCCTTTGAGACATTTCTTGTTGCAGGAGAGGAGTGAAGTCTTGACAGGACAGGCAGCTCTTGTGTCAGTGGATCGTTTCTTCAAAAGGCTGCGATCAAAAGATCAAAAGGTGCTGCCACATCTTCCACTTGGCAGTCAAAGGCAGAGATGCGCTCGCAAGGCCTGTCCCCAGGTGGAGGTGAGCTCTGGGAGCACCTGGGCTGGAGGAGCAGAGCATGCAGGGCCCCACCACAGGTAATGAGCCACCAGCAAGCTTTGGTTGGAAATTGTTGGGTTGGATCTGGCACCTCTACAAGAATAGTGCTCATTAGATGGTATCCACTTCATCTCTTTCTCCCAGCAGATTAAATACTTGCTCTTATCATACAGAACATTAAAAGATATTGCTACACGACACTGTAGATTTATCAATAATTAATTCTCAGTTGTGGAAATGCATATTTCCTTTATGTATACACAAGGTGCTATTGCTCAATTTAAAACAAGCCTGATCTGAAATTCATACTTGGACTTTTTCATCCTTTCTGCCAATGAGTCTTACCAGTTTCTGCCACAAGGAAACAGAATCTCTCCCTTTGAAGATGCCAGAACTTGGCACAATCAGAGGAACCAACTCCCCAGACAGGCTTTGAGCTGCCAAGTTTCAGCCCATTGAATTCTTTCTTCCAGAGCAATTTTAAATCCTAGAAAACAGGCACTTATATCAGAGCTCTCAAAAAGCACTGAGCGTGCTGAGATGCTGTAGGAGATGAGAACAGCTGATGGACGAGCTCTGTGCTTTCAAACACCAACCAAACCAGCATGCAGACTCTTTGGGAGCACAGCCTGGGGCACCTTGGCTGCGGCCACAGGAAGAACAGCACGTTTGGTGCAGCCCCGTGGTCATGGGAGAGAGGGTGCTCTGATCATGGGCAATGCAGATGCTATGACCATGGACAGTGTGGGTGCTTGACCACAGCAGAGGGGATCCTGATCAGCTCTGCTGGTGCTGAGTAGCGCACCCAACCTGCACGCAAGTATCCATTACTTACCATGAGCAGCAATACCCAAATGAAACCACATGGGCTCTCAGGAACCTTTTTTCTACAGTTACTTATGTAAATTTTTTTCTGCTAAAGGATGATCTGTGTTACAAGCAGGTGCTGCAGGATCTGTGCTGTGCTGTCAGTCTGTTTAATGTGAACTTGAACCACCAACCACAAGTACAGACCCGAATATGCCCGTATGCTCTACAAAGGAATATGTACAGAAGGCTCAGATCAGTTTTTAAGGTTGTATTCACCATCACTCCTTTAACTCCAATCTCTGCTGGTAAAACCACACCAGAGAGAAACAGTGCTCCACCTTAGTAAAAATAATTCCCTTTTAAAAATTATTTCTTCTTTCATTTTAAGATTTTTGTGCTGAGCTGTTGGAACAAACCAGGGAAGTTTTTTATTATTTTTTTATTATTCTTTTATTTTTTTTATTTTTAATGCAGGAGCAAATGGATTAAAACAGCTTCAAAGCTCTGCTTTGCTCATCCTTAATGGAAACTCGGGGACTGAGTTTAGAACTGTGTTTGTTAAGAACAAGGAAAAAAGCATCAGAAAGCTGGCAGAGGGTGGTATGCACAGGAATTACACGCAGTTGGGTGTCACTGCACGGGGCAAGTCTGAACTATGAATGTGCATGTGAGAATCTGCAGTAGTCTGTGCTGGCAGAGGAGATGGCAATCTGCCAGTCCTAATAGGGCTCTTCCTGAGTTGTCCAATCCCTCCTCAGTGCTTGGTGACATACCCTCATGTAAAAGCATCCCTAAGCTGGAGATGTGTGCACTGCAAAGGAGGTGGCTTTCAGATACCACTAATAAAAATCACTGTGGACCTTGTGTAGCTTTTGGAACCAGCTCTCCCCACAGCAAAATTGAGGGATGCCTGGAGATGGGTTATGTGTGTGCTTCAGAGCCAGGGGCCCATTTCGTGTGCATTTTAGTCCCCAGAGTCCATCATTGTTTTCAAGCTGCATTTAATGGTTCCAACCTGTACTGTCTTTTTGCACAGAGAAATCATCTGGGCTGCAAGTACCTCTGACAGCTGCTCCCTCAATCTCTAAATACGCAAGAGAACTTCACATTCTCCTCTAGGACAGTAAGCCAGGCTGGCATCACTCAATGGGTTCTTTAATCCTTGTGGTAACTGATTGCTTCAGCTTTGGCCTTAGTCTTGTCCAATTTCTTTACTAATTTCACCAGAACAACTGCAACACCCTGATCCGTTTGCTCTACATCTCGATTCACTCTTGTATGGTTGATGCTTACTTGTGCTGTAAGTACTACCAGAACTGGGGATGCCTTCAACAGAGGACATCTATGGGTAGCTCAACCTGCCCACCACCAGTCCTTCTGATCTCCTGAGCTCTCCTTACTGCCACAAAGTTCCTGAGCGTTCCTCACCTGAGCATGAATTTGCATGGATGGCCTGGGGAAAAAACTCACTCTCGTTGAGGAGTGTGCAATACCTAAAGACACTACAGACAGGCTGTGTAAGAGGAAGAGGGGACATCTCAGAACAACATTTCTCATGTCACATGGACTTACGGAAAACCCCTGATTGCCTGGTGCTAAGGGTTTGTGTTACTTTGACCAATTTTGCACAAAGCTGTATCTAAAGCCATTGGACTTCTGCAGAATCCATGTAAGAGGAACAAAACCAGACCCCAAAACTAGCAATGCTGAGAACTCTCCATCTGCCTCTGATTGCCTCACATGGCACTCGCAGAAGAGTTCAGCCTCCTATGTATTGCAAACATACATATGAGAGTGTGAAATAACTTCAAAATTCTGTCTTTAATAGCCTGCAGAGTGGTGATAGCCTACAGTAGCACCAGGGGAAGTTCTGGTTGGATAGTAAGAAAAATTTATTCACCTAAATAGAGGTAATGCAGTGGCACAGCTGCCCAGGAAGGTGGTGGAGTCACCGTCTCTGGGGGTGTTCAAGAACTGTGGAGATGTGGCACTGGGCATGGTGGGGATGGATTGATGGTTGGACTTGGTGGTCTTAGTATTCATCTCCAATCTTAATGATTCTATGATTCCATCTTGCGAAAATAGCTTGCATTTAATAGCCTTTCAGGAAAGTATCACATATAAATTGCACAAAATCATTTAGCCAAGTAGCACTTCGTTACAGCTGGTAGCGTTATCCAAACTCAGTGGAACTCCTCCATTGAGGTCCTCTTCTCATTGGGTAGGGGCTGTAGAAATGAAAAGGACAGTACAAATTCAGCAGGCTCCCCATCACATGCAGGTGCAGCTGAAGGGTCCTGTATTTTTCAGCCCTTGACCACCCAGACCAGACCTATACTTGGCTTTTTACAGACCCCAGCAAACTGGAAGTGGGCGCAGAAAGACAGTTGCATTGACAACTGTGCAGAAACTGTGTGAAAACACAGATGGGATATTAACTGGCTGAGACAGTCAAAGAATACACCAATCAAGGTGTTTGCCTCTACTAATTAATATCCTGTGAAGCGTCACCTATGTTTTAATGCTTCCCCTACCCACAAGACCTTGCCAGAAGGCAGCTGCCCCACTGCAAGCTTCAAGCTTTCTATACACCTTTATTGAAGCAGATCAAAGCATCTCTCATATCCCTAAAAAGCAACACCTGAGTGGTTAAACTGAAGGCCAAAGAGGCAAAATTAGTGTTATTTTAAGAGAAAATTTGCTACCACTCAGCAATAAACGTCCAGCCAACACAGTGTTTCATAGCTGGGAACCCACACAACAAGTCATGGTGCTTTGTGAGACCATTAGACTCTCTATGAGGCATGGGAGGGCAATAAGAAGTAGGGTACCTTCTTTGCATGGCTGGGAAGAAATGCACATCTGAGATATGGGAAAGGTCCAGGAGAAATTGTTCTCCTAGCCAAATGGCAAAGCCTGGCACACTGAAGTGACAAGAGCCAGCACTCCTGCTGCTTGGGGACAAACTGAGAAATCGGGACACTCAGCATTGCTTGAGAGACTGACCCATCCCAGCATGTGCAAAGAGTGGTGATGGGAGCCAAGAGCCTGCAGCACTTCTCACAGGCACCTACGTCAGTGCCTTAGTCACCCGCGTGCTGTGATGGCACCGACTGTCACTCCTCAGCACTGGGAGGACTCGAGGCTTTTGAGTCACCCACCTCCCCATGCCTGCTCCTGCACTGGGACCAGTGCCATCAAATCTTCCCACTGCTGGGGTTCCGTTGGGCTGCACCCTGGGCATGGGCACTGCCTGCACCAGGGCAGCGCTCATACTGCCAAGGCGAGCAGAAGGAATGCTGGATTTAGATTTTCATAGACGCCCCCAGTGTTGGTCAGTTTTTCTGTTATTATATAGTAGCATTTGTGCCGCTGAGCTCCTTGTCTTTCAGAGCAGGACGCCTACTTTCAGGCTTTTACCTGAGGGGTTATTTTGGAGACGAGCCCATTTCCAAAATGCATTGCGAAGTGCTCAGTCCATGTTCTGACCAAGTCGTTTTCTGTGTATACGAGACTGACATCGTGTCATTTAGTTCATTTATTTAAGTGCTGATTTGTATCTGGTGCACCCACGGGTAGTGATGACAGCAGCTCCAATTTCTTCATTAAAATACAGCGAAATAAACACAGCTCTCACACCTCGTCTTGCCTTAGCTGTAACCTGCTCACACAAGGAGCAGTCATAGCATCACTGATGACAACTAAGGCCACTCAGCAGCGGTGTTGCTCCTACCCCTTGATGTTTCTGGATGGCATCTGAGACAAGAGAGTACCCTGGACTCCACCCATCCAAAAAGATACCATCAGAACCTCCACAGACACAGGAAATTGCTGCGTAATTTAGGGCATGAATGAGACCATTGGTATGGACAAAAAGCCTCTTGGCAGAGGTCTGAACCAGTGCTGAGTGGATGGCACAGCCCTGGGGAGGCTGAGGTTCTGTTCCTGGTCCCACTGTTGCCCTTCTGTGCCTCCCAGAAGGTGCACTGCCATCCCACAGCCCCAGCTTCTCCTCTCCCTTTTGTCTCATCTATTTCTTTCTTTCAGCTGTCGTTTTGTCCCATGTGAGCAGCTCTTTAGGGTCTGGGCATCCTGCACAGCGACTAGCATCTCTCAGGTTCGTTGTGGTGGCTGTCTGGCAAAACATACCTTTGAGCCCTAATTCCTGGAATCTCCACACCAGGTTATAAGGCTGGCCTTTGAAGCACACATGGATGTGACCATAAGAGAATTTGGGTTCTCTGTGCTGTGGAGCACATCACTCCTTTGTGCTGGGGCTGCAGCAATGTCCCCATAGCTGACTCCAGGACTTTGTGCCACAGTGGTGGCTGGGTGAGGAGGCACACAGAATGGCTGCAGGGGTGGAAGTGCTGCAGCTGAGAACTAGGCAAGGGACTTTCACTGGTCAATCACATGAGGCTCAGTGGTTTGCTGTCACCACTGGGAACCATCCAGAGTATCATTCTGGGTCAAGAAGTTACACAGGGAAAGCTAAGAGCTGGCAAAAGCAGCTGACTCCCAGTGGCTTCTGGGGCAGTGGGGCTCTGGATGAGGGCTTTGGCATGAGGCAGCGTGCTCTGTTAGGGCATGGGCTGTGCAGGGCAACACAGCCCAAGATGTCTGTGCATGGCCATCAGGTGAGGAGCTGAGAGGTCATATGTGGGGCTGGCACACACTGATGTCAGGATGAAGGTTTTTTCTTTTCTTCCACATAGGCTCTGTGCTGCCCCATTACTGCTCTTGGCTTATGAGAGCCAACTCTCATCAGTCCCACTGGAGTACACCAGAGATACATGTTGGGCCCCTCTGGAAAGCAGCACGGTTCAAAGCAAGCCATTGCACTGGTGGCAGGAGTGTGTGACAGCACAACATTGTGAACATCAGTCCAATTAACACTGTTTCCTCTCACTGATTGTTGCTACAATTCGCACTCAGAGCCTCAGATCAAGGAATTAATCCCAAATGTCTGTGAAAGGGCTTATTTCATCAGAGTTACCTGGTTTGAGTTGCTGTCACTATCAAGATAACAGATAAACTGCACAAGAAGTCTGATTCCAGTTACCAATTCATATCCTCCCCTGCAATCTGAATTTGCCTCTATATCTGTTTGTGGATCCCAAGCTGGCCCATCTCCAGCTGGAAGTTACTCCTCATTCACAAGGAACATTGGGTACCCTTAAACCCTGAGGAATTAAAAAGTTCTCTCCCATCACAACAGCTCTGACCTGGACTGCCTCTTCAAACTGCCTCCAGAGTGTTCTGTTTCATAACCAAACAGCTTGTTCTTGCTGCTCTCTCCAAGCTACTCTTCCCTGCTTGCTGGATCTCATGGGGCTCCTCTTCAAGATGTGCCATGCACAGACAAAATCTTGATGTCAGATTTTGGCCCTGTGCGCCAAAACCATCCCTGTATCTGAAAGTCAGCAACAGCAGAGCAGCATCTCTCAAGATAGAAGTACTCCATATTCATTCTGTGTTTATAAGCACACAGAGACATCACGCTACTTTAATTATATGTTTTCCTGCCCCTTCTCTTTCATCTTTCTGTAACTTTGTCAAAGTTGTAAACACACCTTGGCCTTAAGGCTCCTTCAGCAAGAGCAGCTTTTGAATCCATCTACGCATTTTCCTTCTGCAGAGCTCTGTGTTCTGTACTCCTCCAAATTGCAGGGCCTTGGTAAATGCCTTAGAATAATACATGTATCATATAGAGCATATAAAATAAGAGTAGAGTCGTGTGACTGTGTTAGCAAGCATCTCTTTAAGAATGAACACAGGCTGCAAGAGGCTTTCACATATGTAGTTTGTGAGTGCTGGCAGACTTTCTATTGTTTTGATACTCTGGTTTATTAAATACTCACACAAATATCAGCTTGTTTCACAATGGGTTACCATTATTCACAGGCCCATTCTTTGTATGTTAAGCTGTGAGGCTGACAACTCATTCAGAGGTTCCTGTCCCATGCTGAATTGTGTTTCAAATTGTTTGTTTTAATTTACTTTGTGGGCTTTTTGGGTTAAATGAATGTAGAACAGATTCACGGGGAAGACACTGGATTTTTCTGCAATGTAATCATTATCCTTCAAGCATCCCAGGCTGCTTGGAGATGCTGCCCCTTTAAACAAGACACAAAAAGAAATCAGCCATCGTCTGGATAATGCCATTCTCATCAACATGCAAGGAGCTTGCTTGTCTGTCACGTCGCCCACATCTTCTCAATCACTCCCTTTCATTTATCCTATTATGCCCCTATTTTAACTCATGCTGTGGCTGATACCCAATGACAGACAGAAGGAATCCAGCTGAGCATCATCCCTCCTTTGCTTCCCCACTGGAGATGCAGCGTAGGACCTTACCTGATGGGGAGGAGTGCCCATGCACCTAATGGAGCTGGAGTGGGGAACTGGAGGAAAATTCTGGCAACCCAGAGGAATCTGCCTGATGATATCTGTTGTAGGCAACTGGTGCTGTGCCTTCTCCCCCTTCTCCATGTGTGAAGAGACAGTAGGTGTTTTGCAAGCATTTGCAGTTTGGAAGACGTGATCATAAACCCTGAGTAATGTTTGTGGTTGGTGGGTCTGTGGTAGCAAGTCAAAGCAAGTGCTAATTACTACGGTTATTGCTGCTATTTTATTATTTAATTTCTCTGTACTAGTGTGGCATTGAAGGGCCCTAACTGGGAGGTACAACCCCACAGGCAGGACACTATCCAAACACAGAACAAAGCAACGGTCCCTGCTGCTAGGAGCTTACAACCTCAATATACCGGTGTGCTGACTTGCCGTGTAACCCAGAGGTGCTCAAGCCTCCTGGCTCTGGGGATCCCAGTGCTCACACAGCTCTATACAGAGTGCAGTGGGACTCTGCAGTTGAGCAATGGAGCTGCTGACCCAAATTGCCCAACCAGGAGGAGGTGCCAGCAAAGGTACTTGCACGCTCAGGTGGGGAGATCTGTGGGAAAGAAGTGGGTCTTGCAGATACATGGGAAAAAAACTTTTCATCAACAGGAACCTGAGGCTCAAATCTGAGTCTGGAGCAGTCTGCTTCCATTTAGAAAACAAACCCTTTTATATGGTTGATTCATGGCACTCTCTTTCTCAAGCTGTCTAGCACATGTCTACAAGTCGATGCATTGATACATAGCTTAGGACAAAGTAATTTCTCCCTGGCATGCATAGATATGAATGGCAGCCAAATCAGGCAGCCAGCTCCGATGCTGCTCTGATTGATCCAGTTCATGAAGACCTGCCCAGTGATTTCCATGCATATTATGAGAAGATTAACATACCATTCTGTCAAGCAGCCTCTCGGAGCACTGCAGGAGAAATCTTTTCATTAACCCTATGCATTGCGAACAGTTGGAAATAGTTGGTTTAACAAATCTAGGGGGCTTTCTGTTGTAAATGGTTTAGCAGCATCCTGCTAATTACATTGCTTGGTTTCCTGGATATTTCTTCAAGACATAAAGCTGAGAGCCTGTGGATTTTTCTTCCATTTATGTCACTGCAAGACTCTGTGAGCTTCCTGTTCTAATTGAAACCTTGATATGGTCAGGGATAATAACAATAAAAATTCCCAGTATTAGCATTTCTATCTCTCCCTTGATTCAACAGGAATACAATTACCCAAATTCATTTCTAAAGCATGAAAGAGTTAAGGCCAAAATCCTGGAGGAACCGGGTGGGAATTCGGTCACTGTCTCCCAAAGGGGAAAAAAAAAAGACTCCTCTCCTGAATGAGAAGACTCATCCCCATTCCAAACAGCCCAGAGTTTGTTGCTGACACAAGCTTCACCTCCCTCTAACTCTGGGTTTTCCTTCTGGATGAGGCTGCCCTTGCTGGTGGCTCAGACTCGGGGTGGCAGAGCACAACACACACAGCCTCAGGCTTTGCTGTTGCAGCCTCCCACCAGGCTCCAGGGGTCTTGTTGCAGAATTAGCAGTTCTACTTTTGCCATGGCTTGGATAAGTCAGAGTGAGATGGAGGTGAAGCTGGTAGTGAGGGAGGGCATGGGAACAGCAAGTTCCAAACCAGTCCCTGCCCTTCAAACAACCCTGGTGCTAGGGAAGCAGATGGTGTCTAGTCTAGTGCCTTCCAAAATCAGAGTGGACATCTGAGGCACCGGGTATTTGCTGGGTGATATGAGGTCACCAGCATCTGACCTCTGGAAGAGAGGAAGAGAGAAAGCAAGCACAAGATCACGCCAGGCAACACGCTGTCATGGCTTGTTCCTCCAGCCCCAGAAAAGCTCCACACCCATTTTTCTCTTTGCTCTTTCCTCACCAGCATTGTGTTAGATGCTCCTTAGGATGGATTTAGGAAAACCCTGTCATTTGCAGTCCTAGTGGCACATGGAGAAATGGGGGCAATTTGCATGGGACTGGGGGGATCTGTCACACCTGGGGGGGGGGCTTGCTGTTCATTTTACTGCCTCTTTGCTCTTCTTAGAGAAGATCTCTCTCTGGCTAACTTACCTGGATGATGATGAGTTGTGAGAAAAAAATTCCCTCTCTCCAAAAAATGAAACGAGGATCATTGGGAAAACAGAGTGCTTCAGGTGGTTAAAGGGAATGTAACTACCCTATATTATCAACTTCTAAACAAAAATAAGAGCAACCTGTGGAAACAATCCCATATCTTCCTCTCTAGTACAGAGTGGATGGAGAGTATCTTCTCAAACACAGCCCATAAAATAAGTTATCACACAGATATCAGTGGTGCGAGAGACAGGATAATAGGAAACAGGTTGAGATTGTGCAGATGCTGGGTATGGTTGGTGGACATGGTGAATATGGGTTGATGGTTGGACTCAGTGATCTTAGTGGTCTTTTCCAACCTTAATGATTCTGTGATTTTACAAGGGATGTGTTTTTTTGGCTATGGAAGAAAGCAAGGCAGTGTGTCCAGGTGAGGTGCCAGGTGGGGACCACTACAGACAGTGGCAAAACTCCTATTACTTTCATGGTGGGATATCTGGAACCAAGAAGTGAGAAAATGGAGTAGCTATGGAGTATTTGAAACGTGACAGCAGGAATGGGACTAAAATGATGTGAATTTGTGGCTGAACTGGGAGAGAAGTACTTGCACTGTACAGTGCTTGGAGGCAGAGGGAGTGGGGCGATGCCCTGCTTGGGCAGAAGTGTTAATGGGGAGCTGGCAGCTTTTCTCTAGAGGCAGAGACATCCTAATGGGTGAGCTAACTGTCCTGCTGTGGTCTGCTTCCAGAGAGGCACCAGAATTCCAAACCCCGCTGAGCACAAACAGGAGGCAATTATTCTGAAAAGAGGACACTTCTCATCAAATCCATTTTCCCAGCTAGTCTATCACTTACACAGTCTCAGGTAGGAAACTGATAATCTACATAAAAGTGAAAAGAATGTCATGCAGAATAGCTTAAAATATGGATCCTCCATCACAGAGCCTGTCATGTCTTCCTACTGTATTTCCATCACTGCAGACAACATAATGCCACTGCACCAGTCATGTTTCAACTAACACCTCAAGTCAGGTAGACACATAGCAGGTTAATTAGGGGCTTTGGCAAATTGAGTCCACGGGCTGTAATTACCAGCACTCAAGACCTACAATTTCTGTTTTAATTAAAATAAACAGTGTGGAGAAGCTGACATCACACCGGAGTAACCAGCGTGTAAGTCACAGCTAATTACATTAAACTGTGGCCTCTATCATAAAAAATACTTGGTTTGGATCTGGATTTATAGAGACTGGCTTTACCATTTTGGGGAAGTTTAATTGCTGCAGACAAGCGGCTGACTGGCCCAGACAAGTCGGTGATGGCTGCATGGAGGAGCTGATTCGGCTCTGGGTGGGAGCAGGAAGTGCCAGCCCTCGGGCTGCTCTGTGTGCCTCCTGTCAGCCCTGGCATCCCCCTCGTTGTCCCTGCCTGCTTGGTTTGCCCATCACCTTGGGTAGGAGAGAAGGATGCTGCCTTTCCCAAAGAGCAAGGCCAAGGAAAAGGTACCTGGGGAAGAAAAGTGGAAAATGAGGTTTTGGGAAGGTTTTGTGGTTGAAGGAGCCAGGCAGGCTTTGGGTGCTGGGGCTCCCCGGTGGCTGGGTGCAGCCAGCACAGATGGCATGTTGGTGCGCTGCATCTGATAAGGGCTTCTGTTTTGGCACAGCTCCCGTCTTTTCTCTGCTCTCACTCGAGCTAATTCCTCAGGCAGAGCACGGTGTAACGCTACCGCTGCCCACACTGCAGCCTCTTACCCACCACCTCTCCCACTTCTCCTTCTCCACCCAAGCTTCTCTCCCAGCCCTGCCTTTTGTCTCCTTCACCCACTTCCAACCCTGGGGTTCCTTTGATGCCATCCGATGTGCTCGGAACACCCAGATCCACCCTGCCCAGCCGAAGACACACCTGTTTTGGAAACCAATCCAGGTGGATCGGACATACGCTGTTCTAGGACATCTTTTATTACATTACACAATCCCACTCCCTGCGAGCCTCCAGACGTCTCGTGGGCTTGCCAGGATTCCCCAGCAGTGCCGTGGGTAAATAGTGAGAGACATGGGAGGGAAGATGGGATACATGGCGGGCTTGTACTTTTCCCATTCTGGTTGTGAGAAGTTTACGAGTGTTCCCAGTAGGATTCCATTAAGCTACAGGATGGTGAAGCCCTTGGCAGTGCCCTCTCCTTGCAGACCCCAAGTCCTGGGAAGAATCAGGTGGGTCTCTTGGTTCTGCCAACCATCAGCAATGGAACGCTGGAGCAATCCTCAGAGGGTTTCCTGGGGGCTGTAACTCCAGCCAGAACTGCAGTGCCACGATACTACCATCAGGAATCCCTCCAAAGTGTCTCATACAGGCTTTGCAGTCTAGGGAACAGAAACATCCTGAGTGCTCCATCCTTGGAAACATTCAAGGTCAGGCTGGATGGGACTCCGGGCAGTTGGACCTCATGACCTTTATGGATCCCTTCCAGCTCAAAGTATTTTATGGTTCTATGAATTTCAGTATGCCCTTACACCTTGAAATCAGTGCTCTGTACTCTTAGGACCAACCTGCCCTACATAATCCCTGGAAAACAAGACTTCAAAGAAGCCATGATGATGAAACCCCACTGTTTTGGAGATGTGCATGCTTTGTTCACATTCAGTAGTACCAGTGGAAACAATTGTTCTTTGCTCATTTAGACACCTCAGGATTTGTCTTTGACTCTCACTAACACTTGCTGATCCTTATTCAGTTAAGTGTGTTTTCCCCGCTGTGCCTCTGTATGAAACTGCAACTCTCTGTGATGGTTTGATTAGCATAATATTAACCAACAATTCTGACTATGTCATAGACCTCACACTGAAATTCTTTTTTCCAACATTTCTTTCATTGTTTTGCCACTATTTCCTAACAGCTTTTATAACCTGCAGGCCAACGATTTCCATTTCTACAATGTTTTGATACTAACACGACAGTCAGTACAGCACATTTTAATCTCCCAATCAGATCTCATTATACAAGACTACCTATCCTAACCAGGGGCATTGCTGTGTACCTGTAGTTCCCATGCAAAACGCCAGTGAAGGATTTTGTTTGTTTGTGGTGTTTTGATGCAGGATTGCCTGACTTCTTTGCTAACTGGGTGAGATAATCTCTGCAAGCTCAGACATCGGCGTTTGCCCAAGAAGGAGCTTGCCCTGCACTTTGCTGGGGGTTACTAATGCTTTTGGCTTCTAGAGGTGAAAGCAAAAAGATAAAGCAAAAAAGTCATTCATGCTTAGCCCCCAAAATGTGTGGGTTTTGGCACTGACTGCCCTTAAAAGTATCCGGTATAGTTGCTGTGATGTGGGCACTGTATTGGTTTCTGAGCACTCTGGGAAGCCATGAGTATTTCTTGGGTGCTGAGTGAGGAAGATGAGGAGCAGCATGGTGTCTCAGAGGTGTTCTTGCATGCCCTGGGCTGACTCCATGGTCTTCAGCCCCTCCCAGAGGAGTCGCTTCCTGCAGACACCCTCCCGCCATCCAGAATCTGCATGCTGCTCCTTGTGCCTCAGTGTTATTCTGGCTTTATTCCTCTGGAGGAATGGGCCACTCCATTGGTCCTACCTGGGACTGGGGTCTCATTGGCTTTTTAAATGTGTTCTCAAAATTTTTCACATAATGAGCCATTTGGGTTTTCTCTCCCTCTTTAGAGCTGTTGGCAGGCAGTTTGTCCTGACCCACCAGCTAGTTCTGGTGGTTCTCTCTCTATATATATATGTATTATTCTCCTCTTTTTAAGCAGAATTCCAAGAGGCAAAATGACTGTCACATCCTCTCCCACATCCTCCCTCCCCTGCATCACCTCACTGCTGAGTTGGAGAGGGCAGCGAGCAAGAGGGAGCACGCTGCAGCCTGTGCTCATCCAGGCTCTTACCAAACCCAGTGCAGGGATGGGAGGTGACCTCCCCGGCTTCATCACACCTGGGAATGGGGCCAGCATCCTTCTTGAACCCTGTGTTCCTATATAAACTGTCTGTCCTTTATTTCTGATGGCTGGGGGTGGCCAGAGAACAGGCAGTGACGCAAGGAGTGAGCAACACACCCATGATGGAGAGACCCAGTGCTTGTACTGCTGAGGAAGAAGGAAGAAGGAAGAAGAAGCAGTGAGATGTACTGAAGTAAAGCACTCTTCCCATGCAGAAAACCCTTCCCAGGCTCTCAGAATCTCAGTGCCATTGAAGCATAATTTTTAATTCACAGCATGACAAAAAGCTGCCAACGTGCTCATCAATGGGCACAGTTACACTGTGAGTTCTCCAGCATCTTCTCATGGTGTGAGGTGTGTGAGAGGACCATGACATTTGGTGGTGTTGGAGCTACAGGGGTCTGTTTTGGTGTTTCTGGGGTGTTTTTACCACGTCCCTAAGCCTCCAGGAGTATATTAAGCCTGGCCAGCACTGCAAATTTTTGGGGCAATAAGTACATTTATGTTTACTGAAGATGTTAAAATACTTCCCCACTCTGTTTTTTACATCCTCATCAAGTTTTCTTCAAGCCTTGGGCGCATGTGACAGACAGCAGCACTCTGTGACTAGAGGGCTGTCCTTACCTCAAAAGTTCCCAGAAACAATTCCAACAAAGTGATATAACAAGGATATAACACTCTGCTCTGGAGCTCAGTGCCGTATTGGAGCAAGAGGTTCAGGATGCCTCTCTTTGCCCCATCCCAACATATCCTTATGGGAGCAGCATGTACCAGGCAGGGTCAAACTGTCATGCAGGCACCAGAGATGTCCCTGGCACATTAACAAGCCCTTTCTCAGCCCAGCACTGCCTCCTGGGCCAGCCATAAGACATCTCTGCAGAACCAAACAGGAGCAAAACACCCAACCTGGCCCCCAGTCCCCAGCAGCCCCGTGTGCTGGCTCATGCAATGCTGCAGATGACCGCAGCACACCCTGCTGCAGAGCTTCTCGGTGATGCATCCTGGTAGAAACACGGAGAAACAGCCAGAACTGCCAGCTGTGCAAGGCAGGAAATGAGGAATGGGTGGGTGTGCCTGCATCACAGAGCGGGATGCAGAACTGGGGACGTGCCTGGTGCTGGCAGGATCCCCAAGGACAGTGTCACCAGGTGCCCTGCATGGCATCACTCCCACAGTCCTTATGTCATCAGCTGGAGTGCCTTCAGAGTTAAAGGCAGCTGGGATCTGTTGTGGTGGGGCTGTGGTGGGAAGGAAAAGCCCCTGATCCCCACCCAAGGACTTTTTGGAGTCTTTCTACAGGCCGAAAGCCAAGGGGTGTTGGTGAGGAGGCTGTGCCCAGCTCTGGTGAAACCATATGGGAAAAACAATATTTTCACAAAGCTGTCTTCCCCCTCAGCACCCACATTTCCACATACCCTGGGCAACTCAGAGAGATTGCTAATGTGAGGAAGGGACCACCTAATGACTCCCAAAGCCATAATAATCTCCCAAATAATCTCCCAAAGCCATCTCAATCAAGATAAGAGAAGTCAAAGGGGATTGGGATTTTTCTGATGCACGAAGGATTTGAGAAAAATTTGATGTTTCTTTGAAATCAGGTGGATACGGAATGAAGTTTCCAGTGAATATCCATGCAGAATATTGAAACATGCACAAGTGCAGTGCCTGGACCCCTGGTGACCCTAAGGGCAGAGGGCTGGGGGAGGACAGAGTTACTTGCCCCCTCTGTCAGCAGAGATGTTGCTGTCCCCACTATCACTGTGGCTGTCTGAATGCACCCTGCCAGCCCAAGGTCCAATGCTCTTCTATCCTGACATAAGCACTGCTCTGCCTGCTCAGGTTTTTCGGCTTCTCTACGCTGTTCTTCCACCTCTTTCCACCCCTTGCTCAGTGAGAACAGAGGAGCAAAAGGAAACACCTTTGGCTGCACTGAATAGGTAGCGGCTTTTGTACTTCCCTTCTCTCCCCTGTCCTTCCCACTGCAGTGACGTGGGGATTTCAGAGATTTCCTGAGCAGCTGTAGGATGCTACACCTTTAGGAGCTCGACACTGACTCCTCCACACCCTTTCCCCTTCAGCAGAACTCACACAAAACCAGAGGATTAAAAAAAACCCAGCTGTTATAGCACCAGCCTTGCTCTCACCGTGCAGCTCTGCAGGGGGAGGACGCAGCCGTGGTGTGGGACTGGAGATCTGGGGGTGTTCCCAAGGCAAGGGGGGGAACTGTGGCACTCAGACAAGAGATAGTTTGAGCCCCCACTGAGCTTGTAGGCATTACCTGGTACACTGGATGTAGATGATATTCACTGAGTTGGGGCTTTGCTATATAAATTTGAATGGGTGTCTCAATACGAGAAAGATATTGAGACCTTGGGGTTGACCTTCATGATTTTAGATCTTTTCCAACCTTACTGATTCTATCATTCTATGAATATATGTGCTTTATTGATTCCCTTCCCTTCCCTTCCCTTCCCTTCCCTTCCCTTCCCTT
>JAPSGF010000017.1:3267306-3398074 GCA_035772895.1 Perdix hodgsoniae
TTTTCTTTTCTTTTCTTTTCTTTTCTTTTCTTTTCTTTTCTTTTCTTTTCTTTTCTTTTCTTTTCTTTTCTTTTCTTCCCTTCTTCTATCCAATGTTGGGATCTGAGCAGTTTCTGCCATCTGTCTGCAAAGGATCCGGCCCTGGGCTCTGTGCCTGGTGTCTGCTCCTCTGACACCTCTCCCATCACACTGACAGGGAGAAATGCTTTATTCCCAGCCTGTAATTCCTGCCTCTGCGTGTGGGACAGGCTCACACACCTTGTAACTATTTAACTTGGGCTCAGAACTCATCTCCTCATTATCCAGGTGTAATTACACTTGACAAAAGCACTGAATGCACCAAAGCACGAAAGCAAAAGACAGAGGGATTAAACTGATACAGTCTATCACTGCCTGAACATTATACCCTCACAAAGAGCTCGAGGAAGAACTGGATGGATAATTGCTGGAGGATCATAGCTATAATGACAGGGTGTGATCTCATGGGTAGCACCTGAGTACTCAGACAATTATGGAAATTATAAAAGAAAATAAATTTCTGCGCTAAGATGGGAGCAGAGAGAGTTGTTCTTTTTATCATTTCGTTGTTTCCATTTCCTTAAGAGCAAACCAAAGAACCTGGAAGGTGCCTAAACCCAATAATTAACAGTGGGTTTTCAAAGTGCCACTGGAAGCTATGGCTAAGAAAGAAAAAAAAGAGGGAAATACCTAGAAAATCACAAGGGTGCAAAGCACAGGGGATGCACAGCTGTAGTGGGCATCACCCCAGGGGCCGGGTGGCAGCAGGGCTGTGCAGGGCCTGAGCAAACTTTGCAGCAGGTTGGCACGCTGATGAAAGCTTGCAAGGAGGCTGTTGCAAGAGGACGGCGTGATTTTCTTGTAAAAGATTTGCTGACGCTGCTGGGGAAGACGCAGGGCTGGGTGAGGTGCAGCACCGGCTGTAACGTGGTGCACCTGTCAGCTCTGCAGTTTGCCTTACGTGAATAAAAGGGGGAAAGCAACAAATAGATGGAGATGGAAAATAAGCACAGAACAAAGCGCTGAAAAATCACCTAAAACGTTCCTAAGTACTTGAAAACTCTCAATTGAGCAATAGCACTGTCTGCCTCTCAGACCACCTGCAACAATCTCAGCGCTGAAAAGCTGAGGTGTTAACAGCAGTGGGAACCTTAAATCTTACCCTGCCGACGTGAGAAACGCACGTGCATTATTCTTATCAAGAACAAAGAAAGCAAGATCCATATTTCATCACAACAAGCTTAATGCTGACCTCTGAATAAATAGCTATCTGTGATTAGCAAGCTCAAAATAAAGCACAAAGCAAGCTCTATCGAAAAGAACCATCACAATTACGTACGTGGACACTAATGACATGTATTGATAAGCCTCATATGCAACCCCCCCCCACCTGCATAATTCTGCCACAAATCAACATGGCTATGATTGCTTTTTTTTGCTTTTTTTTTTTTCCTGATGGATAACAATATTCTAAAGAACAAAAAACAACAACAGCAAGACTTAGCAAAAAGTTGAATGTCAACGTAATGAATATATATGTTTTAGATAAGAGCGTATGTAAGTCCCAGTGTTTCCTGTTTCCCTTTATGAGCACTTTGCTATGGTGAGGGAAATGATAAAGCTGAGAGGATTTGCACCATCAGAGTTTGAACTGCTGAGTTCTGGGATGGGACCCCAAACCTCCAGTTCTCTGTTGGTGTTAATTGGGGTAGCAGCTCTACCCCAGTTCTACTAACTAAGTGTTGGACTCAGAGCACTTTTCCCCCTCGAGTTGCCCCATTCCTAAGGAGCCCTTGGCTGAGCACTGTGCCTTATTTGGTTGCTGATGTTCAGTGCTGCACTGCATCACATGGGCTCTGCAGGGGTGTGGGAGAACTTGGGTTTCCCTCAGGCAAGGAAGTAAAATCAAATCAGAATAAAAGAAAAAGAGAGTAAAAGAGCAAAAAATAATAAAATGCAATATAACAATAAAAGAATAACGCGAAATAAATCTGAAGTGCTTTGCTGGCCATTCTTCCTATCTTCCAAGCATTTTGGCCAGGTTGCCGCCGTCAGGGACCGCACTGCTCCCTGGGGAAGGCATGCTTGGAGCAGACATCCATTTGTCATTAGGTCGTGAGCGGTGCCCACGAGCAGCACGCCTGGCTGTCCCCAGGTGTCACATCCTGTCGGATCGATGGACCGTGACCGCCTGATGCAGGAACAGCTGATTCTACCTTCTTAAAGGCAGCGTTCGCTCTGTTGGTATTGTCACAATATACCAGATCCTCTTAAATAAATAAGCAAACAAATAAATAAATAAAACCCCATACTGAGTGCACCAAGGCTCGTACTGTCACCAAAAGAAACTTCTGACAACTCACGGATAATAGTTAAATCCGTTCAGCTTTGGATACTTTTAAAACTGATCAGACCTCTTTCTTAAAGCCCTGAAGTGCTTTTAACTCCCACTGAAGCCAATCAGGGCTCTTTGAAAGCAGAGAATGGCAGTGGGTAGCCCCTGGAAGATGCCAGCCCTATTGGGGAGAGTGGGAGCAGAAAATAGGTTACCCCTCCCAGCACAAAAATGCAGATGTGAATTAGCTCCTCGCATGTAATGATGTTTAAAAGCTACATTCAGTGAATCTTATTCAGAGCGAGGAACAACTCTGAAAGAAATCCATCAACATTAATTTGATGTAGACAAATAACTGTTACTCAATGTGAACAAAACTGCAGAATCGGAAGATTCATGCACCCCATCAGAGAGTTTTAATGATGCCCCCACCCTCAAAACTCTTCAGACCAAAAACTGGTAAAGCAGTCCTTCCAAAAAAAAAAAAAAAAAAAAGGTAAAAATATGCTGAAATTGGAAAGAAAAGCACTCGTCTTGAAGTAACAAAGAGCTACAATAAAAATCTCTCTGCTCAGGTTCTGCATTTCTCCCCTGCTGGGAGAAAAAAGGGGAAGCAGAAGGAGCGGGGAGCACTGCAGGGCTGTGCAGGACGAGGCTTTGCACATCTCTCAGCATGGGAGAAAGCAGGGGAAGCCCCGTGCTTCTTGCCCAGCAACACTGATCTCGTTTTGGCTGCTCTTCTTCCAAACAAACCTCTTCATTTTCCCTGCTGAAAAACGGAACTGCTCCCATCAGCAGTGGCAGCAAGCAGGGCAGCACCGCCTGGTTCGGAGCAATGCACAGCGAGGGATCACTCGTTGCAGCAGTGCTGCTCATCCCCAGTGATAGCTGTAAGGCAGAGGGAGGGGAAAATTCTGTGCTGGTGACGTTTCTCTATGAAAACTGGAGGGAATACCCTTATGTAGGCAAGATTTCCCTGTTAAAACTGGAGGGAAAACCCTGTGCTCTGTGTATCTCAAAGACTTTCTAAAAAACAATACGTAAAATAATGATATTTCAACCTTAATCATTTTACAGGCTGCAATTAGTTCCTGTTAAGCTGCCCAACCATCTCAGTGATGACAGTGCTTCCCTGTAGTCACATAATAAACCAGGGTCTGAGAAGCAAAGAAATCTGAGAAATTTTTATTCAGCCCGATTCATACGCTGGGAGAAATAATTTATATCCATTCAGATTCACTTGGATATATTTAGGTTTGCATCTGAATTTGTCCTTAAAGTGCTTCTGGATGGGTACCGAGAGAGCAAATCCTTGGCACCTGCCTGTACCTGTGCTGCTGCTGCTTGGTTTATTTTATGAAAACATGAGTGCCCTTTTGCCATCCCTTGAAGAGGGCACGGAACTAATTTTTAGCTCATTACGAAGGTAATCTTCCCTCGCTTATTTGACTTGGGCTGTTTCCATAACATCTGCTTTCATGCAGAGGCGCTCCGTGCTGTATGTGTATAAGCAGAGCTCTGTGTGGTTATATTCACATGTTGTTCGCTTAATGAAATTCTGGCAGTTGTCCCATGTTTGAAACACATCTGAACCACAGAAAACTCCTCTGCGCTGTTGCTATCCAAGAACCCGGAGAGGAGGGAGGTGGCATCGCTCGTTGTTTCTTAAGGGAGCTGAGCTAAAAATATCGGGAAAAGAGAGCGCAGATGTGTTTCCAAAAGAACATGGGGCAGCTCTGGGTCATGTGCTGAAAGGTCTGAGGGCAGCGCAGCTCCTGCTGACGTTGTGCCTTTGGGTGAGCTGTGGGTGCCATGCACAGCAAGCTGCCTTTCACTGTGCTCATGTGCAGTCCTCCATGTCAGCCTGAGCCCAAACCCTCCACTTGTGATTACTCTTCTACGTTTCTTCAGATTTCAGTTTACAGGGTGAAAAAAAAGCAGCCAAAAGGCATAGGATTTCATTTTAGTCAACATATCAAAATGTATTTTGCATATCAAAATCAAAAATGTTTCATAGAATCGTTGAAGTTGGAAAAGACCTCTAAGATCATCAAGTCCAACTGTCCACCTACCATCTATATTGCCCACTAGCCATGTCCAGCAATGCCACATCTCTACAGTTCTGAAACACCTCCAGGGACAGGGACTCTCCCACCTACCTGGGCAACCTGTGCCAATGATGTCACCTCTCTGATGGGGAACAGGAGCTGTCACAAGCTCACAATTAAAGCCCTGTAATCATTTTCTAGATAAGTCGGATGATGGGGCAGGGCCACTCTTCCCTTTGGACGGTGCCAAGGCAGGAGATGGCTTTTCCAAAGCCAAGTGCATACCTCACTGCAACACAAACCCTGCCACATTGCTCCTTGTCAGTGTAGAGAGATCTGTTCTCCCTTTCACAGCAAAAGGAAACACCTATATTCTGGAGCTGACCCAAACCTGGATGTTTGCAGAGAAAACTGACCTGCTGGGGTGTTGGGAGCTGCAGGAGAGCAGTGTGAGGATTGTGATGGAGAGGCAGAAAGCTTCTCAGGGCTTACATGGCTTGCATCACCTCTCGTGGGGCCACCTCAGAACGTGATGCAATGGGCGCGTTGCTCCACAGTGCTGCATCACTACCAGGAACTGCAGCGATCAGTGGGCGTTCAGGTGGAGATGCCCTGAGTCACAGAAGGCATCAGCTGGAGAAGCAGATGGAAGGCCTTGTGTTGTTAGGATTTAAAAAAAAAAAAAATTTATATATTTTCAGCCCAATCCAGCTATCAGCCACATGTCTCCAGAAGGATTTCAATGCACAGAACTGATCTCAGACCTCGGCAGCACTTTGGATGGAGCCAAGCAGCCTGCATAACCTGCAGCCTACATGAGTGGAGGCTGCGCCTGCACACTGTGTAGGTGTGCTGAGGGAGAGCTGCTTGGGATGGCAAGGAAATGTTCACCCACTGCTGCAAAATGTTCTCAGAAGACAAGATGAATCCCTGTACTTTAACCTTTTAATTGATTTAATTATTCAAGGCCCTTTCTTTCCATGCTGAATTATCAGTATGATACAGTACTGTTGTAAGAGTCTCAGCGCCTTGTGAGATACTTAAATCTGAATAGCTGTGCAGCCAGAACTGCTCTGCCTTAACAACACACAGCGAGATCTTGCAGTGCACAGCAAAGCCTGCTCAGCAGCATGATTATTCCAACAGATCTCTTCATTTCATGGGGATTCATTGGAGTGGATTCCACACAATGCTTTAAAAATGTTATGAGAGATTACTGTAATAAGGCAGAAGCCAGCATGGCACCTAAGAGGAATTTAATCTTATTCTCTTACCACATAAAACGGAAAGAAGTGCTGACATGTCAGGCCACCACCAGCCTATTGCACTAACCCTGCTTTTCCATGATGCAGCTGCATGTTCCACTTAAGCACAAGTGTATATTCCATAAAAACCCTTTTCATCCTCTGCTCTCCCCAGTTCATCCCTGCAATTGGTTGAGCAGTGCATGCTGGCACGGGAGGCAGCAGTGCTTGGGCACACGTGGGGTTATTGCCGTGACTCATTGCTGGAGGGGCCATGCTGGCCTCGGTAATGTGCCGAATCTGTGCTGCTGCTCCTCTCAGCCTTCCTGCTCTCAGATGTGACTTTTCCATGCTGGGCGTGAGGGCACTCAGGTTTCTCACTGCCTGCCCTGAGGTACTGCCAGCAGAAGGGTAATGTTGAGGAGGAACCCCAGACTTGAAGGCTTGGTGACTAAGGGGTGCTCCTGGAACACCTGTGCATGCTTACACACAAGCTCACTGGGAGGCTTTGCAAAGGAGAAAGGCCATCTGTAAGAGAAGCTCAGGATGCTCAGAGGCTCAGAGGTCCCCCAGGCCTCACTCTTTTCACTGCTCTCCCACTCCCCATTGCACAAGCCATCCCTCTACCTCCCCAAGGCATCCCCCAGCCTTCCTGCTTCACAGGAGCAGGTTTCCTGGGGCAGCCTTCATCCCCAGGGCTGAGCTGACTTACCTAACCCTGCTCTTACTCCTCCCTCTGATAATGCTTGTCTATCTCTTGCACAGCCTAGATATAAATTACGAAGGCAGTCACCCTTCCAGCCATCCTCTGGAGAAATTACTTTTCTAATTCAGTCTCTCTGAGCAAATTCTATGTGAATCATCTCTCTTCGTTGGTTAGAAGCAGCCAGAAGATGCATGTTTTGAAGAGTTTGTGAGCTGCTGAAGAGAAGAATCCTTTTGCATAGAGATTTGCACAGTCTCCAACTAAAAGGGACTTGCTTTCTTTTGCATCCCTGGCCACTGCTGTTACACGGATGCCAAAGGATTGACCATACAAGTGTTAGCTTTGGCCCTGCTGCAGGAGTGATGACGTTGGGTGGGAGCAACAACCTGTGTGTTCACTATGGGGCACCCAAATGCCTGCAGCAAGTGGTAAGGAGCTAGCACTGACAGGAAAGGGGGAACAACCCCTTGATTTGTCCATTCCCCCGATTCATCTGAACTGACAATTAGTTGTCAAATAATCCCAGTATCAAAGAGATAGGCACAAATCCAAGCTAGGATCCACAGATTTGAATCTTGGCTCAGGTGCAGATCTTCTGCTCACCCTTATGCAAATCAGACAACTCCTGCTTATTTCATCACAAAGTGGGAGGAAGGATAAGGCTTACGTAGCCTTCAGTACCTCCCAGGAGTATTAGGAAGGTTAATTAGTTAATGTCTCTGAAGTGCCAAACAAGTGCCAAACAAAACTAACAACAAGAGGAAAAGATGACACGACAGAGAAAATAAACAAACAAAGCCAAATTAAACACAGCGAAGGGAGGTGACTATGATATTTAACATGATACTGTAGAATAAAAATAGAGATTGATGTAACTTACACAATCTATGGAATATGCAATGCAAAACTGTTTGTTGGTTACATTGCATGTGGAGACTGATTCTAAAAAGCAAGCTTTTATTTAAGTTTTAGGCTTCTGTGACAGTGATTTATTTTAATGACATGCAATGCTTCACTTTGCATTTGTGATTTCAAGACCTCTATAAGTTTATGTAAATGCTAGCTGCTGGGGCACAAGATAAAATCATGGCTCTTACTTACTTTCAGAGTGTCACATAAATGTGAAAAATTGTAGAGTTGCTCCAGGCCAGCATGCTACATTCTGACATTGTGAGAATCTCTGCGTCATACACACCCTGCTCTGATCAGGGAATGTTTGTACTGGCATGCACTGAGGAAAAGGCAGAAAGCAAAGGACAAAGCAGCTCATGTTATCTGGATCCAGAAGCAGTGTCTCCTCATTCCCATGCTGCTTCATTATGTGGTATGTAAGGAAACTGGGAGGAAAAAAAAACACAAAACAAACATAAGCAGGTATCTCAAGTGTGTGAGATATTCTCAGTGGGATCCAAACAAGATCAGGATATTTCTTGGAATTAAGTCACTTGGCAAGGTCAGAATCGATCCTCTCTCCATGCAATCCTCTGCATGGAGGAGGGTGAGTTCAGTGAGAAACTGCATGGTGGAAACATGCCTTGCTCCATGATTTTGCCTGGTTCTGTAATCAAATCTTGCAAAATGAAAACTGCACGTCAAGGGATTGAGGAAATGTCGTGAAAAAGAAACCCCGAAACAAATACTCATTGAATAAATCCATCCATTTTAACTCGGGAGGAACAGGAACAGCGCCTAACCCAGCACGTCTGCTCTCAGCTGATCACTGAATCATAGTCTGACTTTGAGCACAGCACTTTAATCTTGCTTAGCTTTGAATTTCTCCTCCAGGAAGAGCAGATAACAGAGTACGTGTGCACTGGGCTTGCCCTAAGCAGAGCTGAAGGAGGCACCATCCCACAGCAGCTGCAAAGGGACAACCAGAGCTTGGCTGTCCCTGCTCCATAGAGACACACAGGCTCAGGGACAGGGATGTGCACTCATGAGGATGCTCTCTGAGGACATCCAAGGCAGCACTGCATTCCAGGTCACTGATGCCTGCGAGGGTGGCACCAATTTGCAGCCTGGCATGCCTCTGGGTACTTTGAACCTGTTGCCCTTTTGCTTTTGCCAGGACATGTGCTTCTGTGTTGCACGTGCAGACAGACCTTCTAGGTCCCTGTATGGGAGGGTCTCTGTCTGTTTCTGCCCTTAAAAGTGATTGCTGCTGAGTTTAAATTTTAGTCACACTGCACTGTGTGGGAATATATCTCTTTCAGCATTACAGGCCAAAGATTGCCCTGAGAGCAGCGTCAGTGCGGAGCAGAAACCAGCAAGGCTTGCATGGCTCCATAGGCACACCTCCTTCCGTGCTAAGCTCAGGATCACATCCTTTTCCTCTCCTTCCCATGAACATGCAGTGCATCAAGCTGAACAGGTTTAGTCCTTCCAGGTCCCACTAAAAGCCATGCTTAATAGCTTGTTTCATGTAGGCAATGCTGCTCAGGGGGACTCGTGACATGCACCAAAGAAAGAGCAGGACGAGCTAAAATGAAGGAGACTCCTCAATTAAGTGAGATTCTCCATCTGGCCCATCTTTTGCCTCTGGCATATGCATGCATATGCATAGTGAATACCTGGTAGCAAAGCTCAAAGCAACACGCAAAGGAAGAGAGAGGAAGGGGAAAGAAAATGTGATTATGAAACATCAGAGTGGATCTGATTGCGTCAAATTCCTCTGGAGGAAAAGACAGAGAAAAAATTACCAGTACGCAGCACTTGAAGTCAATAAATGAAATTTACCCAATTCAGCTGAGGCGTCGGGGAAATCATTCTTGATTTGTCTTTGGTAGATTGACAAAATCTCTGTTAAAATTGTTTTAATGCATTTGTAACAAGGCTTCCAAATGCACTGAACTCAAGCCAGATCTCAGCTTAATAGGACCAGCCCTTCGTGTCAATCAGACATGTTGCTGGTGAGAAAAACGAACCTTTTTCTCTGCTCCTTATTCTCAACTTGGGCAAAGAGCCCAAAAGTGTCTGAGTTTCACTTTGCTGACTTTTTGAAGGAAAATGTCCTTGCAGGAATGGAAAAGCCCTGTGGTTGCCTGCAGCATGATGGAACACACCCGGCCCCAAAGTGCCCCTACGTCTTCTCTGTATGGTGTCTGCAGAAGTCAGCAGTGTTATCATGTAGGTAAGCTGTAGGCTGAACTTGGCTGGTCGATAATGAAGTGCAATGTTACAAAATGAAGGTAGGTTTTGCTCTCTGTGAGTCAACATCATTAATGAATTAATTCGCTACTTAATTAATATACAGAGCCACAGAGCACCGTTGGTAGATGAACTGTCACCACGGCACGTTGCACAAGGGGTCATTGGAGATTTCATTTTTTCTTCACCCTGCTTGTGTCAGGGACAGAAATCACATGCCAGGTGCTGAGTCACGGTGTTGCAATGGAACTGCTGGGACCTGAGCTCCTCGGAAGAGAGCTGCTCTTGTCCTCTCCATCTCTGAATATAGAAGGAAAAAGTCTGACGTCGGGGACTGTGGAAACCTTCCTCCCTCTTTTTAATCAGGCCAAAATATCCGGACAGTCAACTCACCCTCACATGTGTGTGCTTTATGGTTGAGAAATGAGATTATTTATATTCAAAAAAGGAGAAATACTGTATAACTCAGTGTTGTAACTGACAAGGAGAGCTGGAAGTCTTACTGATGCGGTGTTTCTCCAGAAATCTGTGAAACTCAACACAAACTTTGGTCAGAAATGAGATCTGGAGCCCTGAAAAGGTTTAGTGAATCTTTGCTAAATCACACATTTTTTAATTGAAGATAAAACCTGGCAAAATTGAGAATCCCCAGTGCACCCAAAATGTACTTAAGTCTTTGGTACTCCTTCCATGCATTCCCATAGACTTCAGACAAGGGTTTAAATGAGAAGTCCGGGATCTCTTCTCTGTACATTACACAGATGAGGGTACCAAGGAGAGGAATGTCTGCAACAAGGAGTACTGTAACTGGGAGCAAGGGGAAGACATGATCACAGAAAAAGGACTGCACCAGGCATTTTGCAAATCTGATTCTTTATCAGAAAAGCAATTTCACGACTATGTAAATACGCAGTGATTCTGTGCATTCTTTTTTTTTCTAATCTCTCTCTCTAATTGCACAAGAGGATCCTTTGCTGCAATGTAAAGCACCTGCCATTCTTTACCCCCCGACTGCAACCTGCATTTGCACTGCCCCCTCTCTTACAGATGCATGGGGAACATGGAGTGGAGGAACTTGGTCTGTTGGATAAGCAATTTCTACAGGGAAAACAGGGTGCAGGGAGTTCAGGGAGGGCTCTGACCCTTTGTGCCCTCTGCTCAGAGGCTGGTATACCTCTGTCAGAACTGTGCGTGACTGAACACATGACAGAGCTTCCCCACCTTCCAAAGTGTAACTTCACAAACTTTTTTCATTCTACACACAAAAAGATAATCATCCTCTCCCATAGTAAACCTTCAGATGAACCAGAGCCTCCTGTCCTTTCAGAAGGCTGAAGTGCCTTTCTGCTCTCTTTGCTTCTTTCCTCACTGACAGCAGTTATCACTTGGAAGGATGTCCTCCAGCTCACAGCTGCTATCAGCAGGATGCTTTTGAGTCAGACCTGCTTGACAGACCTCCAAAAATGTAAGGGATTTGCTATGAGGTTGGTGATCTGAGTTATTAAAAGTTAATCATAGTTATTTACCTGTATCATTTTGCAGAACACTGGCTCTTGCATTTCAAACCGTTGTAAAAATATGTCTAGAATGCAAACACAGAAATAATCTTGGTAATCAAAAGTTCATTAAAAGAGATACTGATGGTTCATTTGTTTCATATTCCACCAGGAAAAGACAATTCAGATTGTGCTTCAGACCTGTGTGCTATGGAATTAACTGGATGGATTAGAGGTGGGGTTACAGGTTTGCACCTCTTATTCTGCATCCTGATTTGGGCTCTGCTGCTGGGCTCCTGCAGTCTCCTGCCCCAGCTGTGCCATGAACAAGGGAAGCACTGGGAGCCCTATGCAGCCCCACTGAGGTGTAAGTCTGCACTGGGTGGGACTGGATGTCTGGTTTGCTGTGGTTGAGTAGAAGAAGGGTAAACAGAGGCTATTTCTGAACACAGTACCCAAGGTGCAGTCTCATTAGTGGTGAATGCAGAAGGAAATTTACTTCCCTAGTTCTGCTGGTCAAGCTATTTCAGATGCAGGCCTGGATGGCCTGGATGGCTCTGCCTGCAGCAGGGGGGGTTGGAGCTTGATGGTCATTGAAGTCCCTTCCAACCCTATGATTCATTTTGGCTCAAAGCTTTCCATAGGTTTCTGGAGGGAAGAAGGAAGAGAAGAGATCCAGAGCAGGAAGCATTGGGGTGGTGGGTGAAAAGAAGACCCTTCAAAAAAGAGTTGGCAAAAGTAAACTCTGGAATCGCAATGAAGAACAGAGAGCAGATAAAGGTGGAAGAACAAAGCACAGTTTTAAAATCCCAAATCCCCATTTAAAATCCCCATGAAAAAGTGGCAGCTTTCACTTTGTAATGGTTTCTAAAAAAATAGCTATTTCAGAAATCAGGTAAAAATCCTGTTCTGGACTCAGCGGGCCACGAGGCAGCATCGATTCCTACCTTCAATTCTCACCGGTGTCAAACCCAGTTTGTCAAACCACTGCTATCAACACACTTTCTCTAAGAGACAAATAAAGAAAAGCCCAGTGAAACCTCCAGCTCTGCACTGTTAGCGGCTTGAGAGCTAATGATGGGTGAACCTCCAAAGGTCTGAGATGTCAGTGGGAGTTACGTGCCTGGATCAAGGACATGATATGACCCAGATAAATTGAAGACAGAAAGGTAGATCAAAAATTGGGTCAGGCAGCCGTCAGTGTTTCTTTAAAGATGATAGAGGAACAGTTTTTAACACTTCCGAGGAGTTTTGTTGATGTTCTTCTGTACGCTCTTTGTTTAAAAAAATAAATACGTTTTTTCTTGCCTTCAAAATTCCAAGCTGCAGAAAATTTCCTCTTGTGATGAGAAGCATTCAAAACAAAAACATGTGGCCTGATTTGTCTTTTATAGAAATCAAAGGCTGTATTCTAAAGAGACTTCCTTTACCACACAAATGTAGCAGATGTTTTTTAAGATTATAGCTGCACAAGCAATCTACGGTTTGAATCTCAGAAGCATTTAAAGTTTTTTTTTAGAGGAAGAGTTTTTGTGTTATACTGTGATAAACTGCAACTAAGTAGGAAAGGGGCTGTCTGGGACAGGTAATTAAGGTGATGGTGTACAGTGAATTTGGCCAGCATTGTTTTCATTCAGGAAAATAAAGTTATAAATGGTCAAACCATCTAAGCCCAATGTTTTGCTCCTGGGTTAATTAAAACACATTCTTAATGCAAAAGGTGATGAGATTAATTCTATAGTAAAAACAGACGGACAGACCGAGATAGCCCAAATTATATATTTGCATATGTATTGTTAATCACAGAATCACTAGGGTTGGAAAAGATCTCTAAGATCCCCAAGTCCAATCCCAACCCACCCCACCATGCCCACTGACCACATCCATCAGTGCCACATGCCCACTGTTCTGGAGCATGTCCAGGGACACCACCACTCCATGGGCAGTTGTGCCACTGCATCACCACTGAGAAGACATAACGTTTTAGTGGTCACTGCCCATGAGTGAAGCCACTGTGTGCACTGGAGCAAGCAGGGCTGGAACTGAGGGCTAGGAGGGATCACAGGGGGCGATCCTGTGTTGGTGTGTCTGGGTTCAGCTTAAAGCAAAATGTCAGGTCTTGATCCTCCCTTCTGGCCTTAGTAATGTTCTTTGCTCTAACTGCACAAGCTCATGCAGTTCCCAAGTGACTGACTGACCTCCAGGAGTTCTGCCTCCTGGCTGCCTGCGGGATGCTGCACTGAGACTCCTGCAAATCAGATCCTACCCGTTTTCTAAGCAGGAAAGTGAGGATATAAACCATTTCTACAGCCCTCCTAATGGATCCCAAGCGTATTGGCCACTGTATATTCTGGTCAGACAATAAGAGGGGAAAAGCTGGGCAGGAGGAGATGAGGGGTGACAAGCCAGGTTGTGAAAAGGGTCATCCCTGGGACACTCACTGCATTTCACCACTCTGGGCACTGCAGCAAGCAGCTACAGGGTTGGGGATGGGGCATACAGCCACTGAGCACAAACCCTGCTGCAAGCACTGCCCAGGACATCAGCCCAGCCCTCACTGTTTGCTTCAGCATCATCATCAGCTGCACCCTCAATAGAAAATCAAGCACTTGGTAACTAGCAGAGGAGGTGGAGAATGTTGAATTTCATGTCAGAATTAGATATTGCAGCTTTTGCTCTCCTGGTAAATGTGAGAGTATTGCTGGCAGGAAAATACGCCGTGTTATTCCAGGATTGCTCTCCCATCACAGGAATTGTCTATTGATTTTTCTGAACTATTAACCCACTCTTTTCAGGAATGCAGTGATGGACGGTGATGTGGGTTAATCCTGCTTCTCCAATGAAGCCTGCTGAGGTAGATCCTGAGAGTTACATTACCCTTTGCTCTGTGCAGGGTGAGCCATTGCCTCCAGGAGAAAACTCCCCGACCACCTGCAGGTGGTGGAATGTGGACTGGGGCCAACCCCATGCCCAGCCCTGGCTGGAAAGCCCTTTCTCCTCTGTGCATATCCTTTGCAATGCCATTCTCATTTTTCATTTGGCAATTCTTTTCTTCTTTTTTGAGAAATGTAGAAATGCAGCAATCTTTTCCAACTTTGATTTAGATTCAATTCAGATAGATACAATTCAGATTTAATTGTAAACTATTTACTGAACTAGAGGAAAGCAGCCATGGGAAAACAGAGAGGCAGGTGAGGGAGGGCAAGTGTGCCTTTAAACCTCTTCTTGTCACCCATGTTGTCTGGAGGAAGTGTAACTTTCATGTCTTACTTCCCTCAGTGTTGGGCAATGCAACCTGAGCACACAGCAAACATGCTCTTGCCTTTGTTCACACTCTCCCTAGTTTTCCCGAGCCTCCGAGTTATACATTAATGCTCAGATAGGAGTTTCCATTTGTTTGTTTATTTGTTTGTTTCTCAGGCAGGATAGCAGCAGAGCAATCTGCAGGTTTCCTGGTGCAAGAGGTCAGAACCAGGGAGGAAGGGAGAAGCAGAGGGAAGGGAAGCAAAGGGCACTGCTGCTTCCCCATCAGCTCTGCCCTTCTGCCACTTGTTCCGTATCATGCAGTGGGAAGTGGCTGCACAACTGCCCTGTCTCCTCTCCTGCAAAACAGCCATGAAATTCTAACCTGGCCCCAGGATTGCAAGAGAAAGAACAAAACTTGTAACAGAATTGTTGGGTGCATGTGTAAAAAGACAAGAGGGTTTAGTGCACCAATAAAAGCATTAGAAGTAATGCTTTTAATGTACGCGGATGGTTTGAGAGTATGCACTTCAGGAAAGAAGCCTTGAGTTAATTAATTCTTCTTTTTTAATTATTATTATTTAACATTTTGTCACGTCTGAAATGTTCCCATTTGCAAGATTGTCCAATGATGGCAGACGCCACACGAGAAAAATTGTTAATTCCCATAATGATCGCTCCACGGTAAAAGCTGGCACCTCTTTTGGAATCTCCAGTACCAGTGTTCATTTTTAAAAGCTCCAACATTATAACTGCAATGAATCACTACCACACATCATCTTCCAGTTCTAGATGCTCTTCTCTAAAGTCTAAAGAGGACCGGTATTACGATAATGAAATTTCCAGCTACTGGAAAACAGTGTACCAAAATCAGACTTCAGTTACACCAACTCAAATTACTTCACATTTCAGACATCAAATTGTCCTCATATTTTCCAGTGGTTATAGGATTTAACATGATTTATTAACAAGGTTGGACCAAGCAGATAGGGTTTCTAGTCTGCTTTGGGCTTTTTGAGCCACACCATGTTCCAGAACTGTGTTTCCTTGCTGTTCCCATTCACCTATGTGAAACCATAACTGTGGCCTGAGAAAAAACCTAGAAATGAGCCACAGCTGAGCCCAATGGCCATCACAGAGCTTTTGATCACCACTCACACACAGTTAAACTGTGGAGGAAGGTTTGTCATGGCAGAGCTGAGCTGCCCAGAGCTGACATCTCACTAAAAGACATCTCCATTAGCTCAGGCCAGCAAGAGTTCCTGCCCTGTTTAATTCAGGCTTCCTCGCTCTTTAAATGAAACATTTACTGGAAGACTTTACAGCAGTGCTTGCAGGCTGCTGAGTGTGGAGAGATTGTGTTGAGTGGAAGAGTGAAAATGGAAACGTAAAAGCAAGAAGAGCCATCTCAGAAAGACTGTTGGACTGTTGGTGGTGGTGGGGTGGGGAAATTGAGAGAAAAAAAAACAAGGTCCTTCTAATCAGCTGGTCTTTTCTCCAGAAATTCTATAGCCACAGCATCTGAATGTGGCTATATCCAGAATAAATAGGAAAAAGCCTTTGATCTAGTCTAGTAAGTCCTGAAATAATGTAGGATTTAGGAAAATAATACAATGCATATCACAGACACAGCCTCTTCCTTTCTCTGGTGAATAAAAAGGGAATCAGGGTGCTGACAATAAGGGTAAAAAGGAGAGTCAGCAGCATTTCAAGAGGAGTGGAAACAAGTACTAACTTGATATGTTCTTTAAAATAAACCTTAGGGATGTCAGAAAAGACCAGTAAGTACTGCTTGAGATATAAGGGGACAAATTTCACTTGCACGGTTCCAGCATTGTGCCCCATTTATTCTCTCTGATAACCTGTGGATGAGCAAATAAATCCAAGATATTTCCCACTTAAATTTAAACATCTAGTTGAGATAATTGAGGCAAACACTTCTTGTCCTATTCCTCAATTACAGTCAGGAGAGAGACCAGTCCTGGAAAATGCGGTCCACCTGGGATAGCTTATTTTTGTCCATTTACCTAAGAAATTATCTGGACAGATAATGCCATTAATCCAGGTATAACTGATCAGGCTATTGGTGGGTAGCAGCAACCCAAATGTTCTCTATTAAGTTTGAAACATTCGCCAAGAAAATATTAGAAGGCACATAAAAATTCTGCTCTTGTTCTCTGCCACTTCTATTAGTTTCTCAGGAATACTGTAGCATATTATTTTAATGAGAGGAAAGTCATGGGAACATCTGTTTGTTTTTTTAATTTAATTTAATATTTTTTTTTATTGAAAGCAAGAGAATTCTATATGACTTGAAAAAGAGTGAATGATTTTCTAGGAAACACTGCTTTGTCAAATACTCAGGCAGCACAGTATGGGGGAAAGAACTGCCTGAAACCTCTGGCCTGTGCCATTTAGTGAGGCAGGCTGAATGATCTGTTTTCTTTCCTGGACTGAAAGTCTATTAACTGAAACCAAATTCTAAATTCTTACCTGCAAATATAATAATGCAGAAATCTAAAACTCTTCTAATGAATGAGTAAAAAAAAAAACAACCCAACAACTCCACATCACTATGTCATCAAAAAAGTGTAGTCAGGATAACACAGATTACATATAATTGAGATGAACTGCTCAAGGCAATTCTTTTTTTTCAAAAAAGCACATCTACAGTGAATTATTTGAATGGCTACACGATCTATGGACAATCTATGAAGCAGATGTAGCAGTAAGATTCATCTATCAGTGGACATGCTCTACTACCAAAGGTTGGCTTGGAACTCCAAAACCACCACCACCTCCTTCTACAACAACAGGTTCTTTTTTTGTAGTCAATCAGGTTTTTTGACTGTTGTGAACCAGAGGGTTACAAACAACCTTCCAGCTGAGGAAAGCCTGGTCTTTACATTAGGAATAGTGGCCTAAAGGGGATCAGGTCTCCACTTCCACTTGCTTTCTAATTCAGGCAATGAGCAGGCGCCGCTCCATGGCTCTCCTCAGTAGGATGCGGGTCAATGGCCCTGCTCTGGCCTTGCTTGTGGAGTGACTGTCTCTGTAGGTTTGTGCTTTGGTGGGATGCATTGCTGGAGATTTTCACTGGGACAGGAGATCTTCCAGGCAATGCATCCCACCTCTGTCCAATTTCTTTCCCACTCAACGAAGGTGTACAGTTGTGTGACTTTCCCTCAGAGGTTTGCTGATATACATAGAAACCAGTTTGTTTGATATGAAAGGGGGGCATTTCACTAGTTTGTCCTTGGTCTGCTCACCCTTCCCCTTAGGAAGAACATGGGGAAAATACACACTGGTTTAAATGAATGGAGTACTGTTTGTATGCACATACATACTCATGTTCCACTCACAGAAGAAGTAATTGCTACCATAGAACATCCACACCAGGACCCAGACTCTGTAACAGCAAACCTGCAATAAGAAAAATAAAAAAAAAGATTGATTATTAGGTGCAACTCAAAGAGCTGGTGTGCATGGCTTCTGTTTCCAGCAGCCCAGCACCATGCTCAGTGTGTAAGAGGGCTTTTGAGAGGGCAACAAGTCAATGACTTGCTTCTGCTTGAGGACACTATAACATGAGTCTACATGTTGCTTCTCAATTAATTTTCCATTTACATCCTCTTCTACCTGACTCTGTTTGCACAGAGAATTAATATTTACAAGACTAATGGAACCATTCTGGGCATCAAGGAAGAAAAAAAAAAGATGAAAAAGAGGGGAGAAAGACCCTCCCCTGCATTCTTAGTGTTGTGTTCAGCACCTTTTTCTATTAATTTGGCAAGTGTGTTGGATTGGTGACTAAACATGGCTTATCTTTAGAATTAGATGATCCCTCCAGAGTTACTTAAAAAGAATAAAACACTCAGGGAAATTAAAATATATATATCATATTTTACTAAAACTCCATTAAACTGTCACACCCTCTTCTTTCTGCAGTTCCTCTGGCACTATCTGAACCTGATAGCACAACAGAAGACATTAGATCTCAGCTGTGGGCCTTGCTTCCCCTGTCTGGGCTATGCTCAGCCTTTGCACCATTCAGACCCAACAGGTACACAGACAGGACTGTGAATGGGAGCTTAAGATGGCATATTCATGGCTTTTTACTATACACATGTATGGTAACTGTTGAGTCATGGCCTGAACCACTGATTGAGCACCTGGGGTAAGGACCCAGTCTGCCCTGGGAGCACAGGTGAAGGCAGTTCAGCTGCATGGCCAGAAGGCATGGAGCCTGGCTGCATCTCTCTTAGACCCCATTTAAGGTCTGACTGCCATGGGGGTAGGGTTTCTGGTTGGAGATTTCTCCTTTGTGGAGTCTTCCCTGTGAGCCTAGATCTTTGGAGATGGATGAGCACTTTTCTTTTGTACCTTTCCAATTGTGCTATTCCATTTGTCATTATATTTCCTGTATTGCCCTTCTACTGCCTTGATCTTTCTGGTTGTTGCAACTTGACAGTAGCTGATTCCAGCTACTGCAATATTTTCCTCAAGTCTATGTGATTCTGCATAGAAAGTTGTTTGCTTGAGTGCTAAGGTCAAGTTCTGCTTCATCAAGTAAATAAAATGCATTCGGGAACGAATATCAAATCCAGATGGAGGATAGCTAATATATTTGAGAATAAGTTGATTTATCCTCCAGTGAAGTGGGAATTGGCTGTGTGCTGCCCGCAGGACCAGACCCCAGCCACGCTGTGCCCAAGGACCATACAGGGAGAGAAGGAGATGAAGTGGGCCAAGTTCATGCCAGGGAGCAGCTTAGCAGTTCACTGTATAAACAGTTTTGTTCCAGTCCTGGGAATGCTTCCAGATATGTTTGAATTTACTAACTTAAATGCAGCCTTGAAATCCCTGTGTCTGGAATGCCACTCCAGCATTTCCTTTGTGAGCAAAGAGAGAGGTCACATGGGCATAACCACATCAATTTAATAAAGTAGACTGTAAAAAGCAAGCAATTATAAAAAGGCAAAACTGACTTAACAGGATGGTAACTGGAACCCTTTTATAAAATAGGTTTACATTTTCTACATAACACGGTAGTTTGTTCTTGCTGGAGAGGATTATAGTCTCTCCAGTTGGGAATGTTAGTAGAAAGCACATGTTTGTCTCTGAACTGTTAACTGAAATCATGTTGTTATGTTTTATTCTAACAAGCAAGCATTCCTAGATGCATGACAGGTCATAAAATATCATGATTAATACCAGGAAGTAATTCAGAATAAGATAAGCCCTCTTAACCAATATACATTCCTAGGATTAGGCAAATGTTTGATCAAGGTGCAAGGCAGTCCAGAGGAAGAAGTAAGACAGAAGAGTGAAAAGGAGGAGGAGGCTGAAGGAGAGAAAGCAATCACACCTGGGGTTTGACTTAAGGCTGCATTTTCGTGGTTCCCTCCAATTGATTTCTAATTTTCTAGTTACTTTTCCGATGCTGCAAATGTTTGTATAGTCTGTTTCAGATGAAAGTGTCTGCACTGGTCCTTGTGCTATAGCTTTTCACACACATCTTCCATTTTTTACTGACAAGCCTGGATGCAAATATTTGTAGTCTGGAGAAGCAGTTTGGCAACCTAATTTATAAGCGTTAATGGATAATTGTTAGCAATTAAATGTTTGATTACCCAACTGAGCCTATGGATCATGTTGCTAGATTTCCATCTGCTAATAGCTGTGTGCACAGGGGATCGTGGGGCTGAAAACAGGAGTGAAGACAGGGGTGTAAAGATGCAAATCTAACTCAGCACATATGAAGCTCAGTTTGTGAGAAAACATGAAGCTTTGCCTCTCTGTTCCTTTTGTAACTCTGCGTTCAGAACTGTGGTGCAAATGTCTGCAGATTTAAAAAGTGTCCACTATATTAGATGAAGAATTAGATCAATGTCTAATTTGAAAGCTCAGAATTAAGGCAGTTTTAAATGGATTTGAAGCAGCCTTCTGTCTGTCTCCAGGCATGGATATTATGCTGGGAGTTTCTGGTCTGTCACCAAAGGTTTGGCCTTTGTCAAGGGGTGAGGCAATTGTCACACAAACTTATTGCACAGCAGTGGCTTCACAGTGTACAGTGACTTGGAAAATTTGGCTGGCTTTGTGTTTGTTTTCCCTCTGCCTCAGCTGAGTTGCCCTCACTGACTGCAGTTTAGCAACTGTGCAGAGCAGGAGACATAAGTATGACACTGGCTACTGCTGACATTTGCATTGAAAAGCTCTGGATGCTGTGAGATCCCATAAGAAACAGATGGCTCCCTGTGTGAGCAGCAGCTCTCAGAACCCCAGAGCTGAAAGGGAGGACTTGTTAGATGATGGGAAGTTTCTTGAAGTCTGAAGAAAAGCAAGATTCCCACCCCTGGTAGCACAGGAGCAGCGCCACTACTCTGCATCAATAAGTAATCTTAACATGGGAAGCAAAGGTTAATGACTAATCTGTTTACCTGAGCTTCATTAATCAAAGATTTACTAGAAGTCAGAATCCGATCACCACTCAGGCACAGACAGCTCTGCTTCCAGGTTAAAGAAGACAGCCACGCAGCCTGCACAAAGCATGTAACTCAATACTGAGCAATTTTCCCAGTGCGCAGATGACAAAGGGGAGCATCAAAGAGAAAAGGCTCTAATCAGAAGGGATTATACTGGGGCTGCATGGAGCAGAGGGAAAGCCTCAGCCTCTTGTGATGTGAAGAAGAGTTCAGCTGTGCCTAACAGCAATATTGTCAACCATCTGAGACAATTATGGGGTATTTTTATGTCATGAAATATTGTCGTCTTCTCCATTACAACTGACACCTCGGTAACAGGACCTGTAAAGATTTAAAAGTTGCCAGAGGACTGCCAAAAATACCCAGCACAGGGGTGGGGAAACATTGGATGGGAGGCCCAGGGCGCCTGGGGAGCTGCCCTGCTACCCTTCCTTCAGTACCGGAGCGAGGTGTGCTGTAAAATGCATCTGCTTAATGGGGCTATTTGGAACTTTATGCGTGTTGTGACAATTAATCTCTACATTATGATTCTAATTATGATCCGGAGGTTAAAGGCACTAAAGAAAAATTAAATACCAGCTTGGGCACTCAGTGGTGAGTATTGAATGTGCAGTTTAACACAATGATTCGCTCTCATCCATGCTCCCAGAGTGACAGTCCATTTCTTCCGAAGAAAGCATTGAAGGCAGAAGACTTTTTGATGAGCCTGCTTCTCTCCTTCAAAGACAACTGCCTTACATGCAGTAAACCAGATCAGAAACAATTCTTTCTTATGCAAGGCTGATTCATTGAATCCAAGGGACAGTAATGCCTATGCATGTGGGATTGTCACAGACACTGGCTAGAAAAATATTGGAAAATATTCTGCTAGACCAGAGAGTGCAATGCATTTTGCTTTGTGGTAGTCTGAGATTCTTTATGGTGGTCCCTTGCTGTGTCTCACAATTCCAGTGTTGTTTGCAAGAAACTAAAAACTGTGATAAGCAGGGAGAGAGCACACTGAGTGCTGAGCTCAGGTGTTGTCACCACTCCAGGCATGTGGCACACAGGTTTTTCCCTCTGTTGGCAGAGAGGTGCTGCTGCCAGTGCTGCATGGGGCCTGTAGGCGCTGCAGTCATTTCGTGTCATTGGTTACAAAGCACTGCAGCCTTGCAAAGCTCCAAAGGGGTTGTGGGCAGCAGAGCAGGAGTCAGGAGAATCAGAGACCAGACCTACTCCAGGATGTAGTTGCAGACCCATCTACTTACTGCAATGAGAGGGATGCGTTAGGATGCTCCCAGCCAAAGGAGTCCCAGTCTCAGCTGAAATCTTCACCAATGGTGCTGTGGTAAGAGGAAGAACAGATATTTACATCTAATGTTTTAATAGTAAATAAAACATCTCTTAAGGGCCTGGACTCTCTACCACACAGCCCACAGACCTGTGAGTGGCTGTTGTTATCAAGTGTAGCACCTCATTTCCTTCAGCGTTTTTCAACCACCAAAATGAATGCCTCCTTATCGTACACAAAACCAAGTGAAAACATTGGTTTGCAGACGAAGACATCGACCAGGTGCTTTCACTACTCTATCTCAGAGTTCACCAGGCATGGATGTCATTATCAGCATGTGGCAACCCTGACATCATTATACGGCATCCCTCAAGTCCAGCAAGAGCAATGTGGCCTGACAAGGAAGATTCTGTTTTTAATAAAACCCATTTTGGCTGAAGGCGATGCTTCTCTTTCCCTGGAGAGAATTATCAGTTTCATGTGAAGCTGTTTTTTTGTATGCACAGAACTGTACACACTGGGAACTACTTGGAAAGTGGGAAAAGATGTCTGTGCAACCATGGATACACCTTTGTGCCAGGAGTTTTTAAAGACAATTTCCCATTTAATGGGAAACTATGCATTGTTTTAATGCTCTTCTTCCTTCTCCATATAGATTTTACAGCTCAAAGAAAGCACGCATCTATCCTTGTTGTGAACAGAGCAATAAAAACAGATAAATATAATCAGATGAGCATTTGGAATTTATTTGGGAGTGCCTGAATCTGAATGAGAAGGAGACTCAGTTGGGAGGTTTTACTGGAGGATGGCTGTGTCTCCTGTGCAAGAGCCAGGGCTCTCCTTTATATAGAGTGGGAAGTGCATAGGGGAAGGACTTAAAGCAGGCTTTGGAGATGGGTGGCTGAGATTTTGTTCTGTCCATCATTTATACCAGTAAGGCTAAACTGCATGGTTAATAGTATGGTACATTTTTTCTTTGTGATTTAAATCAAAATGTATATGTATGTGTGCGTGTATATATGTGTGTGTGTGTATATATATATACACACACATATTTTCTTCCTGAGAGACAGCTGCAGTATCTCTGGCAATTGGAACTAATGAAAGATACTGCAATCCTTGCAATCAATGTAGTTACATTGATTTATATTGGTGTAGGAACTGACCTTTGTGTTCAAAACAAATCCAATGATGGTAGAAGGAAAAAAAATAATAAATATACATAAGACAAAATTATCAGAAGTGTCTATGTGAATTAGCATAAAATCAGACCCAAGCTTATTTTCCTATAGAACAAAAATAGCTGGATCTTTAAAAAGGAGCATCTACTCTTTGTCAGGTGAAAGCTGAGAGGAGAATGAGCATAGCTAAAAATCTATCATTTGGGGAAACTGTCTAAGCAGGAAGCGAGGAAACCCCCAACTCTTGGCCCACTGTGGTGTGGCAGCAGCCTCTCTGCACTGCCATGTAATTCAGAGGAAGTATTTGCAGGAGATGGAGCTGCTGCAAAGGGATGAGCAGACCCAGGCATCTCTCCCCTTTATCTATCCTGGTACCTGTTTTTGTAGCTGGAGGTGCTCAGTCTCATGTCTTTACCTTTGTGTTCACTTCTTTCCAGCCCCAGAAACAATCCACAGTTAAATCAACGTGATCCTGTTAGAAGGCTATCATTTCTAATATATATTAAAAAGCCTTCCCACAGTTACTTTTCCATTCCATGATATTAAGGGAATCAGCCAAAGAATCAGCCGAGAATGCACTGATAATGCAATTACTATAAGATTGATGTTTTTAAATGCACTGTTGTTGACAAAAAGCCCTCAGAAACCTGAAATGTTAATCTGTTTTTCTTTTGCAAATTGAGTACTGCCTGCTGTGTACATCCTTTTATTACTGTAGAACTGCTCATAAGCTCCAGGCTGCTGGCATTTATTTATTAAAAAAGAAAAAGTATTAAGAAACAGCACTGAAACATTTTTCTGTTGGACTCCCAAACAAGAATAATTGGCAGATATGGGGGAAAAAAAAAAAAAAAATCCAAAATTCTGGCCCAGAAGTATTGACAGATGAGAACAGAAGGAGCAGTGTCCGTATCCCCAGGGACTCAGAGTCAACGAAACAAAGCTGACTTTCACAACTGCTTGTCTAGACAATCAAGGGGCTTTTTACAGATTGATGCTTATGTTTAATAAAGAGGCCAAACTGCTTGAGTCTGCATGAAGCTGTAGGAAATAAAAAGCAAAATTCCACAGAGTGGTGCAAGAGCAGTATAATATAATTGCAGGGGTTTCAGAACATAATCTTGATGAAAATGGGCAGCTTTCCTAGCCAAAAGACACCTTCTGGTGTCATTTATCAACAGCTGCTTTAGAAACCTGAGGTATGCTACAGTGATCATTCATAGGAAGCTCTGCTGTCATTGAAGACCAGATTTTTTCCACTTGTTCATTTTGCTCCTTTGAAAACAAGGAGCTGCATTATTATTCCTCTTCTAATCCTGAAACCTTAGAATCTCTGTAACTGCTTTAACCTGAGCATTGCTTACTGTTGTTTATTCTGTGAGCGCATTTCAGAAGCACCTATAATGGAAATTTCCCCCAGAGAGCTTCATCCCTGCTTAGAATGAGGAACCATCTCTAAGGGAAAAACTAACTGGAATTAGGATTCCAATCACTATTATGTATGAACAATTTCAATTCTCAAAAATGATAATAATAATAAAAAAAAAAAAATTAGTAACAGTCAGTTACTCCACCAGAGATTTATTAGTGTTTATTAAACTGCTGACTCCTGTTTTTCTCTTGGGATGGGAAAGTGCTTATTTTCTTAAAGGACTGTTTACAGGTGTGCCTCGATTTTCTTTTATTGTAGCATTATCTTATATAGAAAACCCTAATTTCCAAAAAAGAGGAGAAGACAATATTATTTACATTGTCTGGTTACCTGACCTCCAGTTTCCCAGTTCCGTTTGGCTTTTGCAGAAGGAAACCATCCAAAGAAGACACAAGACCTGCATGATGTCTAATAGGATACATGGCATACGATGAGAGAAACAACACTGGCCTGCACTTGGTTAGTATTTATAGGGGTTTTAATATTCTTGGGAAGAGCATGCAATTACTGCACTCCTGGAGTCCGCAGAGTGAGGTCTGAAGTAATACCATCCATGCAGGAGTTGTAGCTAGAACAAACCAGGCTGTTATTGCAGCTTACAGGACAAGCCCAGGGAGATCTGTGTTTGTACAATTCCTTCAGATAAATCATGGGCAAGATAAATGTGATGGAGCTGTCGGGATGTCTGTAGGCAGAGGATGGGAAGAGTGAGCCTCCCCCCAGCAGCCCAAGCAGGGGCTGGGAGAAGCCAAGTTGGCCCATCTGTGGCCTCCTGATGCAGGTTGGAACTGACCAGGACTCCCTACAAAAATGGAACTTCTAAAGTTTCATAAAACCAAAAAGGTGATTTTGTGTTTTTCCCCTTGAATCACAAACATCAAATACACTTTTTGTTTTGCCAGCCTGCATACAAACCCTCTCATGTCCGCTGAACTGACAGCTTTCTTATGCAGACTCTGTGCTTATGACTTCCCTAGTGTTAAGAGAATAACATGAGAACAGAGCACAGAGTATGTTATAGGTGTCTTTGAAGTGCCAGTGAAAAGGTGATTTTTGGATTGAATAGATCTCGCAATGACGTGATTATTTGTTCTTCCCTAATTTTTTGCTATTGCACATTATTCTTTTCCCTTACCCTTCCCACAACGTTTCATAACCTCACAAGTCCTCTCTTCTGATTTTCATTTTTAATTTTACTGTTGTTGCTTCTCTCTAAGAAGTCCAGGGACTTCTCTGGCTCCCAAACTCAAGCTGTAGCCTGAAGGCATGGGATGGAGCCTGCCCTCTGTGTGCACTTCTGTGGAACTGGTTGTCCTCAGCAAGAAAGACAAACCTATGTCCAAACCCATGTCCGCTGCATGCAGAATCCAGATTTTCTCTGTAGCTGATGATCTTTGGCAAGCAAAAGAGAATCTCGAGCATTTAAAAAGCAGTAATAAATATATGATAGCCTTAGAGGTGTGATTTATTTGTTTTATGAATCACAGAAGAGTCCATAATTCATAAAAGATTAAGGCTGAAGTAAGCTGTATGGCTCGTGCATTAGAAGTGGAGATTAATGTCTTATTTCACAAAGCGCCATCATTAACCAGTCTACATTACGGCAGTTTAATGTTAGTGACGGAAAGAATTGACTTTTAACATTTTCAAAAAACTCTCAGTTTTGGTCTGTCTTTGCCAGGGGGAATTCTTAGAGAAGAGAAAGATTTTGCAGGAAGGAATTCTATCTCAGTGCCAGTCTGAAATACTTATTGGTACACCTGCATCCTGAGCTCTTATTGTGGAGATTCACTGGATCAGCACAAGACAGTAAGTACAGCTTTCTCCCCACGTGTGGATTGCTTCAAAGCATCTGAGACCTGGAGTCATGCTGAGTCACCCCAACTCGATTTTTCTTCATTAGAGAATCTCAGTTTATTATCTTGTCAAATGGCAAGAGCAGCGTTTGCAACAGGAGCGCTGCAAAGAGCTCAAACAATTCTCTCCATCTACTGTGCTGCTGTGGCTGCTCCCATTTTATGTCAGACAGGAATGGCTTTTCCTCACCACTTAAAGGGCTTCTTCCTTCCCAGGGCCATAATTAGTTAAATCTCATCATTCATGGGTATCATCGTATTTATTCTTGAACTGCGGATTATGTCCGCGAGTGACTTTATCTTTCATTGTAGTGTGCTGTGTCACACCACTGCAATATTGAATACGATGTAATTTACTAAAATCTATTAAAACACTCCCATTTTAGAAATCCATTACATGCTTCCTTGTTCTTATTACCATATCCAAGAATGCCAGTGCAACAGGAGAATTAACTTGATGAACAGTCCTGCAAATATGCCGTTACAAGCTGTTTCTAAAGCATCTTTCAAGGCATCTCTGTCAGCTCATGGACTCTTTGGTTTTCTTTCTTTTCTAGAACTATTTGCTAGCCCTTAGTTGTGGTAAGTGATTATTTGTGCTTTCAAACAAACTCCATGAAAAACGTTTTTCAAGTGGAGATCAAAGAGCAAAGGCAAACATAAAAGCAGTCTTATAAAAACTGTATTAAAAAACCTAAGCTCCATCCATATGCCAATTACATCCAAACCTCATGGCCTCATCTCTGTGAGGCTTCTTAAAGGTGATAGAAATGTCAGATGAAACAAAAAAGGGATGCATTACAGAGAGGGGAATTATCAGTGTGATGGGAGGTGGCTCTCGGTAACCTTTGACGGAAGAGTTCTGGTTGGGAAGTGCAGCTCCACAGAGCAAAGCTTGCAGCACAAACTGTGGTCCCCAATTAGAACAGTCTGAGGGCTGTAAACACTTCTAATAGTTGCAGGTGCCATTAAGGAGAGTTTCCAGAAGCCAGGGGGGGATGTAAAACAGTGCCATAAGCCTGCAAGAGCATGGAAATTCTTCAGTCCTTCAGAGGATTCATTCTGTAGAGCTTGAGGGATAGTTTATTCTTCTTATTATGGTTATACACTTCTAAAATTCGTTTGTACAATGAGCTCACATGCTTCCCCTTAACAACTCTGTAACCAGGTTGCTCGTTTCACTGACCGCTGCCAGTGGACTGATGGTGGGATAGTAGGGCAAGCCACAAAGAGTTTCTCCTGGAACAAAACGCCCATGACCGCTGAAGGTGTCAGACACTCAGCTGTCTGGAGAAATTATGTGGTATTGATGACAGTCTATTTAAGCAAACAGCAAAAAAGGCTTCAAGGAGTGCAATTATTTTAGATAATTAAACTCCTTGCACTTGCTGACTGCAGTTGGTCCAGATTGTGCTGCCATCTCCATGCAACCATAGCAACTTCTTCCTTCTGTTGTGTCCCAGATTAATGTGAACACCTGGAATCAAAAACCTGAGGCTTGCGAATAAGGTACATAAAACTTTATTGATCCTTTGCATATGGCAAGGATCCAGTCACACAGCAGTGATTCACTTTCCAAAGCTCTGTCTCAGCAAGGAGCAGTGGTGGTCTCTCCAGAGGACACTCTCTTTGACTGCTTCGAAGTCCCAATCAGGAATATTTTAAGGAGATGACCACAGGAAATTACACATGCCTTCAAGAGATGTGAGCCTCCATCTCCTACATGTTAGCATATTAGTATATTTAAGGATAGTTCACAATTAAATATGTTTTTGACTTACTGATTTTTTTTTTTTACTGGGCTCATTTCAGCACTCTGAAATTCATACATGCTACCAGGGTTCAGTGGGAGCCTGTAGGCAATTAAGGTAAAATTTTAGCCTTGGTCATATGTGTCTGCTCCTACAAATGTGGTGAAACACAGTTGGAGCACATATCCCCAGAGAGTAAATAGGCAATGCTTTAAGGAAGCCGTGGAAAGATAAATGGATGCAGAAGAGGTTCTGGAATTCTGCTTAAAATAATTTTTGCTTTGCTTTTAATGATCAAAACCATTCCTCCCACTGAACCACATAAAAAATAGCATTTGTGTCTGTGCCAAAGGTGGAACATAGTGTAGACCCACTGAAATAAAAGACAAGTGAAAAATTAATGAGAAACTGGAAACCAGCAGCTCCCACCCTGTGAGCAGTAGTCTTTTATATACTTCTTCCACAGCAAGAGTCGCAATGGGTCTAAAATCACAGTAGCTCCTTTGACTTCAAAGGAGATGCACCAATTGAGAAGGAGAGCAAACAATCTGGAGTGCACTGTACCAATCTGCAGAACTTAGGAAGGGAAGAGAGCCACTAATACAACTCCAACACCTCCCCGAAAAGGGAATATTTTTGTTATAAACAGTATTAAGAAAAGGGGAGAAGCACCTACAGGTGATGTAGCTTAAAATACTTGTTCCTTTTTTTTTTTTTTTTTTTTTTTTTTTTGTGAAGCTCTAATGAAATAAGTGGAAACATTCTGTTTTCTCATCTGTTCAGCAGTCATGTGAGACACTTTTTCCTCAAAATGAGAATTTATGGGCATGAGATCACAAATGGCTCACAATATTAATGTGTGTTCTTCTGTTGTTACTTATGAGCCAAAAAGGGTTGTTATGTGCATAACATGCAACCAAAATCCAAGGGATTTTCCTGATCTACTGTATGTTCATACAATAACATTTGTCTACCATAGCACGTGTAGTAAGTTTGCTCTCTAGTTTTGAAACAGTGCTTTTGCAACCTAGGGAGTTCATTATCACCTGCTCGCTCTGAGTAGTACCTCTCTAAACCCACCATTTCTTAGGAGCTGGATATATGGTGTTTTAATTGCATATCGTTAAATGCTTTACTGATACTGTATATTTTCTGTGAAGTCTATGGGCCATAATTTCCTCCCCTGTAATTAACTGAGTTCATACAGTAGCTCTGGCAAAGAGTCATCTAGAAGGCAGGGAGGTAAAAAGAGCCCACAAAAGGTCTGCACGAGGCCCTTGTTTATGCTGGTACCTGAAGTCTAGCTGTGCTGGGTCTGTGCTACTGTGATGGCACAAATGAGGAGCCAGGAGTTGGATCTGATGATCCTCAGGGGTCCCTTCCAACTGGAAATATGCTATGATTCTATATTCTAAGTCAGCATCATCATCACACCACTTGTACTCATGGCAGAGGAAACCTCTGCTCTGTCCCTTTGTTCCTCATCCTCTGTAACCTCTAACTTGTGCTGCTGCAGCTCCTGGTGCATGGACACCCGGAGGCCAAACCTCCTCTACTGATTCTTATAGCACTGTTAGGAACAGGACTGTCCCCAAAACTTCTACCCCCCTGTCAAAGTAGGTTGAAATTGAGCAATGAGTTGAAAAGTTATTGAGGAGGGGAGGAGGATGTAGACACAGATGCACGGACACAGATTGCATAAGCCTCGTTCCCATGAGAAACCAGGCTGAAAAACAAATTGTCCTAGCATGGATTCTCATAACTCTGCCTGGTAAGTAGGTCATGCCAGGTCTCAAACTCAAGTAACTTTTCTTTTATCTTCAGTTGAGCTCTCCTATAGGAAGCAGCCCTGGTTTCAGCAGATTTGATCCCTCGTGTTCCTGACCACTGAGGCAACTTTATGGAAGAAAACCAACCAACTCTCACAGGCTGGTACAAAACAATGTCAAACACCACCACAGTCTCAGACCACGGTGAGATCTATGCTGAGGGGCAGTCAGAGAACTAATACACCAACAGCAAACAGCTGTGACATCAACCGGCTCATTACCCACTCACTCTCTAGGAGATCAGGGGGTCTAAAACAGAAAGCATATCAATAAAACTTAGTTCAATCCCATAGTCTTTTTTTTTTCCTACAGAAACTCTTCACAACATACAAACTCTTAGTGAAAAATAGACCCTAATTATGCAAAAGGAATCCCCAAAGTTGTTCTCCTTATACCCTCAGCATGCAGAAAGCCCTGTAGCATCAGATTTATTTTCACCAGTTACTTATTTGGTCAAATGTGTACAAAAGCAGTCACATAAAATTGTTCTTTTTGTATTTATCCCTACAGATTTCAAAGGAAAATTGCTCATCAGAGTAATCAGGGGTTGGTGAATGGGCTTTTTCTGTGTGTTTTCATCTTTATACTTGGTGACTATGAAGTGTTGTCACATTAAGTGATGTCTGCTCCTTGCACAGTCTGCTGTGTTCACTTTCTACATATGCTTTCCATAATGTTCCAGTGAAAGGCCACAGTTTCATCCAGTGCAGTTGTTTGAAAATGAAATCTGCAGATTTTTCCTTATAAATTGGAATTGAAGCTCAAATTAAAGGACTAATAGCTTTACAGCTCTACCCCTTGCAAATCACTCTGTGAGCACAAACATTACAGGAGCCAAATCCTCCTGCAAAAAGTGACGAGTGTAACCACAATAAAAAGAATATTCCTTTAAGTAACAATTAAAAAAAAAAAGCAAAATGTGTGCACAGTTGGGCTCACATTTGATTTCCATACCAAGTTACTTCAATCACAAATACAGCTCTGGCAATTAATGGAGGGTTTTACAGCCCTTATTACCTGCCTTACATGCAGCATTATGACTATTTTGCTGGGATTAAAAGGGGAAAGAGCTCAGCTCAGTTACAGAAGCAGCTACTGCCCTGAAAACTAGACAGAGTCCTTCTATAACCAGAGAGAAACTGCGAATTAATTGTAAATTAATTGCAAACAAACAAACAAAAAGCACAAATTTATTGAGAAGGAAAAAAAAAACAACATTTCAGACTGTTTGCATTTCATCCGAGTGTGGAAATAATAGCGATAACCAGCCTCCCTTCAGATGATTCTTTCCCCTTAAAACTGTTCTTTTATTTCTGTCACTTAAAAATGTGTTTCTCTTTTTGCCCAGCTGATGAATAGCCCGGCTCCTTTTCCTCCTTCCAACAAGCCTCAGCTTGAAACCACCAGAGCCAGAATGCTCTGCTCGTCTCCCGTGCCAGCAGTGCAAGCTGACAGGACAGGAGTTCTCTCTTCTAATTTTAGCCATCAAAAAGTGGGTATCAAGTGCAAGTCACTCCTTTAGGCACTCTATGACTGACACGGAGAGAAGAGCCCCTTGGAGGTGCCACTGACTACCGTTGACTAATTCAGACTAAACACCTCTAAGTAGGCGAGATGAATCCCACCCATGGAGTTTGCTTCTTCCTTCAGGCCAATTAGATGTAAAAGCTGCTCACAGTGATCTAGTTTTGAGGCTTTGAAACAAGGCTTTCAGTCAAAAATGCAAATTCAGTGAAAATAAGACCTTTTTGTGGGAAACGGCTCATTTCTGATTCCTGCCTTAGAAAGATATTTAGAAAAAAACAATAGGTGTGGTTTTTATAGTCTCAAAAAGCTAAATTTCCATTTTCTGTATGAAACGAGTCAATGAGTCTGGCATTTGAAATTCGCGTTCATCTACAGTCATTTGAAAAGAAAGGGTGAACATGAAAAAAATCATCCCAATTACCCATCGGGATGATTATATTTAATACATGGATTTGCAAAGGAATTTCAACCTTTTTCTTTTCATCCCGATTTTGGAGAAAAAAAAAAAAAGTATATCTTCAAGCTTCTATTTGAGAAAGAAAAGCTATTTCCAGTATAGTTTTAGTGCTTCTTCTAAAGGTGGATCACTCCATGCTGGAAGCCTGCAGCTAACTTCACTTGTGCTGATGCCCAGCTCCAGCCCAGCCATCTGGGTGATGGGTACCACTGCAAATATTTTGGCCATAAATAAATATGGTGAGAGGTGCAATCAGAACTGTGTTTTGCTTAATCTAAAGGATGTGTAAACCTGTGCAAAGGGAACTTGTGCTGTGACTTTTCCTGCAGGTGAGATTATGCTGAGAGGAGAATTTGCAACGTAGCCTCAGGTTTCACCTGGTAAGAGCAGTGCTGTCCTGCTCCTTGCAGATGCACTTTCTATGCCATAGAGCCCCATGGTGCCCTTTGGACTGTTTCTACCACTGAATACAGCTGCACAAAAACTAATATTGAAAAACAGTTAACATCTCAGCATGAAAATAGGCTGTACGGCATATGCTTTTAACATTAAAAAGAGGAAACAGTTGAGGGAAAAAGATGCAGACCTGGCAAGTTTTTCTTTGTGGGGGAGAAAAAAAAAAGGAAGAAGAAGGAATAAGGGTGAAGACAATTTGCAGCACTGCTGTGTGCAGACCAACACCAGCACGAGGAATTGCACTGGTGCAGAGCAATCCAGGAGGGACAGCTGGGAGCGGGTAGGGAAGGAATTGGAGCAGCTGGGAGGTTTGGTGCATTTTTAGATTGTCCCCAGCTCCTGCAGCCCCACAAGAAGCTCGGCATTCATTTTTTTTTTTTTCAACAATTAAGTTAGGAGAGTGTTTTGACTGCAGAGGGGAACTTCAGAATACTCATTGCGTGGATTCCAAAAATGATAAGCAATACGGAACACCTTTTCTTTTCCTTCATTTTTTTTTTTAAACTGGAGAAAAAAAAATCTTCTGTACTTTTGAAGCCAGTCTCATTATCTTGTGATATTTGAAAGGTTGGTGCTGATACCACTTTCCAAAGTAAAGAGGCACAAAACAAGTCCTACAGCATCAAATCTTGTTCTCATTTCTTCAGTGAGCCAGCATGGATGCAGCTGAGCATAACAGCATGTCCAAAGGAAGGCAGCAAACAGCCCTCCAAGGGATGAATGGGATATTGAAAACAGCAGGCCACCATTAAATTGTTTGGCCAGCAACTTTGAGACAAGCATTGTTCACGCAACAAACCACTCCATCTGCCATCTTGGATTTGCCTTATGACTTTTCAGCAGTGTCATTTGCAGGCTTCCTAATGAATGCCAGGCTGACAGCCCTGCAGGAAGGCTGACTCAGAGTCAGGAGAACCCTGGAGAAGATGCTCCCCATCCAGGCAAAGCCTTGCGTATGCCGCCCTTCCCTTCTGAAGGCAGCAGTTTGCCATGAACCACTATGAGCTTTTGAGTTCACGGGATCAGGATGAGGGCACCGGGTTACGTCTTGTCGCTTCTAATGGAGATAAATAGGTCATGTGGTGATCTAAGAGTTCATTGGGAGTTACATGCAGGCTGTGGTATGTCTTTAATAAGGAGATAGCTCATTCTTTGGATCCACTTTGCCCGCAGTCCTCTTTTCTTCTCTGCCTCCTGTGTATTTGAACGCGCATGCGCACACACATGCACACACAAACCACAGACATGTGGACTAATCACCCGCTGGACTAAGTCTGTTTGAAAAACACTTTCAAAGAGAATACACTCCTCATTCCTGGTTGAATGTGGGGGAGGGCGGGAGGAAGAGCTAACAACAAAAAATCAGAAATCTGAAATGATGCCTTGGTAGAAGAAAATGAATACTTGAACTTTACTGAGATGCTGTTTTACCAGCTTAGGATCCGTTTGCCCTGTACTGTTAGATGGAGCTTGGTTTCCAGGTGTGGGCACTCAAGTTTAATCTTTCCAGGTGCTGATTTTATCTTCTCATCTCTCTGTTCCCTTAACTTCTTATTTTCTTAAATTGGAAAAGCTTTACATTTCCACCCCATTGAATCCATGTCCAGAACCTCTCTCCTTCATATGTAGCTGTGAGCAGTAAGGAAATGGTGAGCAAGAGTTTTGTGTACATACATATATATATATATATATTTATATAGTGGGGACTCTGGGTTAGTATTTGAATCAGCCGAGGTAATACTTCAAAGTGGCCATATGAAATCAGATTTTTTTTAAATCTTTGTTTCTACATACAGGAGAACTGCACAAGGACAATCCCTTTCTTCCTCTATACACATGTCAACTGTGCCAAATGGAAAATTTGCATGCGAGAAAGAGAGGCTGCTTTGAAGTTATATGAATCATTCTGAGGGGCACTGCCCTACCTAATTCATCTCATTGTCCATCTAAGTCATCTCCTCTATTTCCTCTTCAAGGTGTCACGTGAAAGCAAACCACAACAGCTTGTGCCATCTCTTGCTCAAGTAGATTATTTTTATCCAGCAGTGAATGCCCTCACTTCCCTCTTCTTGATGGATCAATGGCTCTCCTGAAGTCTCTTACTGTCCTGCAAACCTAACTGTGTCTGCACTGAGTGCATCTTTAAGAGTCAACCAAGTGACTTGCTCTCATTTTTATTTAACACTGACATTTTCATCTGCGGAGGGATCATGAAAAAAAAACACAGTGGAAAAATAAAGGATGTACTTTCACTTCAGAAAGGCTTTCTTGGCATCACAAGTGCTGTCGTGCCTCTGTTTCCAAAATTAAGTCAGTCTGTACTCGGCAAAAATATCAGTCAGTTTACACTCAGTTTTCCCTACCCATTTTTCACTGTGATGGCAGAAGGGATGAGGCTATGCCCAAGCCCAGGGAATGTGGCTACTGGGTGAACAGCAGCACTGCTGTGCAGAGGGACAGCCCAGGGAGCAAAGCACCAGACCCTGAGTAGGGATCTTACAGCCCTAAGTGAGGGAGAAAACATTCCGTCTCCAAAATAGCACAACCCCAACAGAAACGTTCTGGAGAGAGGAAGATTTTGAGCCTGCGCAGTTTAATGCATATTTATCAGTGTACCACCAAGACTTGATAACACCCACCTCTATCACCAAACCAATGATAATACTGTTCTGTGCGCTGTGGCTTGAGAAGGAGTTGTTTGAGCAACCTGGAGTCCTGCGGCTCCCCAGAATTGCTCTCCTCCTCCTCCCATTTCTGACAGGGACAAACAAAGCTCACTGCCACAAGTGACCGCTTGTGGTTTCATGCCAGCACCCTCCTTTAGGACAACATCATGTTCTTCCCCTTTTCTCTGAGCCCAGAGCAGGTCCAAACTGGAACTTCAAACATACAACCAACAGATGTGAACGTCGAGAGCCCCAGAAGGCGCTTCGAATCCCATGATCCCCAAAGAGGAACTTGCTTTGTGAAGTGTTTTTTTTTGCACATACCCACAGATACTAGAAATCTGACAAGGATGACCAAGCTGATAACGTTTCCACTGTCTAGAAGGAATATTTCTTCAGCTGGAACAAATAAAGGCATTTTAGTAACTGCAAGCATAAAGCACGGTCCTGCCTCAGCCGCTCACTGAACTGCTGCATCTTTCCTGACCACAAACCCCACCTGGATCTGTCTTCCACCCTTCTCACTCCCCATAAATTCTAGCAGCCATCCAATCACTTCTTGGGCCCAAATTCTGTCTCTCTGTATCTGCTAGCTGCACCATGCCCACCCAGTGCTCAGCTCTTGGGGACATCTGCAAAGCATCAACAGAATTTTTATTAAAGTTTTTATTAGCCAGTAGAGAATATCTCTTTAAAAGGAGAAGCTGAATAGATTTATTTTTCTTCAGGCTGCTGAACTACACCAATACTGTCACATTTGCTGAGGCTACTTCCAAATAAATAAGTGAACCGCCAGGCAGGTTGGAAGGTGATGGAGACCTACAGCTATGGGGTGTAAAATTGGGATCCCCGTCCAGCAGCATGCTGCAGGGCCGCTCCACTTGCACAACACACAAAGGAAGGAAGTTGAAAGGAAACAATTTATGAGTTTGCTGCGAGTAATGCAGTGATATGGTTAGCAATGCAGAGGTATAGTAGAGCCCGTAGGACAGAGTGGATTTATGTGGGCTTGTAAATCAGTGTTGAGCAGGAAACTAACATGAGCAGAAGAGGAGCAGCAGAATTTTATCAGTGTGCACCCTGTAAGGATGTGGGCAATAGTGTATGTATGGCGTAAAGGGAATGGGGGGTGCGAGGCTGCTGTTTGTACTCTGAGCATATGGATTATGCCTCCAATGGAAAAGAAATGCACAGAGTTCTGTGCTTCTTAATTTCCTCTGAAGGAGGCAACCAGAAAATATTTCCTCTTAACACTCCCTCTGAGAAGGATGGGATATACTTACTTATCTACTATGCAGAGTCCTGAATCAGAGGTAATAGCAAATGCTTTGTGTTTTTTTTCTTGTTCTTTTGCTTATCAGTCTTGCTGTACCACAGTCTGTGATCAGGACCAACATCAGATGGAACAAAAGACACTTGAAGCCCCTCAGCTCCTGCTCTGAGTTGGAGTACAACTACACTGTAGTTTTCCCTATAGATCAATAAGGATTACCTAAAATTTCCCCTCATTTGGCTTTGTGTGTGTGTGTGTGTGTGTGTGTGTGTGTGTGTGTCAAATTAGCCTCTCAGACCCCTGGGTGATGGGATAAAGATGTCACAAAACATAAGAGAAAAGGCTGCCTCCTCTTGTCCACTCTTTGTGTTGTTGTTAAACTGAAAGAAAACAAAACCTGTAGTACATACCTAAATTTTGATTCATTTCTGAAGGTTCATGCAAGATTTTGGATATTTATGCCAAATGTACACACAAACTTGAGGCTTTTAAGATTTGGTAATCAATATTTAATTTATTCCTGTGTAGCCCGCTTCAGCCTACCAATTATTACGTATTTGTTTAAAAGAAGAGGTCTAATGGTAATACTTCTGGATCTGGAGATAAAGTCCAGCATTTAGAAAGGTACAAGAAATGTAAATTGAACAGAGAATGTGAAACCATCTGCTGAATTTTTATTTAATTAAGGCCTCATCTGCATTTGAAACACAAATTAAGGTAAAGCATGAATTTAAATGAAAAAGAGATTGATGAATAACTTCATGGGCATTTGAGTTCTGAAACAAGAGTGCATTGTCCCTGTTTACCTTATCGCCCTGCAAAATTACGTTATTAAAATTAGGAACACAGACTTCTATTCAAGAGCATTGATACTTGGAGATAATCAGAAACGCTTCAGAGCAATCTATGTGCAAGGCAGCTCATACGAAAGGTTAGCAAGGAATTGTGAAATGAGCTTCATGCTCCACATGCAGCATGTTTCATAGAACCCCAGTTTGGGGGACTTTCAAATGCAACTTCACCCAAACCTCACACAGATTGTCCTCAGTAGTGTATTTATAAAGACAGTGTAATGAATAGAAACAAGTGGATTGTTTAAGGACACAAATGGTATGAAACAATATAATCATGGGTAGTTACAGGCTGCATGAGTCTTTTTGGTTTTGCCAGATAGGTTCAATCTAAGAAGCTGTGAAAATCAACAACTACAGGGACAGCTGGAGGCTGAAATCCTGGTTCAGCAGAAAGGAGCAGATCTAAAAGTTTGTCCCAAAACTCAAGATGCACTGGGATTTCTCCGGCCATGGAATAAAGGATGCATCTCATTCATTGCAGTCTCAACGAGGAGTCTTCTGTGCTTTTCAGAACATAGTTTGTACCCATGCATTGAGAAATCACTCCCTTAACTTGGCATGGGCTGCAACAAGCCTGAAACTGCCATTAATCCAAGCAAGTACCCTGTGAAACTGATGAGACATGAGTTTTCCAACCAAAGCCCCAGTGGTGAAATGCACTGACTTCAAGTAATGCTTTTGCCATACTCAGTTTCTGCTGCATCAACAATGTCCCTCTGACCCCAGTGCCCTTCAGAGCAGGACCAACTTTGTTAGAGCTTTAAGGGTCCCAAATCCTCATCTCCAAATCTATCACAGTCAGAACGGCAGTGATTCATATTAAATAGTCTCTGGAACAAAATGGACAACATTATGCAAATTTTAAAGCACCCCTTTTTCATCTGCTGAGAAGATGGATAAAAGCCAGGACCTTCAATCTGACCTGCACTCGACCACACAGACTTTGGAACTGATACTGCTTCATACACCTCAGGGGAACTTTGCTATTGATTTCAAGGGAAACATGAAATGGAAACTGAACCTGAACCTAGATCATGGTCTGGTTCTGCAAACTAAAAACTTAATTCTTTCTTGTTGGAAAGCTAAAATATCATATCAACCATGTGGGCTGAAGCTGAGGTGATGTCAGGCATTTTATTACAGAAGGTCACTTCTGAATGCGTTTCTCTTCCTTTGACAACTGGATAGACCACCACATATGCTGGAACAGTACAGATCTAAAAAAAAAATTAAAATGAAACCCCAACCATGTTAATAGTTCCATCAGGGAGTAGGGATGAACTTGTGGCGTAGATGATAAAAAGAGCAGCTGTGGCAATCTCATATTCACTGCTCAAGTTTACAGCCTTCTGTAGAAAGTAGAGAGTTTCCACACCCAGATTCATACATTTGCCTCCCCCCCACCCCAAAGTAAAAAACATTTGTTTTAATTAGATGTTTTTAATTATTTTTTCTCCAAATTATTTATTCTCAGTGTCAAAATACCTCCAGATGCACAGAGCAGAGCAAAGACACCACAGAGTACTCAGAAGCCTGAAACCTGCCTGTAAGTAAATAAAATCAAATAACTGCAATAAAAAAAAAAGTTAATTCTAAGCTTTTGTTTGTTTCCATTGCAAAATTGCCATGGGACTGAGGAAATATAGTAGCGCTTAATTTTAATAGTTCCATCATTGTAGATTGGCTGGGTATTAATTGTGTTAATGGTGATCATACTGAATTCATTTGGTATTTATTGAGAGACCACCTGTGCACCCATATGGTTTCCATCATTATTTAGGAGTAGTTAATGGACCCATTAGGAGTTAGCAGAAAGATGTGGGCTGGCAGTACTTCCTGAGAGTGGTAGAAACATTCTGTTGATATCCATTGCGTTTTGAGGATTTTCCAAAGAGCTATTTGCTTCTCACCGAGTTTCTTTTTCTTTAAATTATGGATAATCTCATCACAGCTTTCAAGATCTCCTGGAGAAATGCGTTTGTGTTTCTTTGCTTGTGGCAAGTCTAGGAGGGTATCCTTCACCTCCTTAACTCTGCAAAGCTTCTCCTAGCACGCTTTCTGTGCAGCTGTGGAGAACACAGGCCATAGGAAAACTGCTGGAACCAACGCGGAGTGGAGTGGGGTGGGTGTGTGCGTGCGTGCTGGGGGCAGAGGCAGAGAGAGGATGGGGGAAAAGGGGAAATGCAGCCTGGCACTCTCGGCCTGCAGTGTGACAAATATGCCCATGCAATTTGTAGCCTCAGTTGTGCAAGACCAGAAACCTGTGGTGGGGAGGGGATGGTGGGGGAGTCACATGTGGGGAGTCAGCCCTGGCTGTCAGCAGAGGAGAAGGAAGAATGCTTGGGCTGGGTGTGGTGGTAACCAAGGCTGCTCGCTGACCGCACTGACCTTCGGCTTTGATCCACACATCTGAGAAGGCACTGCTAACACTTTGCTGCTGCACTGAGTGTGTAATGACACGAGAGGCGGAGGTGAAGAATTTCCATTTTTGGTGCCAATGCAATGGGCAAATGGAGGGGCAGGTGTGTCGCTGCTGTGCGACACAATGGCTGCTGTGTTCCAACTGGAATCTCTAGAGTCATTGAAGTGAGTTAAGGGCTTATTTCTCTAGGAAAAGGGAATCCAGCTCCCTCCAGACATGTCTGAAAACATCAGGCTTATTTGCTGCCTACATCCCTAAGGATATGAAGCTTATGCAATCTTAGCTCTGTACTAGTATCTGTTTGTCAGCCATCTGTAATGACTTTTGAACTTTTTGGTGTATTGGAACTGACTAAAACAGTAGAGACCTAAAAGGATTCAACTTCATACAGTTTTTGTAGTAGTGTGGGGGAGAGGGTAGAGGAAGGGAAAAAAAAAAATCATAGTGCCTATGCTGATGTCAAGAGCCTCAATCTTGGTTCAGTCTTAATCCTAGACAACTGAAACTCCACTCCTTAGTGAAGGTTTCTATCCCTGACAGCTAACCAAAGGATTATCTCCTATGTTTAAAGCACTCTAAAACTCTTCTTCTCACATACACACTTAATGAGGAAAGCATCAATGCTGCAGCTCTCCTAGGTTTGAAGTAAGTCAAGAAGTCGCATGGCACAAATCTTGAGAAACCAAAATTCATTAGTTCTCTTGCCCATGGAAATACTTGTTTCAGTTACCAGGGAAGAGACCAAACTATTTTCTATTTTTTTGCTATGAAAATAACTAAGCTAACAGTTATTTGCCATGGGTGTATTTGTAGTTTGAATGGGGCCATGAACCAATCATTTCTACACGTAAAGAATATAATCAAGGTAATGTCAGCATGACTTGGATGATTATTCACACTTATATTCATAACCTGATTGTGCTGAACGAGGCTGTGTCACACACATACCTTTGTAGTTTAAAGAAGGCAGTCTTCTTCCTTAGGTATGAAAGGCAGATCAGACTTCTCTGTATTTCTTAATAGAACCCCTTCCTTTTCTCATCTTAGATTATATTGTTAACCAGCTTTAATGCAAGAGATGGATAGGCATTTTCTGATTCCCTTTTGGTCACGTTTTCCTTTTAACTGAAATCACCCAGGTTCTCAACTGCACCAGTTTCACCCCAGGTTGGCCTCCATCACATCGTTCATCGGCGTAGCACAGCTTTGTCTCATAAGGACAGAGCAGCTTGCTGCCTGGCAGTAGAAGTTTTTGAGATACTTTTTAGCTTCTGTGGTGCTTTTGCTTTTTGTTTCTTATGGCAGTGTTGTAAAAAGTTAGTGGCTCAGAATGTCACAACATGAAGAAGTGAGAGTGTGCAGGCTCCACAGCATGATCCAACCACCAGTCAGGCCTCTTCTCAGTCCTCATCTTGGTTGTGCCACAGGTCATTAGAGGTCAAAAGCCATTAGAAGATGTCTCCTCAGTGGGCTGACAGGAAGCAAGTTATGGCTTCAGCTCATGCCCTGAAAAAGTGCCTTCCAAGTGAGCAGCCTCAGTTGCCACTGTGCCAACAAAACCCAAGGGCAAAACTGAGTGAGAGCCCCCTAAGTGCTGACGTGCTAAGACTGAAGGTTTGGACCTGGCTGACTGTCACAGAATTTAGTGGCATCTCTCTGAAAAGGAGCAATTTAAAACTGAAAGGTCCTTGCCATTAATTGCCTTTGATTCCAAGCTGCAGCTTTCTGAAGCACCCCCACCTTCCTTTCCCTGCTATGATTTCCTCCAAGCCCATGTCATCAATCTCTTCATATTTACTTCCTTTTGCTTTTGAAAATGTCCTACTCACTTTCTGTAAGAGCACCTAAATCACAAATGTTTTTAATTCTAGTATCTCCATGACTTTCTTTTTTTATGTTATAATAGCTCTCTTTTTTTTTTCCTTTTTTCCCCATTTGCCTCTTTTATCACCTATCACTGCTCTACCTGATCCACTTTAAGAGGCTTTTGGGGTCACCACTGCCTAAAGTGCGTAGTTTTGTTTCAGCCTCTGCTTTCCTACTCTCTTCTCTAGTGCAGTGAATATGTGCACATGCCCCGTAATGTTTACTGTCACATTTGAGCCCTTTCACTGCCCGTTACTTGGAAACCATCTATAGTGGAAATGCTGACTTGCGGTCTGAAACAGTGATGGAGCACCTGGTGGAAGGTTGGCCCAACCCAGGGGAGCTCAGGTGTATGCAATGCACCTGGGTGACCAGAAGGTGTGGAGCCAGGATCCACCCCTCCCCAGACCTCATTTAAGGGTTGGCAATGGAAGTAAGAGTAACTTGTTGGAGATTCCTGTGTGCCTGAGACCTTCTGAAGGTAAACAGCTTTTTTCCTTTATTTCTTTGTCTGCAGTTGTTGCATTTGAGCAAACTCTTTCTTGCTGTAGCTTAAGACCTTGCTGCTCTGCTGTCATTGCTGTGATTTGTATTGCCTTATATCCTCTGCCCTGTCCTGTTTATTTTGGGGTTCAGGCAATTGTGAATTCACATGAAATGCGGAAGCATCTTACAGCCTCACCTTCTGTTTTATCCAGCAAAAAATGCCTGAAAGGACTGGAAATAAGGCAAGCTGAATCTCCTTTCTTTTAGCAGAAATTAAGAATCATTGCAGCTCTCCTTTTAAGCTAGGATGAACAAGTAAGGGCTTTTCCTACAGATCCGCATTAAAACTGCTCTTCAGCAGTCCTGTCAGCCGTAGAGTTTCATCACATCTTCCCTGCACATATGCTTTTAGTGGAAGTACATTACTCAATTAACACCTTCCAATGTGCTTTTGGGGTGTAAACAATGTTAATGAAGCTCAGGATGCTGAAAGTAAGTTCCTGGTGTGAAGCAAGGCATTTTGGAGTGAGAGTGAGAAGTCAGAGCGTTTCATGATTATCCTTGCTCCAAGTGGGAATTGGACATGAATGAAGAGTGCTTCCATCCATGCTGAATGCTGTGTGAAAGCAGGATGTGGCAGGAGCTGCCTCCCAGGCCACATGGCTTGTCCAAAATAGCAGTGCTGTATTTAGAGGACAGTGCTGTGCCCAGTGAGCTCCTAACAGGGATGTGGAAAAGAGGAACCGGGCTGTGTGTGCGCTTCTCCCAGCCCTCATGTACCAACTGGGTCCCCTTGGAGGGGAACTGCTGCACCTGTGAAAGGCCAGGAAGCCTTGCTCTGAACGAGGAGCAGTCAGGAATGGGCTGCTTGGGGCATGGCTACACTGCAAGCTAACCATGAATTTAAGCATGTTGTCTGCTCTGTCATGTAGTATGGGAAATATCTCTTCCCTGCTTTAGGTATCTCTGTGTCTGAGCAACCTAAGTAAGCCTTTGTGTAGGTGTGACACCTTAGCTAGGCAGCTGGTGGGATTTTGTTGATAGTGGGCAAAGGAGAGTACTGTTGAAGAATAACTCTTTTGACTTCCCTTAGAATAAAAACTTTGGTAACCCCAGAAATGTCCATCTTTCTCCCTCCCACTGTGCCCGGGGCAATTATCTCATCAGCAGATATCTAAAGCCTAATGGGATGTATTGCACCCCAACTACACTTAAAAGGACACTAGCTTGGAAGCAGAAAGATATCCCTCAGGGTGTAGGTACAAGATTATTAGGTGAAAAGCTACTGGATTTTGGAGACGTCCTCTGGATGTACCCAGCATGGCAGTTCACTTGACTTTAGGAGAGAACAACTCCTGCTAGTGATGTTATGCTGGGCACTCCTCTGTGTGGTTCATGTGTGAATAATGGAATGATGGGATCAGCTGTGAGCCTGTGTTTTTTCTAACAGCTGGGGCATATCCTTGAGCCACTCAGTGACACAGCTTCACATGGGTTAATGCATAAGTGAGATCTGGCTTTGTGTTGGTATGGTTTTATGTGGAGGTGAAGAGTGATCGTGATCTTAGCCTCACAGTACAGTGCCTGAAGGACAGCAGATAGGATGTCTGGAACCAGGAAAGTAATTGTAACCAACCACTGATCCTTAACCTGTGTTCAGGCTCCACGGAAACACCCCCAAACCTCAATATTCCATTATTTATGATTATGTTTTTTAATGGCCTTCTACTCTTCCTTCCCCTGGGTGCAATTTGTGCGGCCAAAAATAATGTGAGATCTGGTCTTTCCACCATGTTTTGACTCCTGGGAAATTGGAGAACCGTGAGAAGGTCTGATGTGATGTTATTTCAGCCTCACAAAAGGCTCCCCAAGTGATTTAAAGAGCAAATAAAAAGTAAACACAAATACCTGGAATGAAAATATAAGCCCCCAGAGCCACACTCACCGCAGTCTGTCAGAGCAGGAAGGATGCACAACCACCCCTTCTTGGTGGTATCCCATGTCTCTGAACGTGTTGCTGGGTCATCTGTCCGCATTTAACACAGTTCTCAAGGGGAAGTTGGAGGAGTTGCATTGTTCCCTTTAACTAGTTGTTAACTAGCTGTTGAGACCATAGCTCCCCAAGGCTTGCATGGAGGATGGCATGAAGATCAAGTGGTGCTTTGTGTGCTGCACTGAGTGAATGGTCCTCCTCTAACCGTGGGGATCATGGCTGTGACAAGCCACACTAAACTTAACCCATCAGGTGCCAACACAATTGCTTTCCACTGTTTGTTCCATCTCATCATTTCCCATCCCAGAACACATCTGCCACTCCTAGGTATATGGCCCTGCAGGAAGGGTCATTTGACACAAATTTTGCATTCTCACCTCAGAGAAGAGGCAGCCACTGGATCTGCTCCTCCTTGCACAGAAATGCATTGGATGCTGTGGGAACCCGTCCCCTGCTCTGGTCAGGGTGCAGACCACACATCTTTCCTCCCTTCTCTGTGGGAGGCAGTAGGTATTATTTTTGGGGGCTGTGTAAACCACCACAAATTAAACATAGAGTTAATCATCTACAAGCAATGCTATGCCTCCTTCATTCATGCCTTTATTGTGTGCTTTCTTTTCTTAAATGAATTAATCTTTTAGGTTTTTTTTTCCTCTTGTATGGGAATATGTGAATCAAGTGTTCAGCAAAGATCTGAGAATCCATCAGCACAATAACTCCCGATTTTAAAGCAGAAAGGGCCACATATTTCAGAACAGGGAACTTGTACTCTCCAGTCCTTCAAAATGTAAATGTCCACTTTAGGATAATATTGAAAATGTGGCCCACATTCTGACCTCAGTTTTACCCCTGCAATGTCAGTGTTTCAGTACAAACTGAGGGTTATTTACAGTGGTGCCATGGGAGAGATGGGCTCCACTGGGATGTTCTGGCTGCCAGTGATGTAAGATGACTGTTTGGGTCGGAAAGAGCACACCGAGACCACTGGGCTGTAGGTCATAATACCCAAGACATTAATGTCTTTTTGATTGTACCCATTTCCCCTTAGGACAGGACAAACCCTTTAACCTCCTTAATCCTTTAACCTCTGTCTGTCCAGCTCTTGTCTATTCAGCTAGCTGGGGTCCACGCTTGGCTGTGGCAAGTGTCTGGTGACTTTATTATCCATATTGACCTGGGTCAACTCTAAGACTAAGAGATTGATCAGGCAGAAGTGAATCTGGTAAACAACTTCTCCTTTTGGGGGTAAAAGACCCTTCAGAGACAGGTTGCAAAGTGACATCTCAAATTCTCTGTGTTTCAGACTAATTTAGGCCTGGGTCTTTATCTCGAGCACATCTGGAACTGTTACTGCTCCAAACTGTGGTATGTGCCCTCAAAAAGAGTCTTTTAAGGCAAAATAATAATAATAAAATCAACATAAAAAGCTCAGAACCAACCTTCTGGCTTCTCCACAGAAGGAAGGCAGGGCTGTCACTAAACTCAGTACCAATGATCTTGGGAGCCCAACGTGAATTTACATAATAATAACAAATGTAGAATGAACAAATGAAGTTGGGGGGTAAAAGGATATGCTGTTTTCTGCTTGCCGTCCCTCCCTCTCCCCTGGTCCTCTTTTCCATTGCCTACCCATGTGTCACTGATTGCAAGAAACCAAGAAAGGAGAAGCCTGGCAGACATTGGCATGCTGGACCTGGGCAGATGCCAGCCGTTGTGCTCCAGATCATTTTGAAAACTTATATTTTCTGTATATATGATATACATATATCATTCCAACTGGGACATAAAGTGAACCACTGAAACTAAGATAAACAAAGACAGTGGCTCGCATACATGCTGCATGTTCTCCAAATCTTGTGTCCGGTTCCTGTGTCAGGCTGACTCCTCTAATGAGGTTCTTGTGCAACTTTATTTTAGTTACAGGGGGCCTGAGTCCTTCTGCTTTTAGTCATTAGGAAGTTTTTTCAGCTGTTTACGAAGAGCAGTGTTTGGTCCTCAATTGGTCAGGCACAAGTTACAGCACTCAGTTTTCAGTGCCACAGCCAGGGAGATTTCTTGATGATTTATCTTTGCTGTTATAGAAATATATGGTTTTATTGCTTTTATCTATTTATTCTGAGAGATATTTCTTTACTTAGACCACAATGTGTTCTGCTCATTACATGGCAACCAGGGCTGCCTGAGCACATCCTGGTGCCACGCTGGTATTAGTGCTGCTGTTTGCTTTTTTGAGCCCTCCAAGGTCTTTGGGCAGACTGTGTGCAGGCATTTGGCCATGTCTGACAAGAAGGCTCTTCGTTAACAAAGACATTATTTTCCTGTATTCCAAGTTGAGCTGGAAAATGAAGCATAGGCTCCAACAACTTCTAGACTAAGCATCAGAATCTATTATTCCTTCTTTTAAGACTCTCATCAGCTATGGAGAATGGAAAACGTGTGAATCAGGTCATTTCCAAGTTATGTGATTCGCTCCGATAGGATGTTGCACTTCTTTGTCTCTCTTAGAGAGAGGCATCACGTGGGACAAAACCACAACAGGCTGCTGACTTGCTGTGGGGTGGGGGTGGCTGAAAGGAGAGAACAAAAGTGCCCCTTCTTTTAGCAAGTAACTGTCATGGTTATCTCCTTCCAGGTGTCTCTGAGGTCTGTAGAGATTTGACAGGATTCCCACGAATGAGAACTTTTGCCCACAACTCTGTCCCAGAATCTCTGCCTTGCAAATAATAGAGCTGCAGGCTTGTGGTCGAATGACCTCAGCATCATTGCGAAAGCTGTTCGCTTGCATTATTCTCACAACACGTGATTCCATAAGAAACACCACGCTATGTCTAGATACTTTTCATTAACTCTTTCCTGGGAGGCAAAGCACTGAAAGAAATGCAAATATTTCATTCTCTGTCTGTAGGTCATTCCAGGCATTTGCACATGTCTCACACCCTCCAGACTGGGGTTTCTCTGCCTCACTTGAGCTATGGGATCAGAGAGAAGAGTGCAGCTGTGCCTTTGGTCAGAGTTGTGCAAGGTAACTGCTGCTTTTTCAGTTGCATTAAAGTAATTGTTCCTCCACTCCTCCAGGATGGTGCTGTGCACAAGTAGAACCCAGCACCAAATTCGTGGCACAAACTTGCCATTCTGCCTCCCCTAGCAGTACATGATCTTGTGAGTACCGTGCAAAGGGATCAACAATGTTAAAGATGCAACAAGTTTTTCTAAAACAATGGGGTGAAATGCATAGAAAAGAAATATTTTTTTTCATCTTTAAACTTCTCCATTGAGCTCATGTGTGCTTCCATTCCAGAGGCTTAGACAGAGGAGAAGTGGTCATCTCTTCCCTGAGCTCTCTCTGCTGCTGGGGGGAAGCAGCCCGGTTCAAGTTTGTCACCACTGCAGCTCTGGACGCCAGAGTGAATAGCTTGTAAAATTGCATTCCTGCATGTTTGTAAAACACTTAGCACAGCAAAGGTCTGACTGTATTACTAAAGAGCTGATATAAATATTGCTAGTAACAAGAGCAAGAGACTTCTACTGGAGCAGTGTGAGAAAGGCAAAACTGACCATTGCCATTTCAAAGCATGTGGAGAACAGGATGAGAAATTCTTTGTGGGCACCGTGCTGCACTGAGGAAAGCTTTCTTGAAATCTAAACAAGGATGATGGAAACAATCCTTTAAATGCTCGTTCCAGGTTTGATGCAAAACCGCCTTCTGATGAAGAGATTCCCACAGTAAGTCTACTGGGGTCACAACCACAGTGAGTGTGACCACAGGATAGGGCAGGCCCCTCAGTCACCTGCTTGGGGAATGGCACGATGAAGCTCTCTGCTGCCATGCAGGGGAGTCTGCACTGCAATATAGATGTATCCCAAGGAATGGCAGCTCCTGACTGGGGACTCCCACCAGCAAGAAAGCAGAGCCAATAAGGAATGGGGATGCACAGCAACCAGCATCCATGCATGGCTCTGAGTGCCCATGCCAAATTGGAGGTCGCTGTATTTCACAGAGTCCCCATCTGTACATTGTACAGCTCATTGCTCACCTTCTGGATGAGGTCCAGGTGTTGCAGAGGACCAGGCTGTGCCCTGCCAGGAGGTGGGTGCTGAGCAGGAGTGGCCCTGGGGAGCAGAGGAGCTCTGTGAGCTGCAGGTGCAGCCATGCTCTGCTCCCAGGCTGGGCGCTCACTGGCTGCCAAACTGCGTGCGGTGATTATGCAGTGCGGACATCTCATCAGCTGCTGAGATGGGGCTGCCTGACTCATTTCCACTTGGAATCTCGATGACAATTTGGTTTGAATTAGACGTGGGATAAAGCCAAAACCCTGGATCTGAACTTCCTCAGATTTTGGGAAGACTCCAGTCTGGATCTGAGCTTAGCACATGGCTCTTGCTTACACAACGACTGGAGCCAAACTCTGGATCAGGGCATTCCCAGAATATGGGGAAGTACAGAGCTCATCTTTGATGCTGAGATCATCTCAAGCGCAGGTTTCTGGAGATGAAATACTACCCATATGCTAGCTTGCTCTTTCTTTTCTTGTAAAAGTGACATTTAACAAGTGTGTTCTTAGCTCTGCAATTGCACCTTCTCTGTTCTGGCAAGTAAAAAAGATGCGTGTGAGTCTGTATACATTTCAATTGGAAAAGCAGCCTCTTAGGAACTTCCGTATCGTGTGCACAAGAAGCTTTTTGGCTTTTGAGTACAACTGTTGTGTCATCCCAGAAGCTCTGGACACACATCCCTTGGTGCTGGTGCCTTTCAGCACATGACTGCAGCACCAAGATTACCCCTGCATGGCTTTTTCCAAGAAAAGGAAGGACTGAAGAGTAATAAAATTCCACTTGCAAGCTGCTCCAGTGCCACAGTGCTAACAGACTATCCCCAAAAGGTGAGAATTTGCAATGCACTACTGCAGTGTGCCTGTGGGGACTCACTTCTGAAGCCCCCTGCTTCTCAAGCAAGGGCAGGCAAGCTGGAGAAATCTCAGAGAAGCATCCCTGTCTGGGAAAAGCTGAGCTGCCTGCTGCTGTGCTGAGAAAACTCAGCTCCAACAGAAGGCTTTGTCAACACAGCCGTATCATTCGCTCGAGGTGTACACACTTCACTTGACACCTCTGCCTTGTCCTACAGATGTTCCGCTGTGTTTTGGATGGAGCCTCTAACAGTACAGCTCTTTGAACACATGTGCATTTTCCACTCAACAAACCGCAAGAATATGGCAGCAGGCTTACAACGTCTGACTCCTAGGGCGAGAATGAGAGAAGCTGAAGAGGTGTTTCTTTGGGAGATCTCTGTATTTTCTCTTGTAGTTTCTCTCTTTCCCATTTTATTCACCGACTGTGATACACTCAGACCGTGGGGAAGGTGAAGCCTGATTGATATTGCAAGTGACAACTGTGGCCTCAAAACCAATTCCTCAGTTCATCTTCAGGAGGCGTTAAGCCCACGGTGTTTTTTGCCTGTTTCTCAGGAGTAGAGTCCTTCTGACTTCTATTCACAAAAATCCACTTTATTCCAATTCCTGCTAATCTGCTGTTACTTGTGAATAAATTAGCGGCCTGCCTGGAGAAAGAGGCTTAAAGAGGAATTATCAGATGTACTCAGAGGAAAAGGAGTTTACAACTGGCTTTCTGCTTTTGCCATTGTAGGATATGAGAAGAGGGGATGAGCTCTCACCAAGAGTTTCAAAAAACTGAATGCCCTTTTTGCTACGAGTAAAGTACTGAACCTGGGGATATGGGAAGAATGCATGAATGAAATAGCGAGCCCTATAATAGATATCTTGTGAAATATGCAGCCATTTCTCCCATTCTTCTCTCATGAACATGGGCATCTAATCCAGGCACCTTGAATTATTTGCCTCCCAGTTTACACCAGTTGGGATAAGTTGTGTTGCTTATCCTTTTTATCCTATCAACATCTGGTTTTTGAAAAACAGATGTGCATGAATTGATCTGATTAATGTGTTTGATTCTGCAATTGACTGCAGGAGAAATCAGCAAAGCACTGACATCAAATCAGTATCAAATTTTGGCTTCTAGCCCTTTAGTGTCCAACTTGAATTGTATGCTTGCCCTCTTGTATCTAAAGAAGTTCCAAAAAGCAAAACAACTCCCTGCGCTAAGAACATTTCAGATGATTCAATGTGGAGTTGCCACTATTGAAATGCATCCTTTTGAGGTTCTAAATTCAGATAACTTCCAAAGAAAAAAATTATGCAGTATCTTTAAAAAGCCTGGAGAGCATCTCGTCTATTAAGAAGGGAGAACAAACTCTTTCTCATAGAGTTACTCATGCTTCACAGATATTGCAATTATCGAAGCAAAATACAGGCTGATGCCAAGGAGGTATGGCATCAAGAGAAGAGATACACAGCTGGGCACTGAGTTTCACATTTCTGTGCCCATGGAGGTGGTGGAGTTACCATCCCTGGAGGTGGTAAAGAAAAGGTGAGATGTGGCGCTGAAGGACATGGTGAGTGGGCATGGTGGGGATGGTTCCGTGCTTGGACTTGGTGATCTTAGTGATGATATTTTTATAAGAAGGAATGATTAAGGTGAGAAAAGCTTTTTCATTTTCCTTAATCATTGTGCCGCAGATACCCTTCATCTCCTGTAAGTTTGGGCCCTACCAGCAAATTTCAAACCCACACTTAAACATGCATTTCCCCCAAATCTGAGGGTGTTTTAAGCAGAAATCCATCACTCCATTTCTTTTCTTCTTCTTCTTTTTTTTTCTCCAGCTGAAACCTAATAAATGTACTCTATAAAGACTGAGTTCAGACAACATCTGGAGGCAGATTAAAATCCTCCAAGCTCCTGTTCCACAGTCTTAGGGATCATTAGTACCATAAAACATCTATACAGAATATTTATCTTACGCATGTAATAAAATAAAAGCTATTGCACCAGATTCAGAATATCCACTGCTGGAAAAGAGATACCTGACATCACCATTAAATTAGAGCTTTTCTACCCAAAATCTCTTCCCTAGCCAAAGCACAGCAATTTGTAGTTACAAAAAACGTAATGCCAAACGTAGGGCAGAAGTTTATTATTTTCATTGTGAGACTTCATCACTGGTTTGTTTAATGTTTCTTTCCCCCTTTTTCTTTTAATTTCCCTCTCCCTCTCCTTGGGATGGTTTGTCACTTGTAAATTATTTTTCACTTTGTTGTAATTCTATCCAGATCCTTAACTTTTTAATCATGCATCTTTTATGGGGTCTCTTTTAAAGAAGCACTATAATTACTTGCCAAGGGTCCCTGTAAATTTTATCAGGCTGTAAAATATTATACTTTAATTATTTGGGGAAAAAAAATGGAAGCGTTCCCTCTGAAAAGCTACATGATCAATATTGCAAGGAGCAAGGCACCTTCTGCACTTCTGCATTTGTTCCTGGCCTACACCTGAGCAGACTTCACAAAATGTTCACTTCATTCAGTGTCCTGGGAAGTTCTTAATGGGGAAACTGGCCTTTGGTAAACTGGAATAAAATGTTCAGTGCATGTTTTAGCTGTTGGGAATTAATACTAGGAGGATGGCAAAGGACGTACTCCTACTATTTCTACAGGAGGCCCAGGGGCTCAGCCATCCTCTGCTTGCTGGTGAGCTGTGTGTGCTTAGCAGGAGAGCAGCAGTGCAGAATGAATGGCAGACGCAGAAGTGAGTTTAGTATTTCTCACAGGAAACGGGTCTTTTTCTGAGGGAGAATTCTCTGTTTTTGTGTGTATTTTGAAGCTATTATCTTTTTAATTTTTAAAATTATTTCTTGTAAATGTAGAATTATTAATAACTTTTCTTCGTGTAGTTTTTCCACTATCAGTAAGCATCTGAGACTCTTCTCTGTCAGCTTCTGCTACAGTGACTATCATCGTGCTTTGCAGAGCAGTCCTGTGCATTTCCTTGGTGCTGTTTTCTAGTCAGCTACTTGAGAGAGACCTGCAGAGATTTCAGGAACAGGGTTTACTACAAGCCATTGCAAAAAGAGGCTTGCAGTTAGCTCAGACCCATTTGTGTATCAGCCATAGGATTATGCATCATACTCTGCATCAGCATTTCAATTAAACGCACATGGCAGATAAGCCCTGGCAGGTTTCTGGTAAGTGTTTCTTTTAGGTTGCATAACTGAACTCTGCGGAAGCGAAATGCTTTAGTCATGGAGCACAGTAAGCTGAAAGCATCAGAGTTACAGACCTCAGCTCCTTGTCTTGGAGAACACTGTGAGATATGCTTAAGGAGGAGAAGCTATAACTCATTGTATCCTAAGAGAAATCCCCAGAGGGGCCTATGAAATCATCTCATCTGAGTGTCTAGTGGCTTCCCAGGTATCATCCTGGCAATGCCTGCTGTTTTTTTCCCCCTGATAGCACCAGAAAAGCCTCACCAGTAGCTGGGTAGCTCAGGTGAAGGACCTGGGAGATCCATGCACAGTGCTCTGTCGTTTCCAATGTGTTCTGTAAATACCAATGCAAAGTACACCCGTGGAATGGTCTTTCTACCACCATTCAGTGCAGCTGATAAACAGCTCTTGTTTCCCACAGTGCCAGCTTTCACAGCAGGCTTTGGCTTCTCAGTGGTCAGCAACACTGGCACATATCAGGTTTTAACAGGGAGACAACGCCATGCATCATCAAACACCTGCAGGTAATCCGTGCTCTGCACAGAGCTGTCAGAGCACAGAGCAATGACTTCACAGCAACAACAGCTTAAAAACCCAATGCCCAACATCACACAGCAGCATTCATCACAAGGTGAGTGTATTCCATTCATGATTCAGGCCAACTTGCCAGTGGTCTTCAGTGATTGTTAGTGAAGGGGACAGGAATTCAGTGCAGCTGTTGACTGTCAAGAAATATTCAAAAGGCACCTCTTATAAACTATAAACAGATAAATACAAAGTTGGCCCAAACTGCTGTATGTTGTTTCTGTTTTTAAAAGCTTAATGCTGGCAGATGGCAGGGGTAAGAGTGGTAACCATATTTAAATGCAGATAGAGTGATGGAGGGTTGGATTATTCATTGCAGGGATTCTGAGAATGTAACCTTTTTACTTTCTGGTAGATGGTCCACAAAGAGATCTGTATATTGATACAGCCACACAGAGAACCTCTGACAACAGGTAGCCCGAAGACATGAAACATATCCACTTGTGATTAAGTGCACAGTGCAGCTGTTTGAAAATCAGTATAGAAGTGAGTTCCACAGACTGACATCTGGTCAAATGGGCTCAAACCTGGAGATTAGAACAAAAAGCGAGCAAACAAGCTTAAGAAGACAATTCACAGAGTTATTCTGCATCCTTGAAACAGGGAGCAATGCAAGGAAACAGTGGCTCTTTGTGGAGCCTGCAAAGTTGCCACAGCCTGCAGCCAGCCCTACCCTTGCTCCACTTGGCACAAGCCACTTTACAACCACTTCAGCATCGCTCTTTTATTCCCCATTCGAAACAGCTGCTTGGCTTTGACTCCTCCTGGCTGGGGACAGCACTTACACCCCATCCCGCATTCACACTCCCCTCCTCACTGAGATTTCTTGCCTTTCTCTGAACAAACCAGGACCCCCCTGTCGGTTGCTGTGCCCCACCTGCACGGTGTGGCTGGGAGCAGTGGGGCTGGTGGGATGCCAGGAGCAGAGGCTGCTGGGGCATGGCAGCAGGCGTGCTGCAGGGCAGGCAGTGGCTGGAAGCAAACAGGCTCCAGCCTGGGGGATACGTGGCATCCCACGAGCTGCCCGGCAGCGACTTGATGCTCCAACGAGCAGGAGGGGAGATGTTTCTTGTATGTAAACTTTGGGGACTTGTTTCTGTCTCTTGGCATGCAGATGGTACCTGGCACTGTAACGAGAGGAACAGGGAGAAAGGAATGAAGTAATGGAGCAGAACTAAAAGCCGTTTGTTGCTTTGTTTGGCGCATCATTTTGCTGAGTGCAAGTGTCACTTGTATGTTTCAGTGAGTACTTTGCTTTAGTGGTGGTTAGCAAACTGGAGAGTTTGGTGATCAGTATCTACAAAAATGAGAACTGAGAGACAGAGATATAAGATAACTCCTGAAATGTTACTGCTGTAGGCACACAAAATGAAGTCTTAAAAGCTATAGAAAAGTAAATCCCTGGCGTAACCTTTTCCTCGTTTGTTTTCCATCCATGACTACAAAATGATCTTAGCTTCTGGTCTGAAATCATCATGCTTCACAGCATCTCCTTTATTAAGAACATTATAGTAATGCAAAAAGCCCAATAATGTACTTTGGAAAGGGGCTTGTACTGGGTCAAATATCAGCAGGCCAGCACAGACTATGACACAGTGCTTAGTGGCTGTTCAGATCAGTGGGCCAGGAGCACATGCACCAGCATGACAGCCCCAGCACTCAGCCTGATATTTGCCCTCAGGGATGCATAGAATTCATAGGATTACTGCATGTAGTCCGAGATGTTGATTGGTGACTATGGTGAACTTTACCAGGTGAAATGCAAAGCAAAACAGAAGTTGTTTCTCCAAGTAAATTAAAGCTAAAAGATGACCAAGCTTGAGGAGTTAGAACCAATCACACTCATATTCTCCTTGATCCCATATTTCTGCATATCCATCATGGGGCCATCAATATCTCCTGAAGGTTGGAGTGAAGGTGTATGTTCTTTGAGGATCAGACAGATGTTACCTTTGCACCAATAGTTTTCCTCACCATTTATTCTGATTCAGTAAACAGGAACAACAGCAAACTCACAGCAGCTTGGGGAAAGAGAATTCCTAGAAGTTTGGCCATCTCAGGTCTGTGCCCAGCTGCCTGGCCACTGTTTTCCTGTGAACTTCTGCTTCTAAGCATTGTATTTGTTTGATGTAAAGAGCGGCATACAGGTAGGCAAGCTCTTCCCTTAGATATCTTCCAGTCTCCAGTGCTGAAGAAAACATCAGCGATGCTTTGCCAATAATTCCCACAGAGAGGCTGTCATGGCTGTCACTGCCAGCACAGCTGGGTTGGAGAAGGTAATAGCCCACTTGGTTTGCAAGTAATCCATATTTAAAAGTCTTAGACCCAGGAGGAAATCTGAAAGTTGTTGGAAATACAAGAGTCTGGACAAAATATCTATGGTTGGAATTTAGATTTTATTTATTTATTTATTTATTTGTTTGTTGCCAAATCCTAAAATCAGTGAGGTGAGACAATGAATGTATCTGATTTTCATAAAGTCATGGAGTCCTTATGGTGCTTTTAAATGAAAGAGTAGACTTTGTGCCATGGAAAGGCTTCAATACCTGCCCTGCTTCCATGGTGCCAGTGCTGCCATGTTTAGATGAAGGAGACTGCTATCTGAAGACTCTATAGAGGAGAAGTGGTATGGTGGTGGAGACACATGGAGACTCATGGTGGCCTGCTCCCTGCTCCCTACGCAAACCTGGCCTGGTGAATGAGATACCAGAGATCAGGTGCCACACACCTCTGGCAGCAGGTACTGGTGGATGTGGGGTCATGTGAACCAGCTGGGGAATCTGACCCTGGGCAGCTCTGAGCTTTCAGGCCCATTGGAATGGCTGGTTCCCCAAGGAGCTGCATCTTTCTCACGCAAACAGACCATCAGTGCTGGGTAGGAGCAGAGCAGAGTGTGCTGTTGCCATAGCAGGGGCAGGGGAATCTATGGAAACCCCTGAAAGGGGGCTCTGTGTCGATTCAAAACATCATAGCCAAAGACAGTACCAGGGCACTTACAAGGCAGGCTGTGAAGCCAGGGTAATTTCAATCCATTTAGCAAAGTGCTCCCAGTCCTCGCTTCAGAGCAAGTAAAAGGAAAGTATAGTAAATATTGAACAAACAAAATCAATCTGTATCTACAGCACTTTACCCAAGAAAAAGCTAAAACCATCTGACTGTTGCCTCCTCCTAGCTTATTATTTTTCTCTAGGGCAGAATGTCTTATTTTTTATTATTACTATTTTTTGACTGCTGCTGTGTGATGGTTGGCTGCTCTCGTTCCTTTCCATATGCAAACTCACTAATCTGCAAGGCACAGGTGAAAATCATGGGACAGTCAATACTCTATGGCAATAGCAGACATTTGGGAATCATGCTGTATATCTGTGAGTAATCACACTCTTTTAGCCTCCAAGGGATAAAGCAAAAGTCCACTGAATCACTGAAATCAGAAAAATCAGGAAAAAACATTCTTTAATTTTTTTCCTTAAACAGAAGAAATTCAGGACTCAGTTCTTAAAATTTTACTTGGTCTCACATTGTGCTGTGTTTAGTTTAAATATCATCAGGTGTAGCTAAATTTGCAAGCAGTCAGATGAGGGATGAATTTTACTTTCTAGGCTGATACATTTATCTATCTGATATTGTCTTCTACTGCTTATGTCACCACAGCATTCAAAAGCATTATAGAATGCCTAACTCAAAGTATTCTGAAAACATTAAGAAAAAAACCTTGAAAGGGACCCCCACTGGACTGAAATGACTGCAAATCCTTTGTTTTCCAGAGAAGATGTTCATTGCTCAGTTTCTGTTGAACTCGGGCATTTGGGAGATCATCATCTTTCCTGTCCTCTTTTCTGGGGAAATCCTCATTAGATATAAATAGCTGCAGCACTCAAATGATTTCCAGTAGTCTCAAGTGAAGACATTACACCCATGTAGGAACCAACCGGTTATGCAAGTTCTGTTGACGACTTCAACCTTCCTGCTGCTGTGTGTGCTGGAGGCACCATTCACCCATCACAAGCTACAAAGACATTTGAGCCTACCAAAAATTTATTGTAGTTCAAGACCAACAGGGGCCATTTGGATCACTGAATTTTTCCGTGTTAATCTTCTTAAACCCTGGGGCCAGGTAGACTTGCCTGGTGAAAACAGGGCACTGGGGGTCATGGGTGTGTGATGGAAAAATTGCTGAGCATCAGCTAAGCCCAGCTAGATAACTGAGTCCTTAGTGTATTTTCAGAGCAAATCTTGAACTTGCCCTTCTGTTCAAGTGGGATGATGCTTAACAACTGCTCAGCCCCTGTGTCTGCTCTTGTATGCAGCACAGATCTTAGAGGGCAGCCCCTTTTTGTGGGCAATATTTTTCCTCTGTTTCAGAGCCCGATACAAGCAGAGGCAGCAGCAGACCTGTCTTGGTTCCACTGTGAAGCTGCAAATAGCCATAAGCTCCTCCTGAGGCAACTCACAGAAACTCAAGCACCTACAGCCCAGTGGTGAAGCATTAGGTGAGCATTAAGTCAGCTCTTTAAAGGTCTAATGGGGTTAATAAGCCCCAGAGCAGAGAGACTGAAGAGGAGGGACAGCATCCCTTCAAGAACGGACGAAAGCCTCTGGGAGCTGCCGTTCAGGTTGGACAGAGGTTGTGCTGTGATGCTGTACCTAAGTTTACATCCAGAGAGTAAAATTCATGCCATGCTTCTGTTTGAAGTGTGAATTGTGGGTGTCCAAAGCACCCCTTCTGGAAGAGCCACCTTCAGTGAAGGGAAGCAGGCAGCAAATATTGCCTGTGACAGGCTGTTTGAAATGAGTGCATTTGGTTGTACCATACTTAGCTCATAAAAGCAACTTTTGAGGATATGGTGACCTTTGCATAGCCCTACCTAAATTAGGTCAGGTCATACACAGTTCTTACTACAATAGCTTTCATCTGCCTTGCCTTTACACAGCACTGACATGTGCAGAGAAGAGCTTTGAATGGGAATTGAGTAAAATTGAAATTCCCTGATGAACCATTGCCTGGCCTAGAGCCTGAATGGAGGCAATGCTCTTGACTCCATTTGAAAGAAAATGAAACTTTGACTCTTAGCTCACCTAAAGCTGAGATGGTCGTTAGTGGGAGGTGCTGCGTGAGTGTCACAGAACCAGAGTAACTCATGATGTCCATCAGCCTGATCTCCTGGATAAGCAGTGTCTTCAAACGAAGCTTGATGAAAGATATTTAACAATTTTTAGCAAGTATAATGGACGCTGCCCTAAGGGTGGCTATGCCCCATGATCTATCAACTCAAACACTATGCAGCTATTTAGATCAAGAAAGAAAATGTGAAACAAGTGCTTTTTCTTGCTGAATGCAAGTAAAATCTTTTACATTTATTTCAGGTTTGCGTGTAAAACACATTACAAGCTACCAAACATAATTTCTTCCTTTCTTTTTTTTAATTATTTTTTTGCGTGTGTGTGTGTGTGAATGCTATTAGTTGTCTCTTGTAACCCAGAGGGTCTTCATGGACAGCTCACCCTTTCAAGAACATCAGGACCCTGAGTATCATCACTCTAGGAGATGATCTTTCTCTCTGTAGGGATAAACTTCTCCAGCTGGTCAAAAATGAAGATAATATCCTAGATTAAAGGGAAAGATCTCTCTCTTTCCACTCCATTTTTTCAGAGGAAAGGAAGAGCTGAAAATTGCACTTGGAAGACATTCAATTGAGCAGACGGTCAGCCATGCTCATGAACCATTTGGATCAGATTTTTAGAACTATGCCAGAATGTACCTTATGCAAAATTAGTAAAAAGAATAACACTGGAGCAGAGAGATAGCACAGCAATCTATAGAGACACACCGATTACAACCAGCAGTTAGGTGAAAGGCCACTATAATTCAGCAACTCACAAGTTCATAGATGGTAGATTTACAGAAATTTAATCCCTATCTACTCATCAGGGGATTTTACTGCAAACCAGAAGGAGCTAATTGGGAATAGGAGCGATGTATTTTAAAAAATAAGACACACTTCAGAAAACTCCTTTGAATTTCTAAAAAAAAAAAAAAAAAAAAAAAAAAAAGTAAAGGCACTAATTAAAAAAAGATGTTTCTTTAAAAATCAGCCACAGGTTTACAGTGTGGGAATTGGCTAACTCATTTGAATCTGTTCTATGTGTCTGGCCACTGGTTGGCAAACACAGTCCTTTACTCTATAAAAACTCTTTCTGTAACACTTTGAAATACTTGCCCAATCATTTTTAGTTCACTCGGGAGTCGTTATAATATCATTAGGTGGGATTATATCATTTGGTTTAATGTCGATGGCATTTCCATATTGTGTCCAGTGGTTTTATGATGTGGACAAATATTCCATAGAGGAATAGGCTGAGACCATCACATTTAAATTCTTTTCCTGAGTCACAGTTGGCAGAAATCCCCATCTCAAGACATCCAGGCTGCAAAACCCTCCTTGGAAGCAAAGGGGAGACCATACACAGTTTTATGCAGTTTGTAGCATTGCTCCAATGGTTCAGCTAGAGCATGCTGAACGCACCAAAGTGCATGAGTCAAACACCAAATGCAATGTCTACATCTCCCTTCAAGACAACTATAAAGATCACATTGAACTACAAACCTGAGATCTCCTGATTTATAGTGGCCAACCAGAGTGGAGACCTGAGGATGAGACACCTTCACCTCTTCACACTGGAAGAGCATCTCTGACAGACATCTAAACTATATGCAAAGCTGGTAACGAGCTGAAGCCCTCAGATGTCTGATCACATGCACTTTCAGAGCCAAAACATTAAATACTGTCAACAGTAATAAGGCTCTAGAGAAAAGAAATCATCAACATTGGCAACTAGAAGGATGTCAGACTTCTTGTCACTTGAGATTAAAATGCCTTTGTACTACAGCCCTCATCACTGTTTCAAGAAAATAAGTAAATAACCCCTATTCTTACAAGGGGAGCAAGCAAAGCTCTGTAGTATTGGATTGCATAATTGCAATGGATTACACACTTTCAACAGCAGTTTCGTTACTGTCACTTATAATAGAAATTAAATATATGTGCCAATGGCCAAAGTAACAGAAATCCAAGTTTTTCCATGTAGGAAAATGTGTTTTGCTTTTAAAAAGCATACAGTTCACCTCAAGAAGAAAATGGTTTCTGTTGTCTAAAGCTGACCAGAATTATTTTAAGAAAGGTATATTGCAAAGCACAAAACAAAACAACAGCAACAACAAAAAAAAGTAGAGAAAAAAAAGTGTGAAAAATTATTAGGACTTGATATTAATAATCACTTTCTTAATGGTAACAATAATATGAATCAGTACAGATGAAGAATTAGCTATAAAATATGTGTGGTGAAAAATCCATTTTATTGTTCCTAGAGAAGGCTGCATGTTTATGAAGCACGTGTTCTTGCTCATAACATAATATCCATTATTAGAATGTTGTGTTAAAAATAGTTAGGCATGGTCTACAGTTAGTTTGCTTGCAAAAATGGCCTCAAGGCTCTGATTTCAATATGTGTGTCTGTGTCTTTCTGGGGCAACTCTGTTCCACACCTTTTGCCCTCACCTGGGTGTACAGGGTACCCAAACACATCTGCTGCCTCCCTCTTCGGGGTGATGGTAGAAGGTGAACCCCCACTATGAGTGTCATAGAATCACAGAATCACAATTGGAAAAGACCTATAAGATCACCAAGTCCAACCCAACCCATCCCACCATGCCCACTGACCATGTCCCTCAGTGCCACATCTCCACGGTTCTTGAACACCTCCAAGGACAGTGACCCCACCACCTTCCTGGGCATCCTGTGCCAATACCTCACCAAATAATTCTCCCCCTTTTCTTATTGAAATATTTAAACAAAAAAAGAGCAAGTTTCACAAGTCCTGAAAGAATGTGATGTCTTCATGGCCTCTTCCTTCTATCAAATTTGACTGAACATAACCACCATTTCGAAAGCAGAGAGAAGAAGACATGTAGTTGGCCATAAGTACTTGTTCTCTTGCAGTCCTCATAATAAGATTTATTTCCCGAAAGACATAAACTGATTTTCCAAAAGACACAGATCAGGCAGGAGGAAGGTGTTCAGTGATCATACCTCTGTTGGAGGTGCAGTGAGCTTTGCAGGCAGCCCCCTTCCCATCCTAGCCCTGGGGCTACCCAGACAGCCCAAGGAAGGGGTGAAGAGGGTTTATCTCAGCTGGAACCTGGCCTGGGTGTGCTGCTCCAGGTGGAGAATCTCAGTGAGACTGTAGGGAGACTCAAGCCTCTTTCTAGGCACCAGGAAACTTTTGGCCAGGGGAGAGCACATGAGTCACATCTGCACAGTTTCTTGGCAGTAAAGCTCTTCTTTCTCTTAGTTAGGCGTTCCTCATAGGGAAGATATATTTTCATGGGAATTTACAATTTTTTGCCCTTGAGAAAACTTCACTGTTTCCCTTAATCAAAAGTGGTGTCATTTTTACCACTAAGCATCTCACTTCTTCCCATCTGGCCAAAAACACTCCGGTGAGACACAGGCTTGGAAGAACTTGCAAGCCTTGGAGGGCTCAATCCAGCGGACCAAGCTGACTCAGTTCCTTTATGGCTGTAGGCAGTGGGCTTGCCTATAAATGCAGATCCCTGTGTGGATGTAACTCCAGCATGTGCAGTTCCTGGCAGATGCAGAGCAGAAGCCAAAAGACAGTGCAACCCTAAATTGTGCTCTCTTCTTCTGGAACTGAGCAGCACAGACCTCAGTGGTGCTTGAGCAGTGGTGTGAACAGGTCTGGCTTTAGCAGGCACAGAACCTCTGATCTAAGTACTGGAAGTGATGGATTTACTGGGGAAAGATCTTCTCTTATCATGGTGCAGTGTGGAAGAGCTGCACAAACTTGTCCCTGCAGCATTTCCCAGCACTGCCTTTTGGCTGGGAGAATGCTGGGGTTGCAATGAGACAGGATGTTTAATTTTGGGCTTTGGTCCTCCCAGAGTTGAGTCTCCACATCTCAAACACACCTGCTGCTGATGACATAGGCTGTGTGGCCTTGTAAAACCTTTATAAAGGCACAGTTCTTGAGTCTATTTGAGATGTATTTCATCTGTAGGGAAGCTACAGGGAGCTCTGAAGAAGAGCTAGCTGAAATTGACCATTAGAAATAGTTTTTCCATCATTAAAATGGAAAGAAATCTCAAGGAACAATGTCAGATTTTTAATTACTTCCGAAGAAATAAAATCCTGGTAATTGAAAGCATTCAGTTTGCTAATAAGGGAAATGTTTCTCTACCTTTTTAACGTGTAAAGGGAAAGTTTTCAGTCTGTCAGGCAGATATTTCAGGCTGTGTCCAGCAGGACAGCTTCTTCAGTTGCTGGAAAAAGAAATTGATGGATTTTTCTTCTTACAATAAATAATATTTTTAGTTTGGGCACACTCAACTGTTGTGCAGAGAAGGGTGATTTTATGATCCCACATAGCAGCAGTAAAAACACTTCTATTTCTCTTTATAGTATTTTGCTAATTCTCCCCTCCCTCCCCATTAGGATTTCAGCTGCAATTCCCAGTTCCAAACCCACGTAGGACGGCCCTGGGAGTTAGAGAGACCTCTTATTCTAAGGTAAATTACCAGCGAGGATTCCAGTGAGATTAGCAACATCAGAAAGGAGATCTTCACATGCTCTTATGAATGCTTACATGTGTTTAAGGATCAGAGGTTTGCACAAGGCTCCCTTACCAGCGGAATAAGGCACAGTTCATTAGCAGGAGGTCTGCTGGGAGAAGCTGTGTTGTAGCACCTGGCCTTGGAGCACTGGTGTCAGCATCTGCCATGGAGGAGTGCAGGCGGCTGAGAGCAAGAAATGCAGGGCAAGAAGTGCACCTGCTTGTTCTGATAACCTGAGATATCCTGATAGTCCTAAAAGCCAAAGATCATCAAATGAGGGGAACAGAAGTCAAGAGCCTGTCAATCTGAAATGACAGGAAAAGAAAATCAGACTTCATGGCTTAGGGTTTATTGAATTGATACAGATCCTAATGTTTTCTAGCCCCATTCAAGTTCTTCAGGGATATATGTTTCTTTGATTAGAAAATATCCAGGAAATGGCTGATGGTTTCTGTTGAAGAGAACTTCTGAGAAGCAGAGCCATCAGTTCCAGTAGGTTGTGCAAGAGGCATGGCTTCTTCTGTTGTTGGCTTATTGTTAGTGTTTTTGTTTTCCTGAGAACAAAACCCAGTAATAATTAACGCTATCATTTTACACATTCCTTCCCAAGAACAAATCTAGCTTTCTTCCACTGCCTTCCCTTCCTTTTGTGTTGTTTCTAAGAAGAAGTCCACATCAGGCACTGGCATGGGCTGCCCAGGGATGTGAGGGAGTCACCATCCCTGGAGGTGTTCAGGAAACATTTATATGTTGTATGGAGGGACATGGTTTCGTAGGGAATCTTGGTGGTAGGTGAATGGTTGGACTAGATGAACCTGGAGGTCTTTTCCAACCTAGGATTCTACGAATGAAAACAGAAAGCTGCGCTTTCAAAGCCCACACTCGGTGTGGATCTCCACATTTCAGACTGGTTTGAAAATATACTTCCAGACATGTTCAGCTTCTGCAGTTCTGAGAGAAGAGCTCGAGCTGGATTTTGTTCCACCTGAATGTGAGATGGAATGTGAGGTGGGTGGCAATGAGTGCTGGTGGACATGGAAGAGAGCTGAGCTGAAAAGGAGGAGGAGGAAGGAGGTGTGCTGTCATCAACAGAGAGACCTTCTGGCAGATGCTGACATGGCTGTATTTATGGCGAAGGGGTGGGAGAGCACAGTAGGAGGCATATTTAATGTAGGGACAACGTGCTTAAGTTCCTCTTTCAACATTTTCATCAGGAGACAGAACCTCCACAACAGGGAGCTGAGGACCAAGAAATGTCAGGGTTTAATTTGGTCTCTGATACTCAATCAGTGCACGCCCTCAGGCAAGTGACTTATCTTTTCTCTATCTAAACGTCTACATCAGTGAAACAGAGGTGAAAGTACATTCCACAAAAGAGTGTCAGTGAGTTTAGCATAACTCATTAGTGCCTGCTTGGAGCTTTAAATCCTGCAGCAGAACATCCTTTGCAAACATTGGTGGTTCGTGCACTGCAGGGGTGACAGGCAGTAGAAACTAAAGCCCAGAGCTCCGGTTTTGTGCTCGTTGGCCGCTGTAGGCATTCACCTGCTGTGTACATGTGCCCAGTGTGGGTCCCCACCAAGATGATCAGAGGATTCTCCCACTGGGTGAGGCTATGGCTGGGAGGATGCCAGCAACGTCTCACTGAGAAACAAACAACCAATGAATCAGCCCCGATTGCTGCATTCAGCTAATGAAAATGCATGTAATTGATATTTTATAACTATATAGAGAAAGGATTTTTTTTTAGGTCTTTAATGGTATCGATTGACGGAAGAAAGCCAGATAGATATCTCTAAGCTGCAGTGCTATAGGGCTAAAGTGCCTTTGAGTCAGGAAATGTATACTTGTTTAAAATTCACTTCAAATTTTCACATCATTTGCAGCTTTTAATGGCATTTTTGGACCCTGGCAATTAATCACGTAGCCACTGGAGTCAACTGATAGTCTCATTTCTGATCAATTATTGCTGTCATCCTCCTTCCCCCATATTCTGCATGCTGACGGGTACCAGGGTCTGAAAGAAGATAACTGCCAGAAGGCCCTCAGATGGGCTGCAGAATGCTCTCCTCGAGGTGTTCACTGGTTCAGTACATTGGTCTTTTTCTTCAGTGGAGGGAATGTTGCTGTTTTAAAACCTCTGCAGATACTGATGTTTTGTGTTTAAACTTCATGGAAATTTTTTGCTCTTGCACAGTCCATGAACTTTTTGTAACCGATGTGATTAGGAACTTTACATCTGTGATCCCTGCCACTCCATTGGCAGCAGGAGAGGTAGCTGGAACACAAGGAATGCAATCACATGGGCTGCTCCTTTGGTCATGGCATCACTCAGTGGACAAAGCATCATGTAGAAGAAAAGAGTTAATTCTTCCCTATAAAACAGGAAGATTAAAGAGCTGGGGATCTGCACTGACAGGCTGCTACTGAGGAGAGAAAAGGAGAACCTGTGCTCTCTGTGCAGGCAACTCCAGCACGCAACGTGCATCCAGATGAGACTGAGTGAAAAGGAGACAAGAAAATGAGCTCAGTGCAGCAAAGGCTGGTTAGAAAGCTAGTCAGAAGAGTCTTTAAGACAAAGGGTTTTTGTTGACTTTAATGGGGTTTGGATAGCCTGACAGTGTTGGCTTATGTTTGAGCATCCAGACATCGGGTTTGGTTGTTGTAAATAAGATTCTCTCTCCGCTGCAGGGTGAGAAACTGGAGCCACGCTTCCAACAGTGAGGAGCGGAGCCAGCACCACTCCGGAGGTCCACTTTGCAATCTGTGCAGTGCATGAACACAAGGCTGCAAGTTGTTTTGTGTTGTTTTTCCTTTCTTCCTCTGTTCTTCCTTTCTTTCTCTTTTTCTGTTTCCCTCTTTCTCTCTTTCTTTCCTTTCTTTCCTTCCTTCCTTGTTTCATTTCTTTATTTCCGCCCTTCCTTCTTTTCTCCCCCCCTCTCTTTCTCTCTTAGGATTTCAGCTATTGCTCATTCTGAATAACTTTAAAAGTGATCTTGATGTCCTTCCCATTTTCTCTTTTTCCACCCTCGCTCAATGGAGGAACACATGAAAGATTCACCATTAAGCAAAACAAGAAAATAAAAAGAGTAAAGGACAAGAAGTAAAAGGAAGAACAGTGCACAATTCCCGATTTACTTCTTTATGCACTCCCTCCCGCCACCTCTTGTATGCACACATTGGAGGGACCAAACTACGAACCCCATGTGAGATTTCATTTTCAATTCTTAATGAAACAGTTGCAGTGAGAGAGAAAAGGAACGGGCTGGGCATGAGAGGAAAATGCGGAGTCATTTTTTCTCTTTTTGTGGTCAGTGTGTCATATCTTCATTACGGCTGCACTTGAGACACTTTCCTGCAGAAAGATGAAAATCATCTGATTGGTTTATGTGCTGTTGGTAAAACTGTACTGTCACCACATGTGAAACTGTCCCACAGACATCGGGTCTTGGAGGGCTGCCCTAACAGCAAAGCTGTAAAAGTGTTACTCTCGTCTTCTTCTCTCCAACTATTTCTGTTTCCACTTCCTCTAACTTTTATTCCTCTTACTTCATTTGCACGAGCTGTCTTAGACAATTCAATATTACAGAACAGCATTTATGGAGATTGAAAGTTGTGGTAATTAATCATCTTTGGGTGAAATTCTAACCCGATGCAGTCAGTGGTAAAACTCGAGTAGCTTCAGTATTTCAGCCCACGGCATCTTAGTGCCATGGCTTATTTGTAATTTGGATGTCTTTTGAAGCTTTGAATACATTAAGGGAAAATACTGGGTTTGTGTGTTTGGTTATTAGGAAGGAATAAACAATGACTGCAAATTAAAAAATTTCTGTGGATAGTTAAAGGGTTTCATATTTATTTAACCTCTGGAGATCTCATGCCCCAATCAGTTGTTCTAAGTTTCTGTGACTGCTCTGCAAGCAGTTGATGCTGCAGGGACAGATCATGCTCCTTTTGGCGTTCAGTAGTCACAGTTTAGCTCATGAGTGCGCCAATGGTGCGTGAGACACAAACCAGAGTTCTCCTAAGAATCACTGCTTTTGCAGGGCTAGCCATAAAAAGCTTTCTTGCATTTATGGCATCTTAGCAGCAGTTCACTGAAATCAGTAGAAAGCTTCCCCGTTTGTGCCAATGAACTTTTGGCTCAGATCCACAAAAGTCTGATTCTCCCATTTGAACTGGTATGACTCCGTTATGCAGTATTTAAGTGCTTGTAGCACTAGTTCTGAATGCAGCATAGATACATTACAAACGTGCCTACTGAATCCATACAGTAGGATTAATCTATTTATCCTTGAATGATTTACTAAAGCAAAACCTAAGGGATTCCTTAAACCCCTGGAACCTGCAAAAACTGGGGCTGCTTGCAGCTATCCCTCAGAAACTGGACCTCAGATGGTGCAGAAGCCTCAAATGTTATTTATGAGCACCCAATCCCACTCCCTCAAACCCTTGTGTGTTCTTCCCGAGGTTGTTACACCTCCAGATATAGACAGAAAGCAAATAAGCTCTGGGGAAGCTGGAGAGGTCTCATTTGGACTCTGAAAAATGTGATCACTTGGTTTCACAGCAACAACCTGCTCAGCAATCGATTTTGTTTTTTTTGCCTGAGTAGTCAAGATGGGACCATCGGTGAGAATAATGATTGCAATCAACGGGCAGCAACATTGCTAACTATTATTGCGCCCAGTGCAACGCTCACATTAACGCTTGCAGTAACGCTGCATTCCTCCCAAGAGTTAGGAAGAGGTTTGCCACCCTTCTACAGATGGCAAGAGGATAGAATCAGAGAGGACCCGTATCAGCTGCACATGTCACAGAAGTCAGTAGCAAAAGTCATAAAAAAAACATCTAGCAATGGAATTTTCTTTCTCTTTTCTCAGACAATTACAGCTTTCCTAATGATAAATTTTCCCTCTCGGATCAGTGACAGTGTTGGTTTTCCAAAGTTAAAGGGGGAACTCCAACTTGCCTCTGGGCACGCCATAAATCATCCCGTATCACTTTTAAGAACTGATCACCCTTAAGGCGCCACGATCTCACCATTGGCTTGGAAGAAGATACATAATATGAGGCAAAAGCACTCCTTGAATACGTTGTATAATTTTTGTATTCATTAAGATGCTTCAGAAAGAGAACAACGCTCTTTGTTCAATATTTATCTTTTCATCTGCCCTGACCTGGGAGCTGCAAGCACTTTGAGAAATTAATTGAATGCTCACTTTGTTTCATTTTAGCTTTCAGGTCTGAATTTTTGCTTTCAGTAATGGTCCTGAGAACACTTCTGTCCTGTCTTCAATAGCTCTGAAACCTTCTCCAGGAGCAACTGGGAATTCCTTATTGATGACCATTGTCTTATTACAGGAATTCACCACTGAGATGATTTTTCTTATTCAATGACAGCAGGACCTCCCACCCCAGAAAGAGGGTTATTTCTCCACCATTTATTTTGCCAGAAGAATCATTCAATCACAAACCATAGAATCATAGCATCACCAAGATTGGAAAAGACCTCCAAGGTCACCCAGTCCAATTGTCCTTCTACCACCAATATTTCCCCACTAAACCATGTCCTTTAGTACAACATCTCCATGGTTCTTGATCACCTCCAGGTGTGTTGACTCCCCCACCTCCCTGAGCAACTGTGCAACTGCATCACCACTCTCTCAGAGAATAAATTTGTCCTGATAACCAACCTGAACCTCCCCTGGTGCAGCTGAAGACCATTACCCACACTTCCAGGGGAGACTGCAAGGGACAATATGCTCTGCACATGATTCCTGTATCGTGTATTCTAGATGACTGTTGGATTTTTTCCTTTATACCAATCTCCTCACTTGTGTCTGTTACCTGAGAACAGGGGCTGAGGTGTGAGCAAGGATTTCAGAAAGCTGCATTCATACCATGAGCTGCACAATTTTCTTGAGGAGTGTTCAGGAAATACCTGAGTCTGAAGGTATTTTTGTAAATTGGCCAAAATAATTAGATTCTTTTGTGTTATTAATATAGTCCATAAAGATCTTGGATCAGGGGCTGTTTCTAATAAGATTTGTATATTGTTCTTTGTACAGCAGTGCCCATTTCTGCTAGCGGAAGAAAATAATCAGTGGGAGCTTATTAATTAATTTAAAAAAAACAGCACAGTAGTTATTAGCGTAGTTATTTTGAGTAAAGCATGAAAAGTCATAAGGTAAGATGGAAGGCTGAGACATGAAGTGGTAGAATATATGCAGAGGGGGATGACAAAGTATGTTTCCCTTTTTCTGATGGGAATTCTTGAAGGATCTGATATTGATTGCTCAGTAGTCCCATCTTAACATTTACTTGCAATACAGTGTACTTCGCTAGCTCCATACCAGTTTCTTCTTAGCACAAACCTCTGCTTCCCAACTGCCGTTCCTGAAAGGTTTTTGTGCCAAAGGACAGAGTAGGAAAAGCCACAAAACCTTTAGTAATCAGATCAGCAGTCTCTCAAAACAAGGAAGAGAAAACTCAGCAAGGCATGGAGTCTGGATTCTTACATCTCATTTCTAAAGCAGAGATGAATCCCAATGTATTGCATGTGGTGAAAGACGAAGCAGAGCTCTTTTATGAGACTCACCTTGATTTGCCGTTTATATTAATGCAAGCATTTAAAAATGTTAGATCAGTGTTACAATCAGGACACGTGTTCAAACAGTTCAGAAACGGACAAAAACAAATAAAAACATAAAAATGAAGACGTGTTCATCTGTTGCTCCACCTTTTGTCCACCTCATGGAGTTGGATCCTTTTTGCATTGCAACTTTGAATTCTTTCCCACAAGCCCACGGATGACACACACTCAGTTTTGCAAATGGATTTGGGGTCTTTGCAAAAGAGTTTGCTGGGTCTTTGCTGGGGTACCAGCAGTGGGGGTGAGAGAAATGCACTGCTTGCAGGAAGATGTGGCACCACCTGAGGTCTGGACTCCTCACCAATGCTGGAGCTGCAGAAAACCTTTGCCCTGAGTGTCCCATCTCTTTGGTTATCACCTAATGATGTAAAGCTACAGTATTTCTTGCAAATGCTGTACTCATTTCAGTCCAGAAAACAATGAGATGTTTTGTTGTTGTTTTTTATTTTTATTTTTTAATCCTTAATGAATCCAAATCTATACATGTCTTAATGGAAAGAAAGACTAAAAATAATGACCTAAACACTCTCACCCTGCCCCAGGCTGTTTTTTTTAATCTTTTTTTTTTTTTTTTTTTTTTTCAAGAGGGTTAATTTTAGACTTGGCATATTTGCCCGGTGAACTTCCCACATGTGGTTAAAGCTACAAGCCAGGTCCTGCTACCAGCCATATTTACCAGAAACAGCAGGAGAAATTTCCAGCAGAACAGTAAAGGGGCTGCAGTTCCTGTTGTTCTGCCAGTATATTTCATCTAAAAATATTATTCATCTTGCCAACCACTTTAATGCAATTGGGGAATGGCAGAGCTGGGAAGTCAGAAGAAAAGCTCTTTGTTAAAAAGAAAGAAAGAAAGAAAAAGCTCAGAAGTCCCTCTACTTGTTCTTACATTGTCTGTTGGTTGTTTTTTTTTTTATCATGTCCTTTTTTGCTGTTTGCTTATCAGACTTGTCCCAGCTGTGTTAATTATCAGTTAAGAGAATACTAATCACTTAAGACATCTATGTTTTACTTATAAATAAATAATAATAATAATAATCCAACTTTTGACAGTTCTGCAAGAAGAAAGATGACTTAGAAAACAATTCAGCTGAAAGCTCAGCATCCGTCCTTAGGTAAGAACCCGGCTTTCCAACCTGAGAGTAACCTGGTGATACAGAGCATGGCACAGGCTGCTCTCAGCTGAGCTGACAGCCAACCACAGCCCTGATCTCTGCCTTTCCTTCATTTTGTTGACTCTGCCATTTCTTTTCTTTGTAGTTTTCTGTTGCTGAAGCAGAAGCTGGAAGATGATCAGAGGGAAGTGGAGACATTGAGGTCAAGTGTCCTTGAAGTCTGTTTGTGACTAATACATTAATGAGCTTAGTTGGGGAAAATCCAAAACCAACTTGTTCTGCACCTGAGCATGATCATACTAGAGCAGTGAATTGCAGCATACCAACTAGCCTATTGCTAGCAGAGGAGAGGGGGGGGGGAGAGGGGGGGAATTAACCCTAGAACTTGTTGTTTTTTATAATAAATACATAATAATTTTAAAAATTTGACTTCTCTTTGATTACCTAAGAGAGCCTTATTTGCAACAGCAACCCTTTCTAACAGCTACCCCATGACAGGCTGGATGCAGCCCATGGGATGACTGGTGCTGTGACCTCACTGGGTGGCACTGAGGTGGCATCTGGGATGGCCTTGCGGCACTGGGATGCGATGCCTCCTGCACTGCTCCACTCAGTGTGCTTGGCTTGTCCCAGGAAGCTTCGTGGTGTTTCTGCAGCAGAAAAACTCCTAACCTGCCACTTTCTCTGGAGGTTGATGCCCCATGCCTGTCAGTGTTCAGGAAGTGCTGGGGAATAGCGTTAATAGCATGCTGTAATTGTGGATCAGCTCTGAAGTGGTCAGGCAGTTGGACTTGATGATCTTTGTTGGTCTCTTCCAACTGAACTATTTTGTACAATTCTATTCTCTTTGCTCTTCTGAATAGGTGAGTGAGGATACACACACTTAAAGAAGAAGCAAAAGAGGACGAATTATTAACCAAAGTGTGATACTGACCAGTCTGAGCCAGTGGAAGGTTTTTATCAGCTGAGTTTTAACCTTGAACATACTTTCATTCATAATTATCACTTATAACTTTTACTACTATTAATTAATTTAGCAAGCTAAATGCATGTGATATTCTGACAAGATAAAGCAATAAACAATCTCTTTCCTCTCCAAATCCACTGTTCCAGAAGTGGCGGTGTAGTAACCAGATCTAGCACAAGCTGATAAAGTCGTTACAGCCTGAGCGTCGTGTAGCAGAGAGGAAACCTTTAAGACAATTTCCAGGGGGAGAACTTTGGGAATGCTGACATACACTAACAGGAAAGCTGTTGCAGATCTATGAGCAGGCTGAAGGCATGCAGTTGTGAACAGGGTGGGGAGGTGAGGCAGGGGAGGGCAAGGCTGAGGGCAGGTTTCATTGGCACCTAGCATGGTGGATCCAACCCGCCTCACTGAAACTGTTGCACAAGAGAAACATCACTTTTGATGAAGGTGCAATTGGGTCTCTCATCTTTTGGCAGAAGTGTAGGAGAGACAACCTGAAAATGAAGATAAAGAGAGGGGAATTTGCTGGGTTTTAATCCTTCACTCTTCTTGGAGTCAAGATGCATGTTCTCTTCTATAGTAGCAATATGTACACATTGAGATTTATTATTGCCTCCTTATATACTTTTCTAACAGCTACTTATCCAAAGACTGAACAATACTAGGTCAGGCTGTGAAATATACAACCACAAAACAAACCAAAACAAAAAGCCTTGGGAAAAACCATCTCTCTGTTGTGCTTCACTCCATCTCTCAGAGCTGCATGAGTTCACAAAAATCTGAGCTGTGGTAGAGGAGGTCTTACCTTCAAGACATATAATTTGCAACAACTGAAGCTGTGGCCAGCTTGCTCCACATCAGCACCAAAACAAGCTGATCATGTCCAGGTGCCCAGAGATGACATCACCCAAAAAAAACAAAAAAAAAAAAAAAGACAGAAATTATTTTCTCAGGAACAGCAACAGCAAACAGAAGGGCCCCAGAGGTAAAAAGGGACTACGGAGGTGATGGAATTTTAAGAGCAGTGTCCACTCTTTTACTCATTCTGCCATGGAAGAGGAGTTGCCCCAGGCTAGACTTCTTGCCCCCTCTCTTGATAAATTACAATCATCACTCCCTTGCAGCCAGATCTCATATCTCTTCCAAAACAAACCTCCAGATTACAAGTAGATGGAGATCCCCATCCCCAAAGTCTGTTCCTTGGGACTGACTTGCTCTTTGCTGTACAAAGGTACTTTGGTTCTTCATATCAGTTCTTGCCCATCCTTATATTGTGTGAACTGAAAGGGAGGGGAGGGCACTGACTCTCCAGTAAGATCCTTTACACCCTGGGGATAACATCACAGGTCGTTTCTGTAATGGATCTGTATCTTTCTGCTTTGCAAGAACACTGTAAAGCAAGAAATCTGGAGCTTGTGCTTATTCAAAATAAGGCATAAAACATTGAGTAAGAAGAAAAATTGTTGGTAGTACAAGTATTACAACTAATGGATTATTTACTTTCCAGCTTCTGAAAGCATTCAGTTGGAATTAGGGAAGGAGGTAAAAACTGTGTGTGTGTATGTGTATGTGAGATGGTGTTGGGGTCAGGAGAGCACTGGAGGGAGATGAATTCCCTGACCCTCTTCTCTGGAATCTTAATAACGTGTTAAGTTATTGTGCAGTGGAGGAATGCAATTAGCACAGCAGCCAAATCCTCCTCCAGCAGGTCATTACTGCATTAGTAAATGGAGGCTGTTAAGGCACACAGCATCTCTAAACATACCAGAGGAGCTGCTCGCCCAACAGGACCCAGGATTGATGAGAAAACTCCCACTGTTCTCTCCCCTTCTCCATCCACTTTTCATTATTGCTTTTCTGATCAAGCATAAGACCACATCCTTCCCCATCCTCCCTCACTCCCTGTTCCTGAGATACCCTCCCAGGGAGCCTCTCTGCCAAATCAAGTACCAACTCACTAAGAGGTGTCTGTGATAGATGCAAAAGCAACCTCCAGCTCTGAAGAACTTGGCCCTGCCAGTGGGAAGCATCCCTGGTAAAGGCAGGGGCACAGAATGAGGCATGTCCTTCCTCCTACCCTGCTGAGCACGCAACCTGCAGCTTGCTTGATGTGCACTCTGCTTCTCAGAGCCTGGTGAAAAGAAGAGGTTTCTCTGCTGATGCCACTGGACACAAATTGGCCAGTATTTTCCTGGGTTTGACAAATGTTGCTATGGATTAACCTCAGCAGCTCCAGAGAAGCCTGATGAACCCTTGAAGACCGTGTAATAAATTTTATTTTTAATTTTATGTGTTTTAAGTAATTCTGAATATTTTGGAACTGTTCTAATTAGAATAAATGTGACGTTTCTTCTTTTTCCCTTGCTAAAATGGAACAGCCTGAGGTTAGGTGTAATGATAATGAGAAAACCAGTGTGGTGCTCATTGCAAAGATGCTCTACACACCTCAGTTGGGATGGTGCCTGCCCTCAAGTAACTGGTGTGTTTTTAACCCATAGACCACATTTAGATAGTGTGTCCCCATTAACGTTATCCTCTGTGTCCTCTACACATAATGAGTGAATCTTTGTTTTTTTCCAAAGGGCCAAAGATTAGAGTCATCCCAAGTGAACCTTGGGGTGCCATTCCACCAGAGCCAGCTATGTCAGCTCTTTGAGCAGAGCTTACAGGTGACAGTCACCGCCAGTATTTCTCTTTTTCACTATGAAACCAAGAGCAGATTCTAATAGATACATTTGCTAAGACACAAACTGAACCCAGAACTCCCACAACACAATGCAGTGTCTTCTCACAAGAAAAAAATTAAAACAGAAGGACAGACTGAAATAGAAAAACTCCCAGAAAATGGCTTTCTTATCCCATCTGTACCTTCAAACATGTGCAGATATCCCTGGTAATCACTGTTCATCCAGGAGTGCTGCAAAGCAAATGCTCCAGATCTGCTATCGCATGTACCCAACAAATGCACTTATCTGCAGTAGCAAAGTGCTTATGTACCAGTCAGGAACCTGTGAATTAGAGACCATACCGCGTGCTTATAAATAAATAAACAGAATGGTAGTTTTAAACATAGGAAATAATGACTATTTTGTTAACCAGAATACTGTTCCCAGCTTTTCAGCATCAGATACCATGTTTATATTGCTATGCAAATTATTCCTCATAGAGAGTTTACAAATTTCATGTTCATTATTAATAGTGCTATGAGTTTTCACCCTTCCTGTTTGGTGCTATCTGCAGTGCTTGGGTAATGCATAATTAATTTTAACTGCTTGTGCTCTGGCCCCCGTGCTGGTTTACATTAGGATAATTTTCCACGTCTTTTGTCTCTGGATGGTGGAAATTGATATTCAGTGAGAATGAAATAACTGGCTAACTTTGTGCTTCTCTTTCCAGGCTTTTCATCTTCCAGTCTGAAATGATGCAGGTGGATTAAGTCACTAACCTCTCACCTTCTGTAGACTTGGTTTCAAAAGTATCTTCAAGTTCAAAGCCTTGACCAGTTTGGTAATTTCCTTTTGGTCCAGGTCTTGTCTACAACCTATTGATAGTACAGTCAGGGTGGATAGGGCTGTGGTTCTTCCCTGTTCTTTTTTTTTCTTTTTTTCTTTTTTTTTTTTTAACCACAACACTCCCAGATAAATGGAAGCATGGCAGCAGAGTCTTCTACCAAATTGCCTTTCCCAGCAAAATGTATTTCTTCCAGGAAACTGTCAGGAACTTGAGTAGCAAAAAAAAACAGAGAAGCTAAATCTACAGCTCTGGACAAACTACTCCCTTTAATGCAGACTTAACTTGCTAGGTTGATTGGATTATTTTGTAATAGTTATCAGTTTAATTGTCGATCTCCACATAGGTAGGTAGAGCAATAGGTCAAGGAAGCATCTATAGTTGCAGCAACAGCAATGGAAGGAAGTTTCTGGTCAGGACAGTCTGAGGAACCTGCTCCCTGCCCACAGAGCCAATCTCTCCTTGCACAATGTAGGACTGTGGCTTTTATCTGCTCAGTGCAACTTCCAGAGCTGTAAACACCCCCTGCTCAAGAAAGGGCAATAAAATCTGATTCTTAGCGAAGAACATCAGCAGAGATGAAACACAGAGACAGAAAATCAGGTGCTGGTGGTCTTTAAAAAGGAGCCTCGCTCGTCCTCTTAAGTGGATCCAAACATCCATTATTAAGGTCTAGTCTCCTCTATATGTGAAAGCAACATTTTCACAGAAACACTATACTAAACCAGCTTTTCACTGAGATATTTCCAAGGCAGCAGCAAACCACTCATGTCAAACTACCAAGACTGCTAATTAAACTTTGGGCTGATGGATGAAGTCCCATAGACTTTTGACAGGCTGAGATCAAGGTGGCACCAACTCCCCTATGTCTTAAACCAGCTATTAAACTGGAGATGTTCCAGATGCAGCAACTATGTGGTAGTAGAAGATCTGGATAGAGTAGCTTCAAATCAGTCTTACCTGCTGATTCTTGGTGAGGCATCAGGATGAAATAGCATCTATTTTTGTAAAATTCATTTGCTAGGCAAATCTCTACACACATTTTAGCCTCAAGGGAAGAAAAGACAGAGGGATACACGCCCCAGACATGTCAAGGCCTCATTTCTACAGGCCAAAGTGCTCTGCACATTTCTTCCTATACTGAATTCATGACTAAGACCTATTTGCAAAAGCAGCTGTCAGTGTAAAATGAAGTAAGATAATCCAATGTTTGATCTGTAAGATAAAAAGGATAACGAGAGTAATTTTATTACAACTCGGAGGATTCTCAAAGTTCCAAACCTGTATCCACCATTTATTTCAACGATATGCTTTTGCTTTTGCTCAGTAATAGTGGACTGTTGCACTGTTGAGTCCCAGCATGTATTGCAACTTTGCAGGTTCTCTTGCTCTAGGAAAATGGGCTTGGGAGGATCCTGTAACTTTAAAACAACAATGAGTTGTGTTTACTGTTCTCCCTACCCTCAAGTAGAAAAATAAAAAATCATGACAACATTCCCAAGTGCTTTTCAGAGAGGTAAATGCCTGCTCTTTTTAACCCCTGAATGTCCAGAAACCAGCCGGACTGGGGATTGTCTTCTTTTAGATTACCAGCTGTCTTTGTTCAAATCTCTGGGTCAGCTTTACAGATACAAACTCAGCTCTGGGAGACCCAGTATAGGCTCTTTTCCTTCAGTGGTGCCCTACCAACCTCATCCTACATGGGAATAAACAAAGCCCTCGCAGTTATCCGTGCCTTCTCTCCTTGTCTCTCTCTTTTACCGTCTATGTCATGTTTGCTCAATTTACTACATAACAAGTATTTCCACTTCTTACCCAGCAGGGTCAAGTGAGCTCATAAGAAAATCTGCCTGTCTCCATGCATCACCACTAAGAGTGCCCATCAGGCCCAAATCAGAGCCTATTTTCCATTGCCGAGTGATAGGCGATGGTGTATAAAGTAGACAGGGGTTAATCCACAGGGTTGAGAGAGTATCAGCAGCATGTTTGAACTAGCAAAGGGGAGAACCGATTGCCAGGAAGTGTGTGAGTCAGCGGCAAATGTCTGTGTCTGTGTGTGTAGGTGTGCGTGCAAGAACAACAGGCAGACCCAGGCGTACGCGCCGAATCGCACATGACCAGATGGATTTGGCTGCAAGTGGATGCGGCTCACGCTGAAATCAAGGAAAAAATATTCTGTCCTCCTGGCCAAATGCTCTTCTGTTCAGATCTGCCTTGTGCTGAGGATGCTTCCAGGCCTCTGTCAGGATGCATCACAGCAAAGCTGACATGGGGAATGGGACATTTCTGTTTTTCAAAGGAGTCATTTTGTATCTGTAACATCTGATTCTATCAATTGTATCTCATCTTTGCCTTCTGGCCTCCTTGTGAGAGTTTAAATTCTTCCAAAACCTCCTAAAATCTGGATTGGCAAGGCTCCAAAATTTTCATTCTGTCTCTATTTTTTGCTTTTGTTTCTTGTTGGCTTGATAAAAAGTCACTTATTCTCATCAAGCTATCACTCAGTAGCTGGAATGCTCCAGAGAAATGAAGGAGCTGTGGGTCTAAATGCCTTTGATTCATTCCTTCTCTTCCCGTAGTGTAAGTACCCCAGGTGGAGCTTCTGGGGCAGTTCTGTCGTTTTGTTTAATTACACCACCACACATGCCAGTATTGTTCATATCATAGCTTGGTGTCATCCAAACTTGTTCCACTTGATTTTTTGCCCCATCCATCAAGAAGAACAATAACTCCCTGAGCTGGGCTATTAAGGGATTTGCTTGCCATCTCACTCTGATTCTGAAAGAATCTGGTTTCTTTGATGCACTCACCTAATGTTTAATCTTGGGGTGAACAGATGAAAGATGGTGCTAAGAACATCTCATACACAGAACAGTAAAGGAAATGAAAATCTGTCACCAAATGTGCGTCTATGCTCGCCTTCCTTCCCTACTGTGGAATTCAAACACTTCACGAGTGTTACTCATTTTAGAGACAGAAACTTGAGGTGCAGAGGAACCATGCCATTTCATGGTCAGCCAGGAATTCCCTTTTGGAATGACAAAACAAGCCTTGGCCTCTTCAGTGCCCTGAGTGCTCCTCATTGTCATCTCCCTCTGGAAATACAACCATCTGCCTTTAAGAATGAAGCACCAACAAAAAGCACAAGCAGCTCATTTTCTAGTACAGACAAGACTTCGAACAGGCATCACCCTGCCCCATAAACCTGTGAGTGTGCAGAGAGCCTGGATCTGTGGCAGATACGGCACAGCTTATCGCTGGGATGGCAATTACCCAGGTGGCACCAATGGGTGCTGGAAGAGTCTGAGCCCGTGGGTGGGATGTGGTGTTCCTAGAACTTGCTGGCTGAATTGGGAAAACCAGCCATGCCCTCTGGCATAGGTGCTTCTTGAAGCGCTGTACTTCAGGGAGGTGTTGGAGGCAGACAGCTGCCTGCTCCCCCCAGAACATGTCTGAGTCTGTCTCCTCCCACAGAAGGGATATAAAAGGGCGCCTGCAGTAGATGACTGAATTTTAGCAGTCAATGTAGAGCAAATCAGGCCTTCTCCATTTAAAAAAGGCAAATTTGATACAGGCAGATGGGTTTTTCCTTGCATGAGGAGCTCCTTTCAGGTTGAGGATATGCCTGGCATTAACCTGCAAGTTGGGTGGCAGGTTAATCTCTGGTTACCAGAGATGTAATTACTTAATCACATACTCAGCTTTACTGTTAAAAGGCAATCCTTCCCCTCAACTCTCCAACCCCACCACAGCGTGCCTAATGTCACTTTGGCCTCTAACTTTTGAAAGAAAAGAATGAAATCTCTCAGGTCCTTCTTGTTTCTATTAGTAGTAATACATCTCCTGATTTGCTGTAGATTGACTCATGCTGGTTGAATTTATGGGGCTAACAGTGCTGGGGTCTTCCTTTTTCATGGTGGCTGAAAAGTTGTGTGTTGGGGCTTGAATGGCGATTGCACCATCGAGCACACAAGAATTCCTTTGTGAAGAACTGAGGAGAGGGTCTGAAGAGAAAGAGGGGTTTTCTACTCTCTCTTTGTTTTGGTTTTCGTGTCTCTCTTATCAATGTGCATCAGACCAGTGTTTATAAAATCTCCACCAGTCGCTGAAATCTATGGCATGATTAACAGGAATGCATACAGGGAGTGGAAAGGGTGGCTTAGGAATGGGGAGGTGCCTGCAACAAGGATGTAATGATTTTCTTGTCCTCTCCACAGAAGGAACGCATAGATCGAGTGTTTGCACAGCATCCAGCGCTGTAAAGCCCTGAGAGCCTTCCGAGTAATGTACTCAGAGTGATAGAAGTGACTACTATCTACTAATGAGAGTGGTGGGAATGAAAAATGAATCCTTGGTTTCATCATTTTCCAGGAATGTGGGTCCTTCTGGCTACCCAGGAGTTCATCTGCCATCCAGTGTTGTGTGGGCTGTGGCTGGGCATATGATTAGGAGAAGAGGAGAGATAAGCGGTTCTTCAACCTCTAAATGTAAAAATGGTGTATTTGGATACTCCATATAGGTATCTTCAGATATGCTGACCTCAGAGTGATACCTTCTGAAAAAAAAAAGAAAAAAAAGAATAGAGTTCTTTGTGAATTTAAAATAGGTTCTTAGGAAACAGGCAATAATCTCTGGGGTCTACTGTGGTCAACCAGAGGAGCAGTATGCAAAAGCTACAGATGTTGGTGATCAGCCTGGACTTTTAGGACAACTCAGAGCTTTCAAAGATTTACGGAGACCAATAATAAAATTCAGCAAAACCTTTGACTAGAGACAGAGCTTCATATCAGAGATGGGAACATAGGTGTTACAGTATTATAGACTGTTATGATAGCAGCCCTTCAGGAGTTTGTTCTTCCAGGATGTCTCAGTCATATTTTAATTCACTTCTTTGGAAGAATATGGCCTTGAAGTTCCTAGGATTTGGTGTAATAAAATTTAATAGGAAATGATTTGCTAGAAGATTTCTCTTTACAGGGTAGAACAAAGAAGAATCAACTTATAAAAAAGCTGTGTTACCTCCAAAGATGAGAGGAGAACCAAAACTCTGGCATAAAACAAGATGACCTATCTTAAAATTAAGCAAAAATGTTAGTAACAGTTTGAGTATATCAGCAATCATCTGATGCCACACTAGTGTTCAGTGATATACTTAGGCACCAGTGAAAACTCAGTCATTATGTGTAAGAACATTACATAATAACTTTAACGTAGTTTAAAAATATCTCAGCAGCCATGCAATGTAGAGAATTTATTACAACACCGGTTTGTGTTTGAAAAACTCAGAGACTATGTTTTAACTTTAAACCAAAAGTAGAGAAATCAAGCACTTAGTGAATTATCTTCTCATCAAATTCAGTCTATATACGTGTCCCGATTTTATTTCCTCCTGTAAACAGAGGATCATGGTTAATAGGAAGATGCTGGACCACACATTCTCTAAGGAGCCCCAAAATCCTGGTGTACTGTCTCTGACTTTGGGTCTTACCTCTGTTTTCTTGGAGGTTCAAGTCAGTCAAAGGTCTGGGATCCACTCTGTAGTGGTGGAACAGAAAAACTGCCTGCGCAGTGCTGGATGGAAAAGGAAATGGAACCAGGGCTTAAAAACAAAACAGTGGAAACTATGGAAAACTGGTGTTTTGTGATACTGGAGCTGCACTTTTCGGAGAGACTTAATGTTCAGCTGCTTGATCAAAGTGAGGAGAATATGTTGTTTAGATATGAAATCAGTAACAAAGATACATATCAGATTTTGGAAGAAATGGTCTTTTCTAACACTGAAGTGAGTATATAAATTTTAAAAAGGAAATAAGAAGAAATTAAGTTCAAATAGAATTTTGTGGACAAGAATGAACCTCAGAAATCGAGGTTGCATTCTGATTTCTTCTATCTCTTATAGTACATTGTCTTGTATGGTGCAAAAAAACTAGATTTAAATAACAAAAGAGTAACAGAAGTCTTACAATAAGGAGATGCAAAATCACAGTGTCACAGAACAACTACTAATTCTTGTATCAAGAAGCTGCTTTGAATTATAACATCAGTGTTAGATAGCTTTGTCATTGCCTTTTCACAAATGAACTGTGCCTCACCTCTAGCACAACACTGTTATTTTTCAGACATCATCCCACTTTCTCAGCTCAGTGAGCCACTACATAATCATATTTAGTCATTGTACAATATTTTTATTCCCATGCTAATAGCAAGAAAAGCTAAAACAGAGTTGGAGGCTAACATTTTCCAGAGAGACTTCTCATTCTGGAAAATTCAGATTTCTAACATGAGGGAACCTTGGACAGACTTTCTGAAGACGTGAGTACCTACAGCCTTATGTTGACCACATTTTCCAGTCATGAATGGTCAACTCTGTTTTCTCAATTTCAAAAGCTCTTGGCATGATTTTTAGAAACTACTGAATACCCAAACTCTGGGAAAATTGGGCTCCACTAAAGCCGCTGAACTCCTCTCCCCACCACTTGCTTTTGAAAACCTTGGCAATGGATTTCAACTCAAATTATTGAAATCTCCAACACCAACCACATGACTTCAAATGTCTGATGAGAGACTGTTTTCTGGAGCCTGTCTATGACCCATTCTTTGCTACTTTGAGTACGTGTATCCAAAAAACATCTGAGGTTTTTTTTCTTTTTCCAATTGATGAGGGGTAATATTAACAGGACTCAGCTGACCGACCCTTCCCAGCTCCCACTGGTAAGTTTGTCCGTGGCTAGATATCTACCAGACTTGCAGTCAACCAACTCTACAGCTGGGCTTACTTCCATTCTTTCTGGTACTGCGCTGGACAAGGTTGACAACAATCTTTGGGAATATCAGGATCCTTCTCCTGCGTATGTCACAGAAAATCTTGAAATAATTGAACACAAGATGTAAATAAGATCATTATAGTTCATGTAGAATTACCTTAGGGGAGCCAAGATATCATATACTCAGTTATTGCAAAATTGAAATGATTCTTCTTGAAGATATGGAACACATTTGAGAGCAACTCACTCTATTTTTCTCACTGAAATGCAGTTATTAAGGAAAAAGCATCCACTGTGTGACTCTTACTTGTCATTCTTATCAGATCCAGCTCCACTTTTTACAGGCCAAAGGATGATATACAGAGGCAAAAATCCTGCAAACTCCTCATGAGACACAGAAATCAAAATATATTTCATTTGTTCACAATAAAATTTCAGCAACTGAAAAATAGATGTAGATTCCACTTCTAAAATGCAAAACAGACCATGGTAATTTACATTTTACCTTTCCAAATGTCTTTGTGAACATTAATATATTCTTACGATATTTGAAGTACATTAAGAAATAGGTTGTATCCCTGTCAAAAGGGGACCACATGGTAAGAAAAGACTTTGGCTAAAACAGGACTTGGTTAATGCGTAAGATGGAGGAAATAGAAGATGACTACATCTTGTTATACCAGGCAGCCAGTAAGAGAATATAGTTTTATTTTTCTAAGGAAAAGAGTGAACGTGAATGACAAATCCAGGTAGACCACAGCTACCTGGTGTAAACACCCACAGCTTTGGTATCAGAGATCCAACTTTACGCTGGCTTGTTTTCTCATGAAAAAAAAAAAAAATCTTGATAAAATGCCAAATTTCATTGGTTAATATCTTAAAAATAGACAGAGGTCCTAACCATTGGAAAAAAGGAAACCTTCTGTACTTGAAATTCCAACATACTGAAAAAAGGAAGCTTTCCGAGCCCATTCCTTTTCTCCGGGGAACAGAACCCCAAACAAGCAGAAATTAAACCAACAAACAAACAGCAGCAAGCAAAACCAAACAAATAAACAACATTTTCTGTGGTGAACAAACAATGAGCAGGAGGACGTGTGCCGACTTGGAGAGATCGGCCACATCACACGCTTCCTTCCATGAAGTTTGCAAGCTCTCTATCCCAAAATAACACATATCAATTAGGCAGCCTAATTTTTTCTTTATGGAAGGATATATTTTTGAGGACCTCCCACTCGTTTATCTCCTCATTTCAGATGAGCATACATGGGTATCTGCTTTTACATGCACTACTGGATGACCTTTTGGATTTTGTCTTATTTAAGCACCACTTCTCAGACTAGAGGAAACCATTACACACTTTCCATTTTATCTCAGCACCTGCACAGCCTGCTGATACAATCCAGCATAACTGGGACACTGTAGGAGAACGTGGTACTTTGGGAGAATGTGTTTCCTGTTCACTGAAGAGGTAAAAACGGAACCACCATTCTGACTCATTCAAGAGGTGAACTTCTCTAAGATCACATGCCTGCAGAGCCAGTGTTGTTTTTGGCAGATCTTCATGGAAAGCTACGGGTTTTGTTTTGCCACATCTGCTCTCTCAAGTGGATTTTGCTTTATATGAGCTTGCTCCACCTTGTGCAATTTTTTTTCTTGGTTGGGGGTGTAGGAGGAAAAGGGGTTGAGTTTGAATGTAGTATTGCATTGCAATAGAATATTTTCGTAGCATAAAAAAAGGTCTCCCCTCTGGGCCTTAAACAGTATTTCCAGCTATTGTGTGTACTCCTCAAACCTTACACTGTTTCTAAGAGAAATGATTTCTTTTGCAGATGTTGAAAAGGAATACATTCACAAAAGGCTCTGAGGGCCTTCATAGCAACAAGGAGACTGGGGCATACAGATGTGCCACAGACAGATGGGGCAGAGAAAGAAGACGGCATTTCACATTGCACGGAAGACGTGCAGCTGTGAAAAACTGCCAGAGAGTGAGAACGCCTGTTTCCAGGAGCCAGATATTGTGTGGTGGGTTCAGAGGGCAGGCTGCGTTAAGCCAGCCCATTGTGTTACCCAGCAGGAGTCACGGAGACGCAGCGACCGCCACCGGCTCATCTTCAGCGCTGCTTTGGAATTTGATTTTTTTGTTTTTAGCAGCGGTCAGTTGTGATTGCGCTGCAGTTGTCGTTGCTGGAGCAGTTCACCTTGTTATTAGAAGCCAACAATTTGGAAGCTGCACATCAGTGCTTTAGTGGTGCATACGTGTGTATGAGACAAAGTGCTTTCGCGTGTGCTTGTGGATGCATGAAGGTTAAATAACAATGCCCAGGATTTGTTTGGTTTGCAGACTGATGCATTCCTTTGGTGTAGTTTGTATATATTTGCTTTTTTTTCTCTCCTATCAATTTTCTCATTTGTACTGGGAAGGGATAACTTTTTGTGCTGTGCTGTGGGGTGTTTTTGTTTTTTTTTCTCCTTTTCTTTCTTTTCAAAAGTTCTACCCCAGTACCCTCTTGCTTGATGACTCATTCCCTTCTCCTTCACACAAAACATCCTTTCAACAGTTTAGCAGTGAAAACATTAGGGCTGTCTCTTGGTCACAAGGTTATTGTTTTCATATCTCTCAGAGCAAGACCCTGGGATAGCTCCACTGACAAATTAGCAGTCGTGTTGAATGAATAATTACGTCAAGGCAATATTAATCTGGGAGCCTTGTTGGAATGAAGAAGGTGCCTGATTTCAGCATGGGAGGACGTGCTGAGAGGACAGCTGATGTGATCTCATTAGATAAATGCACAACCCATACTGGTGGGGATATCATTAAATCTTTAACAGCTGTATCTGTTTGCATCAACTTTCCTAGAGATATGCCTAATCCTCAAAGATAATAGAGTTTTTCTCACTAAAATTGGAGTTTTTTATATTAAAAAAAAATCTCGTGATGTAGGCACTTTTCTCCTCTTTTTGTCTCAGCATAGGCATCCACATCGGAAATGGGTTCACCTCCAAAACAATCTTTTAAATGAGCAAATGTGTTATTGCAAGCCTCCTACCACCTCCAGGCCTTGGGGCCTAGGGAACATTCCCATGAAAATCTCCTGTTTTCAGAGCATTTTTATGAAATGCTGACGAAATGAGAAGCTTCAATATTCTACCAACAACTGCTCCGGAACAGGAAAGTTAGTGCTTGCCTTAAATTTTCACAAGCTGGAATCATCCAGGAAAACTGACACCGAAAATATTTTCATATGTACCCTAGCAAACCAAAACTGCTGAGTTTCACACGGCTGCTCTGCTGAAGAGCTCTGCTTCCTGTGTGGGTGTAGTACGTGCTGACTTACACAGTGGGGGGAAACTGAACTCCCTTCTGAGCCTGTCTCATGCTCAGCTTGCACCCTTTGGGGCACCTGAGGGACATCTCCTGGCCCCATACGTTTTGGCAGTCATCAGTGCACTTGCTGGATTTCTGCTACCAAGCCAGAAAAGACAGTTCCTTTTCTTTCAGCATAGGGCCGCAGGTGGGGAAGAGAGAGAATTGGGATGAAAGAGAAATGGAAAACAAAGATAACTGCTGCTGGACAAAGAACATATTTTAAATAATCCTTAGTCAACAGGTGTTAATGCAGTTGCTTAATTTGCATTAGGGCAGCAATAGCTACAGGATGCCACGTTGGTATCCATCACATACATCCAGAGGTGAAGGGCTTTACAATGCCTATCTAATATGCATACACTTGATCTCTTCAACACATGTAGAACTCACTGTGTCATAGATGTATAAGGTCCATAGAGAGGAGAATGTGCTTCCATCTATATCAGTACTTTGGCAATCTGAGCTGTTTCAGTTCTACTTCTTTCCTTAACCTCAGCCTGAGGCTAGAGCCAAGCTCATGTCAAGTGTCCCACAGCTAAGCTCTAAACTAATTTTTTATTGCCTAGAAGAGAAGGATTGAGAAAAATATTTATAGGCCCTGGAAGAATAGTAAAAGTTTGCAAGCATTTAGGGCTTTTACTCAATAAACCTTTATGTGCCCTTCATGCACCCATTCAGCTCTGAGAAAAGGTAAAATAAATAAATAAATAAATAAATATAAAAAGCACAGGGAAATTGTGCTCTGACAGTAAGTCAAAAATCTCATAAATTCCAGATACAACCAATACCCACACATTGTAGGAACCTGTCTGCAGCCAGTCTACTGCACCAGCCCAAGGACAGAGATAAGAATTAAGATGGCTCATGTCTCTCTTCAGACCTCTCCCTTATCCCTTTCCATTTAGGTCAAAATACCGTCAAACCTTTTTACGGGCTTTGGCACTCTTTTCCCCAACTTCCCTGTGATTTCTTTGTCCTCTTTGTGCTTTGTATTCAGAAATGTATTTTTCCTAGTATCTGCTCTCCCTGGGCAATTGTATCTCCTCCATTCGCACCTCCTGAACACCTGACATCACACTCTTCCCATCTCCTTTCCTGCTCCTCTTCCCTTGCCCTATCTGCTGTAATGCTCACTTTACTCTCTTGCACATTGTGACTTTAAAAACCACCTCTTCCAGGGCATTGTCTAAAGACTTTGCCACCTGGCTCTCTAGTGTGCTTTCAGTGTTCAACCCTAATCCTCTCTGAGGATTTGCTGTCTTTGGTGGTTGCAAGGACGTTCTGATCTTTTTGCTGGCAGACTGCTATGCCCATCTGAGTCTGCAAATAGCCTGGGCTGTCTTGGTGCAAAGGATGGACAAAAACTTGTCATCTCATCTCAGCAACCACCACTTTCCTTGCACTTATCACGTTTTACATTCCTCCATCCCTATAGCCCAGCCCATGAGCTTCTTCAGGCCATGAACCCACACTATGAATGTGTGACCAGATTTACTCAGGAGCACTGCTCAGTTAATGGTTGCTTTTATTAGCAATGGCAGCGTCAAGAGTGAAAAGCTTTGTTAATTCTGTTAGATAAGGTACTGATTTCCTATAAGGAATAATGAGCAGCACAAACAAAAAGTTAAAAAACCCAACACTCTTTAGGCATCAAAGATTGCCCCATAGTTATCATTGGATTTTCTCATGGTTTTATTTGAAAGTTGAAACCAAAAATCAGACAGCACTTTGCTGGTACTCCAACTGAGCACAGTAAAATAAAAGCCCAGACCATTCTGGACAGGTAAGACAAAATATGGGGGAAAGGAAAAATCAATGCCTTGTCTTGGTAAAGGGGAGCTGAGAAGCAGAGTGTTTAAAATTCTCACAGAACAGATTTCATGACAGAACTGAGAACCTAACCCAAACAATTCTTGGTTGATCCTTTAGGTCTAATTCATGCAAAAGCTACTTCATCAAGTGTATATAAAATATTCAATAGCCTGAGAATCCTTCACTCTGCAATGCTGGCTTGGGAGATGTTGACCCATCAATAAATCGTTAGGACAGGCTGCCCCAGACCTTGCCCATGTGTTGAAAATAAGTTTTCATAATAACATGCCATTTCTAGCACAGCAGTGTTCAGGACAAGTATACTTACGCTGCCTCTTCTTTAAAAATAAAATTGGTCAAAGTCCAAATCCAAGGATACACAACGCACGTTTCAGAAGCTGAAGAGTGTGTATACATGTGGGGCTGGGCAGAGCAGACACGGGTCTGTATTTTGCAGCTCGTCAGTGCACAATGAATTTCTGTAGTTTCACTGGCTGTAGCTTGTCTGATCCAGTTACAGTCCCAAACATGATCTGATTCCTGGGGCATGAGGGTTTTTTTTTCTTTCTTTCTTTTTTTTTTTTTTTTTCCCTGGGTAATTTCTCTACTCAGCTTTATGCTCTCATTTGTCATTTGCAGCAAATGTACGGAATTTCAATTTTTATAACTTTGCAAAAATATATCCAGGAGGCTGAGTTGGCGGACTGCTGCACCAGCGTGATGCTGGCTGGGAGGTGGGTGAAAATACCATCTCACCTGGGAGGAAAGTTGAGGTCAGGCTGTACAGGACCCCACCATGCCTTCCTCTGCTGTATCTACAATCTGAGATTGTTTCTGGCCTAGTGGCAGAAGTACATCCGTTGTAAAGGAGTTTATGCACACTACAGGTCTGCGCAGGCTTTATTCTATGATATGAGGAAAGGAAGTGGGCTAAAGCAAGGCTCAGTAGAAATGCAATGGAGAACCTTCTCCATCACTCTGCATTGCATGGGAAGAGGAAGAGGGAAAAAAATCTTGGAAGAGAGTCCTCATATTTTTGAATTAGTTATGATGAAAATGTTCCTACAACACTGAATTAAAATTAAAAACAATGACTAAACCTTCTCCAACAGGAAGCCAGGAGCACATTCCCAACAGGGAAGTGCTGCTTCACAGGGACCACCTACCAAGGGATGAGGGAGATTCTTCATCCTTAGGTATCCTTCACAGTAAAAATAAGGGGGAAAAAAAATGAAATTTCTGAGAAAATATCTGAGACGTTAAGGAAGAATGTGCCTCAACAGTGTGAGGAGATCACTGGATAACAATATACTGGAGCTCCACTGAAGCACTGAGCTGTTCCCCCTGGAAAGTCTCACCATCAGGATCAACACATGCAGAATTGCTCCCAGGCCTAATATTAAGAGGCATTCAGGATATATTGGACATTTTGGGCCAAGCAGGTCAGCAGCATGAGGACTTCTCCCCAGTGTTGTGGGGTTGTTTTCCACCCAGGTGACATCAAACCACACACAGTAGTGAGAAAAGAAACAGAATCGGAGATAAAGTGCAAAAGAAGCGAAAAGGAAAAGCAAATAAATCGGAAGCAGAAGTACAAATGGAGCTGAGGAAATTCAGGGAAAGTCATGTCTCTGCTGCTTGCCTCTTCCAGACGCAGCAAAGTGATGTCTGAAAAGTGATGAATCAGGGACCACAGGCAAGGACAGGAGCAACAAGGCTCAATTGTATGACCTGAGGCACAGATGGAAAACTAGAGCAGAGAGAGGGAAAGCAGAGAAAACTGTCAGATTTCTGTGGGCATTACCATGCTGTGTGTGCTCCTCATAAAACATTTATCGCAGAGGATGCCTCACTCCTTTGATTTGGGATTCAGAACCTCTACCAGATTTAGACCAGGCATTTTCTTTCTTCTTCTTTGTCCTCTGTCTAATTTTAATATAAATTAGGAAGAAATGTAACACCCCTCTCCCCCCCCCCCCCCCCCCCCCCCCCCCCGGAATATTAACCTACATTGTTCAGATAAAGGACTATATCACGAATGCCCACTTCCCTAGAATTTTGGTTTCTCCCTGATTTTAATGGCTTAATTTGAGAAGCGATTATAAAATACATGAATCCTTTGCTCATCACAACAGTATTAGCATGTGAGCATGAAGAAGCGCTTATTTGTCTTGGCAAGATCCAGGGCTGGGATAAATGATTCCAGCTGAAGATAGAATTATGTCTCTTGACTCCCAGCTAAATTTGGGGCCAAACACATACTCCCTTCTCTGCAGTAAATGTCACTTTCCTGATTCTAACACATCAGTTCCAGAGTATATTGATGCAATCCACTGCAACAGCAAAATCACTCCCGCTGTAATATTGCTCCCATAAAGCGGTGGATGGAGGTCCCATCGACTGCATCGGACAACAATTACCTCAAATCAAATTCTCTTTCTGGACAGTGCTGGAAATGGGAGGTATCTTCACTACGGGTCGATGGAGGAGGTATGGAGGAGGGGGAGTCAGGTGCAGAGACAGCGCTCATTTCTGTTTCTGCCCAGGGAACCACGAAGCACTTCTGCTCCCCAATGTAAGGGAAAGCATCCACACACCCTGCTATTATGAGGCTAAAAAAGCGAAGTGGTGGCAGACAGACAGCCCCAGTAAGGGCTGCTCAGGCTGCTGTCCCCACGCAGGGCGTGCCTTGCCTGCAGCACGGTGCCTTTGGCCACGTCCCAGAGGCAGTCGACTGAAAGGGTCTCACCTGCTACCTGCAATCAATCCTTGCCTACAGTGTCACGCCGACCTCAGCGGGGTCACTCGGCAAGGCCAAGCCATTGCTCTGTGTTTGTCAGGGGGGATCGGTTCAATGCTTCCTGTAAGGGTCAGTGGCAGAGGCTGGCAGTAATTTTCAGCTAGGTATGCAGAGGAGAAGGGGGAGCCTGAGGCACTGCTGCCTTCAATAAATACTTAAGGAATTTAGCAGCCTGGTGCAGACCCTGTGTCAGTGGATGATGGTGATGTGACGGAGCTCACGCTCGGTGTACAAGAGCCCTGCCCTAAAACAGCTCTGCAGCAGGGCAGCCATGCTGCACACACAGTGCCACACACCTACAGCATTCCCCATCTATTGCGTTCCTCCAGACAATCGGGATCAGCTCTCATGGACATCATCAGTGTCCTGGATGCACAGCACTGAACTGACTCATGTGAATGGAAAAAAGAGGCCAGTGGTAGCATACTGGCCAAAACGGCACCACATCACAATACGTCCATTACTCATGTTGGGTCATTTCTTAAATATAGTACAGTCATGCAATATGCTCAGGCCTACAGGGTAAGTGAAGGCTTCTTTGTATTTTTTTTAAACTCTGTAATAAGATTTTTTTTTTTTTTTTTTTTTTTTTTGTAGTCTTAAAGGGCTAGAGATTTCAATAGAGGTTTCCATTTTGCAAAATGAAGGCATGATAACTACAGGAAGAAAAGGAGATTTTCTGGGCATGGAGCCAAGCCAAGACACAGGTCACCTGGTTCCTATAATCTTCTGTGACACAGACTCCCCATCCGCCTTCTGGCAAGGCATTTATTCTATCCTTGTCCTTTGTGCTGCAGCTGTAAGTGGGGATAATAGCACATCTCTACATCATAGGGCAAATGTGGAGATTAGCGTGATGGTATCAGTGCAACCATTGCACAGTGCATTGGTGGGCTGGATGGATTGCACTACCCACAAGGTGCACAGCACCCTGAATGTTCATCCCACTGCTTATTTGTACGTTGTTAAGCTAAGCTGAAGCTTCAGCTTTACCTGTCATGGGTTTTACACATCGTAAGACATTCTGCACAGTGATTGCCACAGATTGCAGCAAGTTACAGTTCTCAGTAAAAGAGAAGAGATCAGCCCTGCAGGAGCTGATGGGTTTCAGAAGTATTAATGGATGTGTTCTGCAAGCAGACAAAAAAAGAACAAGGAAGAAGAGAGGTGGGCTAAAGTGAGCGGAGATCTGCCAGCAGAACTTGTTGTGCATTGCCAGTTGGACTTCTTTCAGTTCCAATGCATGAAGGAAACACAAATCTCCAATCTCAATAGCAAAACAAATGCAATTGAGACTGAAACAAGCCTGGGACTAAAACATGAGAGGGGGGCAGGGGAGGGGGGAGGTTCTGCTGCTAATGACCAGTAGCCCTCGTAAGTCTTTCTGTAAGTAAACCATTCCCCCCATGAATCCATCACTTCATGGGGCAAAGTGAAAGGCAGGAATAAGGTGGTCAACTGCATGTTGGTAAGTACATCTCTAGATGAAATAAGCCAGTGGGACATACAAGCTGATGAGGCCAGAAGCAATGGCAAATTGCAGAGAAATTTTGGCTTGTCTATACTAATTTACTAAATGAAACTAAACCTATTTAAACAGGGCTTAAACCATTGTAAGTGTGTTGAGTTGGCACTGAAGTAACTTGATCCACTTTACATTGATTTAATTACACCACTGTAATTTATAGACCATGTCGTTGTCTCCTACAGCCTCAGACTCCCCTACCTTCCCCTCTGAGTTGGGTTCTTAAGGGAAAACTCTTCAAAATACTTGATCTTATAAGTAGATTTTAAGGCATATAATTAGGAATGCCATGCGAGTGGGCAGCCAGTACCTCCCAGGCATCTCACACTATGGAGTTTAGATCTTTAGTGCTGCATTGAGAAACTTTCCATCTGCTCTTTATCACAATGTTGATAGCATCACCTCAAAAATACTCAGTTTAAACCCAAAAGGGAAAAAGAAGGGAAATTTGCACATGGCTCAGGAGATTCAATAATTCACAATATTTCATTAGACAACATCTCCTTTAGGAGTCTGACATTTATATTCATGGTTGAGCAGAGGGATAACTCATGAGTTATCTCTTCTGTCTTTGTGAGTGAAGATTAATGTCATAAGTGTTCAGCAATCATGTATCATATATACACACACTTACACACACACTCAGTGTGCATTATTTTTATCTTCTATGATCCTCGGGAGTGAAAGCACTTGAGACAACAGTGTGTAGGCAGGCAGTTTCGGAATGTTGTCAGGCTGTGCACAAACCAGGGGACAAATTGTGGCATCAGTTAAACAGTCTAAATAGTGGGCATACATCAAGCTGGGGAAAGTGGTCTGTGGTGAAGTTGTCATGTACATGCATTATTTAATATGCTCTGCATAATTCTTGGGCTCGGTCCTAAATGGTGAGTTTATTTGCTGTGCAAAATGGAAAGAAGAGGGGGGAGAGGCAGTTATCTGCCATCTTTCTGCTCCTGGAGGGACAGATGCCAGTAGGATCCAAAGCCTGTTGTTGCTCAAGTTGGAGGAGTCTGACTGAATTTCAAAAAGAAAGGGATTGCAGATAGTGCCTGCTATGACTCAGCTCTATGTGAATGACTGTATGATGCTTCACCCTATTACCTTCTACTGTGCCAAGAGGCTGGATGGCAGAGAACAGGGAATGCCAATTTTGTGCCATCTGAGGATTTCCCTGCAGTAGCATTCTGGATGCTTTGGACAAAAGAAACTGAATTCACGACACAGTTTGCATAGCCCAGTGAAAATTCATTATGAGTATTGTATAATGAAAGTGCATAATACACACAATTTATCACATGGCTCTCAGATTCATTTCTGAGCTCTTACCTATGAGCCTACGGATTTATAGACATTGAGATCTTTGGCCAAAAGGCACTTTGTAAATGCAAATGGTTAGGTTGTTGGAAAGATTTTCCTGGGTTATCCAGTCCACTGGCATTCCTGTGAATGCCTAAGCAGGTTGAATGATTCAGTACAAAAAATCAGTGCCCCATATTGCCTACAATGACAATTGTCTCTTGAATTATCTTCTCAACTCTGCTTTTAAACCTAATTAAATACGATGGCTGGGCTATGCCAAGAGATAGAAGAGGCCAGATTTTTACTATTCTGGTTAGTTACATCTCTTCCAACACAAATGGGTGCAGTGCAATCCTACCATATAACCAAAGGGACAAAGCCTGCTATGGGATCTGATTGCATATCCACCAGTCCAAGCACTCTGAAGCCCTTTTTAATCTGTTCCCTGTTATCTCTATACCCATCTTGCATAGAACAGCTAATTTTAGGCAGTTTAGACATTTTATTTGCTGAAGTACAGCCATTACTTTGAAGAAAAACCAGAAAGCAAACACAAAATCGTTCAGATTAAAGCTCTATTCTTGCTCGAGTTTGTGTTTCACTTAGGCAAGGCAATAGAGCCCCAGCAGCTGACTGAGAACAGGAGCTCAGATGCAGGCAGTTCAGCAGTAGCTAGTGAGGGTCGGCCACAAAATGCTTTCTGAGTTTGCGTGACTCAAAGGCAGTGCCATGCAGAACAGCCCCAGCTCTGCCTATAGGAAGCAGTATGGCTGTTCTGCTGCAGACTTGCCCAGGCTAGCTAAACGCTCATTGTTCTCTCCAGAGAAATATCTAAGCCTGTTTGCCCATATGGGCTTGTATGAGTGGGAGACGTCCCTGTGCAAATCTCATTGCAGTGAGGTCCAGAGGCTGTGAACACTTTTTCTGCGTGAAATTAATTGAGCTCCTTGGGGTCAGCAGGTTACGACCAGGCTCATTGTGACAAATGATTTCTGTCTGAGTAGGAAAACCTTTGGGGTCAGTTCGGGGTTCTGCCTAAATTTTGTAATTATGCCTGCCTCAGGCCTTAAACAAACTGTCCCCTAACATGTGCAGGGAGATCAGGGAATAAGCAGAAACAGCCTAGCTCAGTCTAGCAGGGCAGATTTTTAGCTGAAACTTGTAAATAAAAACCCTGACAAGCTCAATAGAGCTGGAGATAGGCTTAGAGCCTGACAGGGAAAGATCTGGAGCCTCAAAGAACTCTTTATCCATGTGATGATTACAAGAAGTCCAGCTGGGAAGAGCTCATCAAAATTCCTGCTCTGGCTGTGACTGAGACACTTTGCATTGCCAAACCCCAAAGGAGAATATGCTGCAAAATATGCAACTTGATTGAACATGGAGCTGTGTTAGTAACTTCAGGGCTTAGCTTGTGACTCATAACTCCTGCAGGACGAAGGAGCCATGTGCCAGAAAACAGGCCGGATCCTCAACTGAATAAAGGGACTCAGTTCAGTGTTGTATGACAGCAATGGACAGCTAATGGTGAAGGTGGTCTCTTGCCCAGGTCTCTGATGAGAATCCTGGCTGCTGCTTTATTGGGTGGTGTGGAGACATAAGGGACTGTCCCCAGGCAGGGTTCTTACATCCCCTAACTTCTCTGTCTGCAAGTTATTTGAAGTCAGTCAGTGTTATTCAGCAAGACAAACTTACAGGACAGGGTGTCCACATCCAAAGCATGATTCAGCCTCAGGAAGTTGGGAAGCATCCTCTTTGGATGGAGCTGTTTTAGAAAAAGCCTAGGCTTCCTACAGCATGGATGAGGATCTGTAAATGAGGTGAGATGAAGACCCCTAGGCTGGAGCACCCTGGAGAGCAGAAGCCCAGCCTGACCATCCTCTGTCTGATGGGACCGAGCATGCTAAGTGCCTCTTTCCAATTATTTTCCATTATGGACCTTTGTAAAAGCCCTCCACATGCTATTCCTCGAGCCCGGGAGAGGATACAAAATGTTTTCTCATGCTGCTGGCCACGGGAGCACGAGTAGATGGAGAAATGAGCAATAGGAGGTAAAATGCTTTCCTGGAAGCCTCCGTTAGAGTACAATATCAGATGGCTCATGGCCACATCAAGTATCAATTCATTAGTCTAATTAAATTCTATATAAATCTACATAACTCATATTGCTACATTTTTAGGCATCTCTGTGAGATATTTCGTGAAGCACACAGTATTTAGCTAATCTTGTTTAAAAACATTTACTTTGAAACCTTTATTGGGTCTGAAGGCTCAGCTCAATTATTAGGATTTAAACCTGAATTTCTTGGGCACTCACCCATTGTATTCTCTCTGCTCACTGCAGATTTAAGTCAACTGTTTGTATTACTCAAAGTTGGAGATGAAAAATAAGTGAACATTCAGGTATTTTCTTCAGTATTTGTTTGAAAATCAGGCTAATCATGTCTCTCAAATTAGGCTCCCTGATATGATTTGCAGCATTTCATTCATTAGTCTTTTCTTAGAGCACATTTTCTTCTAATCCTGGAAAACCATGCGAGCATGGGATTATTTGAGCCCATTTTAATTATTCATGTAAATTAAAGAGACAGAATAAAAATTACATACTCAGAGAAAACGTCCCGTTTTTCTCATAACTGTTTATAAAAGGAGTATATGATTTATTTCAGTATTTTTCTCTGGTCTTTTATAATGCTGTATTGCACCCTGATCAACACAGATACTTAAAATAGTGCAAAGAAAATAGATTCCTGGTTGTCTTTGAATACATCTATAATGGTATGTGCCTGTGAATTTTTTATTATTATTATTATTTTTTTTTTTTTTTGCAATGATTGCATGATTACATTCTGACTTGAAATGGCAACACAATATAGGAAGGGTTTTTTAATCACATTTAATGCAATTTTTATAAATTCGGTACATTAGTTACAAAATGAAAGGCCACGTTTGTTCTCAACAATGGAATTGTGAGCACATTTTACAAGATTTCATTCCTGACATTTGGATTTCTGTGAAACTTCCAGATAAAACAAAAGGTTTTGATCTCGTTTTTGATGCTGCTGGATAAAAAGTCAGCACACACAGTGAGGCAACAAATGTTAAGTAGCACTGGCCACAGTAACACAGAGAAACACTTTACAAATAGGCCGAGGACTTTTTCCTATGAATAAAGATGATCTCAGTTGGTTTTGAGTTTCTCAGGGAATGCAGTTAATAACGTGTGATGCTCCTATTTGTAGTGTCGTCGTCCTTATGCATTTCCATAAAACCATGTCCAAATAGGTTGGCCTCACCTCACTTTGGATTTCAAAAACAATTCAGAAACTTTCGCTAGGCACACAGGCCCATGAGAAGGTGCTCAGGACAGGATTCATTTCTTCTGAGGGGGGAGATGGAAAAGCTGAGGTAGCAGGCAGGAGGGGAGCGCATCCTCCAGCCCGGGGACAGCACTGCGTCTCCTTTCCAAGCTGTCTCCCTGTGGTCTTTGTCAATTACCTGCGTCCAGATTTCTAGCACAGGGCACATGCAATTGCATGTCTCACTTGCCCATATAATTACCATAATTGTGACCACACTGTGGCAATCAGGCATGCAAACAATCAATTAGACATCCAAACTGGAAGGTGCACTTCCCTCCCTGTTCTCCAAAAAGCATTTTCAGCTGCCCCTTGTTGGCTGAACACCCTCAGCACAGCTCCTTACCACCATGCAGTACACACTATCTCTGGCACAGAGTTAGCCTACACAATCTAAGTCGTCATTTCCCATCAGTCCCCCCAAATAGCATCTTTTGGAGATAGTGCAGATAGTGATTGGCAAATACGTTTAGTCTGTGATGTGCCAATGCTTGAAGCACACACACACACAAAAATTACCAGTGGAGCTGTTAAGGCAGGAAACTCTATTAAGAACCCAAGGGAGAAGTTGCTTCCCTGATTACATATAATATGCACCATGTATTCTTAGTGTACCCAGCAATTGTAAGAGAACTCCCGGGAGGATTGTGTTGTTGGCTGGCCAGCAGCCAAAGCTGTCATGCTGAAAGTGCAGTTCTACCCTGAAAAGTGTCTCTGTGAAAAACAGCATCATTGGCTTTCATGTTTATGGTCTCTTAATGATCCAGTATCAGCTGTGCTCAGCCTATGAGTGAAAACAATTCTGGGGACAGAGGTTATTCAGACTTCAGTGTGGTTTTCCTCTCCCTGACTGCTAAAAAGTGTTTGGGAGCGTGGAGCAGAGCTTGCTTTTTTGAAATAAATATAGAAAGTACTCATTTTTAGTCACGACAGGAGGACTGAATAAACTTCTGCTGAATTCCACAGGATGATTTTAAAAGCATATATGATAGCATCTTTAAATTCTATGTATAAGCTATCAGATAAATACTAGCACCCTATTGATCCAGAGTGATCCGCAAACCCAAAGTTGGTACATGGAAGGGCTCTCATTGACCTTCTCTACTTTTGGGCCATTTCTTTTTTGTCCCATCTGAGGAGTTTTCCAGAGGAGGGGAAGGAATGATAACTCAAGGGACAGAGAAGTTGAAATCTTGATCTCACATGGTTTGTTCCAGTCACAGACTTTGAACAAAACTGGGCAAAGGTTTTATTTTTTCAGTGCTGATTTTTATTAGAAAATAGTATTTCAACTAAAAAGAGCTTTTGAGAGTGGAGGAAAGGGCATTAAACTAATGGAAGTCTGCTCTGAAAAACAGGAAGATGTCACATTTTTCAGATCACAATGACTTTGTGTTTTCATTTAATTCAAACCTAGTTTTTGAAATGGATTTTATGTGATGCAGTAAAAGGTAGGAAAAGAAAAATCTCACCCAAACACCCAAACAACATATAACAGAACTTTTTAACTAAAGCTACCATTTCCATTGTGAAATGCTACTTTGCAAAATTACAGAAGAAATAACCTAAGCCTTTCAGAAACCATTGAGGCAAATACAGCAAAACATGCTTAACGTGTTAATTTGTGATTGTGCAGTTTCTTGTTCAGTCTGCACATTACTTTGAGACACATCTGTAGCTTCAAATAGGTTGTGTTTTGGAATGTGGACCACTCTTTGCAGTATGTAAAGCCATTTCCCATGCTTTAAGCAGCTATACATAAAGGTGCCTCTTTACCCCACAGTGCTGAAAATTACTCTAATGAAAAAAAGTCAAATAATATTGTCAGAAAAGAAAGAATGTTTTCTCATGAACTTTGAGTAGGAAAAATTACTGATGTTAGTTACTATTTTCTTTACTCTTGAAGACTTTTGCTCTTTTCCTCTTTTCCCCACCTTACACTCTCCCCTACATCCCCACTTCTTCAAAACCTTTCAGCTCTCTGCAGTCCAGTGAGAATTAAAAGACAGACCAAAAAAATTAAAATAAGGATGGAGAGGAAGATCAGCCAAGAGCTTAAAACGAGTATAAAAGGCACAGTGATGCCAGTGCAGCGTCTTGCTGTAATGAAGAGCCTCTCAGGAAAAGCGACATGAAAAGGAGCAGAGGCTAATTGCATAAAGCTAAGCTAAGTGGGCTGGGGGTACCTCTCTGCCCTGGGCTCACAGCACAGTGGATGAGCAGCTCTTGGGCAGTGATGGGAGCCACAGCTGGAACCCATTGGTGGGAAAACACGCCACGAGTCCTGCCTTAGCACCAGTGCTCCTTTCTCACTGCGCTTTGCCTCACTGGCCGCTCTCAGTGGCACTTCAAAGAGTCAGATGAAGGCAGAGAGGTTAGAAACATCTCCTGTGTGAGCTTTCCATTTGCTATCAGAGGAAAAACAAAAGCAGAACTTGATCTTTTGCTGTTGTTTTGTTGTTTTCCTTTCCCCTTTTGTAAAAGGGATTCCTCATCTTTACCTCTCCTTTATATTCTAACTGCCCCAGCTGGAAACCTTCTAGGCCTTTTTAAAACAGGATTAAAAACACAGTTTTCTGCATTAGCACAGCTCAAAAGGATAACCTCAGCTCTTTTCTCTGCCAGCCAGCTTTTTAATCCTGAATCACATGTCACTTCAAATTATGAATATGATTTTCATGTCCCCCTCGGGCCTAAATTTCACCCAACTAAATCCTCTCATTCAGCAGCTGGAGAAACGTGTCAAAAGCAGTGATCTTCAAGCACTGCAAATGCTCTGGGAGAGATCAAACTGTCCCAGGCTGAACTCTCACAGTGCCAGGCATCTTCTCCCCTCCTGCTTATCGTTGTTGACACCCTGCGTCCCCTCCTGGTCTGAGAGCCTGGCATGGCAAGAGAGACAGAAAAACACCCCTTCTCCTGTCAAAATATTTCTGGGATTGATCCTTCCTGCACTTGCGGGAGCAGAGGGAGAACAAAGACATGCATGAATTGATGCTGGGTAACAAGACATGAAAGCACCTGATAGCACGATGCTTGCTTTCATTCTGCATGCAGCCAGACAAGAGAACTAGCAAACTGGCCCTAATTTCCAAGCCAGACAGGTCACTGTGCCATTCTCATTTCAAGAAGGGAGCCTTTCCTCACCCAGCTTTCTCTGTTCCATGCAGATCCCCAGCTAACCGCTGTCCTGCAAACATGGTCTAACTCAGAACAGCCCTGCCAGATTCAGTGGGCACTTCCAGATCTGATTTGCAAACAGACAGGGGCAAATTATTTCCAATCTGAGCATCACGTCCAGAATGAGAACTCCAGAGATCTGCATATGGTGTTCAGGATGTATTTGCTATTGGGCAGATCATCTAATGAGGAAGGGACCCTCTGGGATCAGAAGGTCATGTCTTGGCTCTTTCAGTCTTCAGCAAGCTCTGCTGAGATTTCCTTTTCTACTTTGTCCCCCTGATAGTTTCTTCCTTTCAAAAAGAAATGCATTATTGCATTTTCACCTTTCTAGTAATTTGAATGAGCACTGCTCCAAAAGTAATGCCTCCTATTTCATTATGTTGGTCCACAACATCAGAGGATGATGTTGTCCGTATGGCAGTAGATGTTGAACTTTCCCACCAATATTCTGTTCCATTTTTATTGTTGTGTGACAGATAGCAGCAGAGGGCATTCTGACAGAATGACAACTGACAGGGGAGTGTGTATGAAGCAAAAATGCGTCATCAAATTCCTCTACATGGAAAAAATGGTGCCCACTGGCATTCATTGACGCTTGCTGAATGTTTATGGAGACCAAACAGTGGATGTGTGCACAGGTAGGCGATGGTGATGCATTTCAGCAGTGGTGACAGCAATTTGAAAGATGTTCCAGATGGCCGTGAACAGCTGAAACACCATGAAGTGAAGAACATCTTGATCAGCTCATCCACAGTAACAGTGGTGACTGTGTTTTGTAGTTGTCAGTTTTGTAGCTGAGAACTGGGTCTCTCAAACTGTATTTTTCTGCCCTTTTTATCATTTGTAATTTCCATAGAAATAAATAGGAGGCATTACTTTTGGACCAAAGTACCTTCCCCAAGTTGATTATGGCCTTTGCCTTTGCTTACTGCAGTGGTGGGTGCTGCAGGTGTCAAGGCTTTGTTCATTTTTCACTACTGGGAGCTGTGAAGCATACTGATGTTGTACTAACATCTCAGTTGTAGTTTGATGAGTAGATATTGTGATGGTCTTCATTCAGACCATCAAGGCTTTCATACTCAAGTTGCCCTGGGGTTAGAAATAATAATTTTGCTGAGGCTTTCTCTGCACCTATCCGGACATTTGAGTTCAGGCTTCTCCTTCAGAGTGGAGACAAAGTTCTGCTTTGAGGTCACCTTGTTTGAACACACTTTTCTGTGGGTTCCCCAGACTTTGTCAGCAAAGGTTTTTTGGATTGGTTTCGGGTTTTAATTTATGTATGGTTTCTCCAGTTCCTTAAAGAAGGAAATGGCCAGGAGGCTACTGCCAGTCTGAAATAAACCTCAGTAACATTTACTTTCAGAGGTTTCAGAGAGAAATTCAGATGCTGGAACTGAAATAAGAAGGCATCCAAGCTGCTTTGTGGTGGTGTTTTACCTGGAGATTGTAATAAGGAACAGGGACAGAAGTAAGAGCTCAAAGGAAACATGCATGGATATGGTCTCTATTTTGAACCTCAAGTAGTGAAAGAAGGCAAAGATAGACTTAAGGCGTCATGGAAGCTCCCAAAACTACAGTGCACAGCATATCCCTCCATCTGTGCCATGTGGCTGCCCGGCTGCAAGGACATGGCTATTTCCCATCGGAAAACCAGTCAGACAAATGTTTTCATCCTGCAGAAGAGCAAAAACAAATGTGGAAGAGGTCTAGGAGGGCATATTTATTGCTTGCTTACCTTCCCACGGTGAGGAAGCCACAGGAGTTATTAGAGAAACCTCACCTTTCAAAACATTCCCATGGCCATGAACGTGTTTCTGAAGAAATGTACATCCTGGGAGGGTTTCTCATGTAGAAGATCACCTCTGATCCAACCATTGCCTATTGCTTTTTGAAGTTTCAGCAGCAAAACAGAAACACAGTGGTTTGCCAAGAGAGGTGGGCAGGAAGCAGTTTTTCCAACCCACAAACAACTCTCAGTCTAGAGTTTTCCTATCCAGATACAGAGTGAAAGGTAGAAATCTGAAACTTAAAAGGATTCAGATCATATAAACAAATCATTTTTATGAGCTTCCCTTTATAATATTTTTGGCATATAAATTTTAAATGTTTTCTTTTAATTTCAAAACATTTACATTTTAATGTAAATCACAGTAGATTCAACAGAAAAAAATATTGTTCTGGTTTAATTCTCTTCCTCCTGTCCTCCCACCAAACTATGACCCCAGCTTTGACATTCAGATCACCACCTGTGTTTTCAATCAACTGGCATTTTCCAATTTGAAATAATTGCCAAAATATCCCCCCCAGTGTCCCAGATTGAACTAATGATTGCATTGCTTCAGTGCAGAGGTGGCCATAGCTTAGTGACTACTGAACTGCATGTACAGAGTTTGTAATCACTTAAGTAGTGCTTTGAGGCTTCCAGTAGCTAATATATGTCCACCACCACAGCAAGGAATAAAATGAATATTGCCTCTGCTATCCCTTTATGTTTAGTGTTACAAAAGCTTGTAGAACTGAATTTCCAGAGCGGCGATCTTTTTTTCCCTTCCACCGTTGGATGATAAATTTGTTTATCTTTGCTCTTGGCACTGAATTTTGTGAACATTTCTAAAAGAAACAAGGAGAACTCACTCACGGTCTGCTAAATCAATACTCCCAGTGTCTTGCTCTCCATTGCCAATGCACCTTGTATAACCATTCACCGCTCTGCTTGTTAGCATCCATTTTGTGCTGGTGGAAATGACTAAACCAGCTGCAGGGCCACAGAGAGCCACAGCTCTGCCTCCTTCCTCAGATGTGAATCAGCCCTAAGAAATACATGGCTGGGGATGAGCCTTCCTCCCAAGGCAAGTGACAAGCTGAAAGGATCTGGTGTCAAAGCAAATGAGATGAAGTGGCAGGTGTACCTCTCCACACAATAGGGACAAGTTACAATACTTCTATACAGTTGTTCCCTTAAACACAGAGCACAGAGACAGACTGGAGGAGATGTGATTGCAGATGGTATGTGTTAGAGGATATAGACTCAAATTTGACAGTCACTTTATAAATGAATTCCCAGCCGTGTGATCTCCCTTCAGGTCGACTTGCTGCTGCGGACTGGCAATAGTTTTCTGTGGGTAAAAATACTGAATTTTCCAAAGCCTGATTTATGATTATTCTCTGCAAAAGTCTTAAAAATACAAAAAATATTACAGCTATTTGTATCTCGTCCTGGCATCGTTGTTCTCTATTGCAGTAAGTGGAACTATCTTTTCTTAAAATGCTGGATCGAATCCATATTCTATTTATTACATCTGAGGACTGCTCTTCTCTATTTTATAGTCTGTTGTTTACGAACTGTGCCGGGGGATAAAAAGTGCATGATCTGAAAAAGCTCAGGAGAGTCGTCATCATTCTTTTTTCCCCCTTTTTTTTTTTCTTTCCAAAAAACAAAACTAAATAATGGTGGCTCCCAAAGGTATTTGCTTTTTAGACCTTTACAGAAAAGCAGAACACGGGAGCAAAACCAGAAGGCTTTGGTGGATGTTTCTGGCTTGTCCTCTAGGCCAAAAAGCCCATGGCTCAATATGACAGGGATATGGAGGGGCTGAGCATCACCCCTGTTCTGCTTTCTGCTGTCATCTGTTCTCTTTGCAGTTTGAATTCAGAAGGAGGAGCAGTACAGAGAATGGGAAGGGAATCCTGAAAAAGGGAAGGGGGCATTATGCATCCAGCAATATCTCCATCTATTTTTGTTCTAAGTCCTGCCTGTCCTTCTGCAAAAGCTTTGTGTATGTATTTTACACATGGCTTACGCCAGCCTGTTTCCATCCAAACACTGGATGCCATTGTGCTTTGTCCTTCACCCAAGAAGTCCCTGGCAGTGTGATTGCTGGCTTCCCAAGTAGCTACAAGTTATTTTTCTGAACCGGAGGGAGCAGGTATATGGATTTTTGAAAGTTAGTGAAAAAAGCTTGCAGTTGTGTGTTTGTCAGTGATCTTTTTTTCTTTTTTTTCTTTTTTTTTTTCTTTTTCTTTTTTTATTATTATTATTATTACTGTTTTCCCCATGGGCCCAAAAATCCTTTTGAAAAAGAAAACCAAACTCTGATTTGTTGGGTGGGTGATCCCAGACTGTGGCAGTGTCAGAGGGAGATGAGTGATGAACCCAGTGACCACCCTCTGAAGGCACATACAAACCACCTCACAGAATTTTTTGGTGCTTGTCCACCTTTCCCTCTCTGATGGACTACAGCAAAGCAATGCAGCATCTGTTATGCACAGTTTCCTTTAACTTTGCCCTGTGACCCACAGAGTGCCACCAGTGAACACCATTCCACATTTGATGGGCACCAGAGGTTTCCAGCATGCATCCTTTTACAAAGAGTGAGATAAAAATGCACAGTGACTGTAGTGGAAATGCTGAGTCACCATTGAACCAGTGATTGAACCAGTGATTGAACACCTGGTGGAAGGCAGGGCCAACCCAGGGGAGCTCAGGTGTATGCAATGCAACTGAATGACCAGAAAGGGTGGAGCCAGGATCCAATTCCCAGACCTCATTTAAGGGCTGGCAATGGAGATGAGTATGTTTTATCTGGAGAGCTCTGTCTACCTGAGGATCTTACAGGCCATCTGAAGGTAAGCAGTTTCCTTACCTTGGTTTTGCACTTACTGTTGTTTTGTCTGAGCAGTTCCTTACCTGCTGCAGCCTGAGATCATCCTGCTCTGCTCTCTTGTTTCTATTGTATTACAGTAACTATTTCTCCTTATGCGGATTAAGTTTACCAATTTATGGATCACTATGCAGTAGCTGAACTGCTCCTCAGCAGCCCCATCTGGATGATACCCTTCTTTCTGTAGGGGAGGAGAGTAGGTGCTGTGGGATGGATACAACTCTTACACCTCTCTTAAGTGAAGTAGTGAATTTTCAGGTATGGCACTTGTTAAATATTGTGGTTGAGATTTTAGTATCTGTCTAAAAAGAGTTTGGTTCCTAGTTCTTCTTAACTCAAAAGAAAGCATTCAAACAAAAATAGAAAACCCGCCATACCAAAAGGTTAACATCAGCAAGAAGATTCATTTTACTGTGTGTTCCTTCAGGCAATAGGGTTGCCAGCCTGGCAGGCTTTTCTTCATCACTTCAGCAGCACTGTCAAAACAAGGATCTCCCAGTAAGCCATTTCCCCATGGCAGACCACTTCCCAGCTCCTGAGTACTGGGAGGGTAAGGCTCTGGAATTCACTGTACGGGTATATTTAGATGTTATCAGTCCCTCCTGGATCAGCCGTAATGAAGGAAGAGAATGTTGTGGCTACAAAAAACTGTTTTGTGATGGTGCTTCACAAATTGCACTGTTTCTCACTGTGATAATTGTTAGCATCAGCTTCCACAGCAGGTGGGAAGCCAGGTTGCGCAGTGTATTTCCATTTTGGAGTAGTACTTAATAATGTATTACTGGAAGGATATAAATTTATGCTACACTAAGTCCAAAAACCTCCTGTATCTCATCACTGGCTTGTGTGACAGTGTCCCTGTAGGTGGGTGACAACACTGCCACTGGAGTTTTTGGCACAGGCTGCCCAGGGAGGTGTTGGTCACTGTCCCTGGAGGTGTTCAAGAAACGTGGTGGCATCCCACTGAGGTACGTGGGCATGGTGAGGTGTGTTGGTTGGACTGGGTGATCTTAGAGGTCTTAAGCAACCTTAATAATTGCAACCTTAATAATTGATTCTATGATTCTACCACATTTCTGTCCTTGGCCCAGTGAGATCATGAGAACAGTTCTGCACTCTGGTTCTCAGGTCCAGCTCATGTCTCTTGCTGACATAAAACAGCAAAATATTTGCTTGGTGCTTTCCTAGGAAAAGACCAGTGACAACAGAAATCAGAGTGGCTTTGCTATGTTGTTTATGTAGTGACTTAAGACTCAATGTGGCATAAGCAGTGGTGTAATGATGTTAGCCTTGCCTCAAGCAGATGGCAAGAGAATAGTGATGTTTGAAAATCCAGAGCATCTTCCACTTTTATATGTGAGTTAATACTGAAGGTGATGCTGTAGGAAGGCAAGAGGCTTTTCCACAGCTCTGGGGCTCAACTAGTCCACAGGGCCCAATTCCCAGTTTGATTGCAGTCCTTTCTTCCTTCTTACCATACAGACATCTGGTGCCATTAAAAGCCAGTAAAAGAACTGCTTTCAGAGCTAGCCTCCCAACACTGCATGTGTAACCATATGTGGTAACATAGCACTACATTAAAAAAAAAAAAGAAACTTGTATTATTTTGGCATCCTTTTTTTTTATTATTATTCATGTGGTTATTGATTCTTGTAACTGATCTCAACTTTTGAGGCTGTTTTAAATAGATGCAGAGGCTTTTATTTTATTAAAAGCTCTCAATAGCTCTGGTCTTCAGGTAGCCATGACTTTGTGGAAATCATCCCAAACCTGACATCTCTTAAAAATAAAAATTTCTCCTCCCCTCCCTATGGAGTATATGCTGGTCTTAATACCTATTGTGTCAATGTGGGCAGTTTCTGCCCCCAAAAAGTCTTGTAGAGAATTGCTCCTGTATTGAAAATGTTCTGGCAACATTAAGTTGGTAAAGTTAACTGAGCACTTCATAGGTTATTGATTTTCCTGGTCCCTGGAAGGAGAAGTAACAGTAGTGAAAGCTGGCATGTGTTTTCAGTAGCCCTGATTATGACAGCAGTAGGGACTGTGCTGATTCTGTGCTAAAAGTAAAGAGAAGACGGGTAAGCATATGACAGAGAGACCCTAGGTAAAAGGAGAGAAGAAAGGGACTGAAACAGGAGGATGTCTGTAACCTTTCTGTGAGGAGACATCTCATGTTATGTACTGAACACTTCACATTGAATGGCCACATCGTAAGAAAGATGATATTAACTAAATATGGGGAGGGAGGGGGGGAAAAACTAGGAGAGCACATAGCACAACTCTTCTTTATAGCACCACAGACCTCCTCTGAAGTCAGTGAATCAACTTATCCAAGGGAAACTGAGGCTGAAATTCAATCCATTCTGCCCAATAGCAATGATAGCGAGAAATAATGACAGCTTCATATCAGATTTGTCTGGATTGTCAGCGTGAGGCATTACAGACATTAAGAATCTAATATAGTCAGGAAAGGCACTTCTGAGCCTCAGTGAGCTATGGACGAAGGTGTGTCAGTTTCTCTGGGCAGACAGAAGGTGTGAGTAGCAGTGTGCATTGCAGGGGGGGGAAGGGTATAAGAGGAGGGAAGAAAAGGAAGGAAAAAACCACTTATTTCACTAAGAAGCTGCAGACAGGATGCATACAACAGGAAGGATGTGGACACTGAATAACTCATCTCAGGATTTCTCTATCATTAAGGAAATGGAGGTATTGAAGCGTGGGTTTCCTCCACATGCTATTCTAGTGAAAAGCAATTCAGCAATAAGGCAAAACTATTACATTACTGTTGCTGAAGGAGAAGACTTTCCCTCTCTTTCTCACCTTGCCCTACCACGAGCTCTTCTCTCACCCTGCACCTGTTCACTGGGCTTGCTGTGCTCCAGCACTCAGCAGGAAAACTAATACTTATTTTGTTCACATTTTGCTCCTTCATGATAGATACAGGAACACACAGTGCATTCATTTCACGGCCAGTTGGGCAAGAGTTTTATACACCTGGTAAATGTGGAAGGGGAGAGGACGAAGCAAACCCAGCCACTGATCTTTCCAACAGCTTCCAGGTATCTCAGAGGTGGGTGAAGCTGCATTTTTTTGTGCTGACAGATGGGGAGGTCTACAAGCCAGGCTGGAGCTGGGAAGCTCCTGTCATCAGAGGGGTGAGATGGAGTGGAGAGCAATTAAGAACTGGGCTTGCTGCTCCTGCAGCCACTGGGAAATATGTTGCTCTTGATGCTCCCTAAAGTTTGCTAGCAGGTATTTTCAACAGATTTTTTTAAATTTTTAATTATTTTAAAAGGCAGAATGTAGAACATCTACCACCAAAACAATGGTGAAATCTCTTTCACACATAGAATACATGTAGCCAAACTGGAATTTAATTTGGATATATTAGATTAAAAAAAGAAGTACTCAAAATTCTTTAGTGACCTAAATTTCATTATGCATCACCAAGAAAGACCTGGCAGTAGATTTGACCTCCACAGTGTCGTTGTCTAAATAGAGAAGGAAACCTGAGCAGCATTAAGAAGTAGCCTTTCTCAGGGGAAAAAAAAAGTCCCCTCATTAATGACTCCCATTATAGCTATTCACCGTATCCTCTTTTCCTTAACAAAATCTCGCATTGTCAACCAGCCCTTTTAAACATTCATTGTGTGTCCATTATCAAAATATCATTTTGACTTTGCTGAACATGTGTAGGAAATGTAGTAGTGCAAAAAGGAAGAGGAGTAGGGGAGATAACGCAAGAAAGATAATAAGCTTAGACTGTGCTTGTGTAATTACCCTCTCTAGAACAATCTTCTGAGGAAAGGATGTGTTTAATTTTTCTTATGTCATAAATCTTAAACTCACCAGTTGTCACTGACTGGGTTAGTAACTGAACGACTGGAAATGGACGTGGGAAGTTTGCCTTCTCCACCAATTCACTTTTAATAAAGATGGATTTACTATGAATAGAGGGAGACCTCTGTGGTGAATTTCGATTCTGTTTTAAGGCTTGTCTAATAAATTTTATGTGTCCACTTGGGAAACCACTGGTGGTTTGCACAAAATAAAGCTTGTAGCATTTCAGAAGAGTGAAACAAAGCTGTTCAGCAAATGTCCAGCTAATGCACCTTCTTTCTTTCTCATTCATGTTCTCTCCCTATTGCAACTTTTTTTTTTTTAAGTATTTCTGGTCTTGACTCAGGCTTCATTTGAGACCAGGACAAAGCTGTCTCTGACTAGCTGTAGTCATTTGCTAGCAGTAGGATCCCTCTTTCAGTGTAAGATTAAATGGTGGAACAGGAAAATACAGTCATTATTCAACAACCAAATGCTAGTCAGGCTTTCTTCTCTCACTAAGCATGCTTCATCATTAGCCTCCAATAAATTGTTTAAAAGCTACCAACTGAAGCAGATGCCTGTCCACTTTGAACTGCAGACATCAACTGCTTGCCTAACATCCAACACCAAGCACACTCCTGCAGGCAGGAAGGCTTGATCACTAACACAGCTGGATGTTATTCACCCTGCACTACCAAATTAAGCCAGAAGGGCCAAAGCATGGATCTTAGGTAGAAATCCAGCTACGCAACCTGCTCTCAGGGGAGTGGGTGAGGCTATGACAGCAGGGGACTGAATCAGCTTGTATTCAAAGTCAAATTTCACGTTGCATTCTACAGCTTTCAGAAGTGTTTTTTACAATGACTTGATTTCAGGAGACAAGCTGTCTCAGAATTTGTGCTTTTCAGCCCTATTTTCCATTTGCTACTGCCCTGAACTGGAATTGGTCTGGGTATGTTTTATGTCCCCCACTTCTGTGTGGAGGTACTATTGGATGTTATACCCTGCATTGCAGATGTCATCAGGTGTACATTTGTCACCCTTTGCACCCCTAAGTGTGCATACTTGGATGAGATCAAGCAGTATTTTAAATGTTGATGAGGCATTTAGCGTATTGGATTTCCACCCACTCATTCTAGAAGTATTTTACTGTTGCATTTTTTCATAAGATATTGAAAACTTGGAACTGCTAGTGCAAAGTCAGTGGGAATCTCACCAAAGGCTCTGCCTGAGGGCCAGTTTTCCTCTCTCTGTCTTGGTCAACTACTGTCTTTTGAGTTTTCAGCTGGGCCAGCAGACAGCTATATCTTGTGCAGAGTCACGAGGCCTTCTCTGATGGATGGAGCTCTGCCAGCTGGCAGGGAGGACACCTGGCAGCATGCAGGCAGGAAGGATACATCCGCATTGATAACACAGTGGGGTCTAACAGCTCAGTGACTTTGCTTTTCTTTGTCATTAGCATTCATACTCTCATGGCACAGGAATTACACAGCATTTTAAAGGCAGACAATGAGAAAGGTACAGCCTTGGGAAGTTCACAGCCTTTGGGATTGGTTGTGCCTTGCCGCTTGACCCGAAAGAGGTGACACACAGCATCATTTCCCCAGGAACAAAGCAGGCCATGACTATGATTTGCAGGGTCAGGGCCCATCCCTTTTGCCATTCCCACTCTGCCAGCATTGGCCCACAGTTCTGACTTTCTCTTTGGGTTCATTCATCCCAGGAGGGCAGGGTGGTGGGTCATAGGGACAGCATTACTGCAGCCTCAACTTCTCCTTTAAGCTGCAGATTCAGTGGCAGTTGTTTAGCTGAATATTTGGCACAGACACAAAATATGTATACTCTCCTCTTCTGTCCCTAAAAGCAGAATTGAAGCTGAAACTTTTCTTGCTATTCAAAGGTGTGTTTTTTTTTGTTTTTTTTTTTTTGTTTGGGATGTTTTTGGGAGCAATCATCTGGTCTTGGAAGATTTTTTTTCCTAGCTTTTTTTCTATGAAAAATGCTTGAAACCACAGGGATGGTTTTCTTCATATATTACATTCTGTTGCAAAGTGGTCAAGTCAAAGTCACTACCTACTAGTCGGGGCTGCTAGCTGTTATCTAGGTGCTCTATCTCAATACAAAAAAACCCTGACAGATGTGAGCACAAGAAATCTCCAGAGTGCTGGGGCACAAACCTATTTCCCCACCATAATGGCTGCTTTGCCTGCAAATCTTCCCTCCCCATAGGCCTGGCTCTCCTGCACACCTCTCCTATGACCCAGTTGGGTGTGTTACCAACATGAGCCTCCCTGATTACGCTTGGTACGTGCAGCAGGATCGTGGGCATGCCAGGCTGATTGTGCTGACTCTTCTGGCGAGCTGCCCTTTCCTTAGGAGAAGGCCTGATGGAAAAGATGAAGGCCAGGAGCTGGCTGCTGCTGCATGTGCTTCCTATGAGCCTCCGAGGCACTGCAAGTGGCACATGATTGAACTCAGCCTTGTCCCCTCGGCCAGGACTGCCAGCAGGATGTCTGCCTGCCCCATCTTGCCTGCTGAAGAAGCTGTATTCACAGCTGGCAGCATTGCAAGGCTGGGTGGAACAGCAGGGGTGTGTGAGGCAGCAGCAGGGAAGTGCCAGTCCTGCATTAGAACAGAGGCCTGTCCATGCCCCCTGAGCATCCCGTGGTCTCATGCTTTCCTTGCCCCGCTCCCCATTTAACCAGTTCCCCCTGTTTTCCCTAATTCCTTCTGGCTTCTGATTGAACCCTCTTGTGGCTTCACGTAATTTATGGTCGCTTTGACTCACGGCCTTGCTAACAAAGGCCTGTATGTGAGAGGAGCAAGCCGTGATGGGAAGTGTGGTGGATATGCTGTACATAGCACAGCATCTACTGAAAACCCAGCAGGAATGCCCACTGTGAGGTTTGCATTTTTTTCCATGGTGCTTATTTCGTTTACTGCTCTTTTCCTTGGACTTCCCCTCATGCCTAGGCCCTGTGTTTGCAGGGGTTTCACCTAAAAATTGCTAGTTTAGAGTCTCATCTCTTCTCCAAAGGAACAGTCAATCTGAAGAATGGTTGTGGTTGGAAAAATGAGTGTGCACAGATGACGTAGTGCTCCTCAGAATGCAGAACTGGATTCTCAATCACCCAAAAGCTTCTTTACACCCCTTTGAAAGCAAAACAATCTTAGAGGAGGCAGAAATAATGACTTTATCCACTCTATGGCCACTTTACATTACCAGAGCAATGAAAAATAGCCTTGTAGCTAAAACTATATTCCCGCCTTGCAAGCAGTGGTTGTAATTTAGACTGTTGGTAGTGATGGAAGGTGGTATTACATCTGCATCAAAAGTATGGAGTATTGCTGTAGCAGATGAGGATGTAGCTGCTCCCAGAGGATCCCCACCATCCATGTTCCTTAGTCACTTCACACCTAGCTGAATGATAGGTCAGCCATCTTTAAGTGCAGGACAGCTCTTCACCTCCATCAACATTTCACTAAATCAAATCTGATGAAAATGAAGATGTTCCATTCATGAGACCTGTAAGCTTAACCATTATTTAACCATGTAAAATGATGCCTCCATTCCAGGCCTCCTCACTTGAAGTGGCTGTTGATAAATTAAAATTCTGACTAGTCGCCTCAGCTTTTCAAGGCTTTGCCTTTAAAAGCATAATATAGCCTCATCTGATGTAAATCTGCATTATCCCATTGCTCTCTGTGTTGATTTATGTCAGTGGTCTTCTATTATGGCAACATCAATAGCAATCTGCATCTCTATTGGCGGTGATTAAGGGTAGAAAAATCGCCTGGAGAAAGGGAGAAAGAATATAGTACTCAAACTATGACTAAGAAACTGAAGAGTAGGAGCCTGATCAATGCTCTTAGGAGCCTGCTGGGAGTAAGCTGCACTTAAAATTTGATTTAGTCTGAATGAACTAAGAGGGAGGCTACAGATATCATCAAGCCTCCAACCTTGTCTTCCACACAATTAGTGGCTCAGGCAAAATAGGTGCAGTTTTACACCCAGGCATACCTATGGTGGAAATGTAAGGTGATAAAGAGACCTAACTGAAGCCTTAGCTAACACCACATACTGCTCTAGCAATCTTGAAGTCCAGGACCTGAGTTTTCCCTTCGCAACATCTAATTGGGGATCAGATCCACACCACCTCTCCCAGGCTGCAAGATTCAGCAGCTGGTGACTCCAAATTGATGCCAAGTAGTACTCTTTTTTTTCTTTTCTTTTTTTTTTTTTTTTCTTTCCTGGATCTCAGATTCTATTATTCTTTAAAAAAATAATAATAAAATAAATAAATATATATATATATATATATATATCTGGTTCTATGGATTTTATCAAGGCCCCTGTCAAAGAGCTCAGCAGTTCCCAAAACCAAACTCAAACCAAAATAACAAAGAATGCAGCATGTTTTCTTAAGAGCCAGGTAAATTTTGCCTACCGGAGACCCAGCCTAGGGCAAATTTAGGTATCCTCCATGCTGTGTGGCTTGTTTTGTTCTTGTTGTACAGTTTCACAGCTTTGAGTCCTTTCAGGTTCTCCCATTCCTCTTTTAAAAAACTGAAGTTATTTGTAGTGCAGCTACAAATATCACAGCACTCTTGTCAATGTCCAACCAACTCAGAGCTGCAATTTATTTAAAGCTAGCCTGAAGTGAACCAGTTAGTAAGAGCTGGTTTCCTATCACACTTCATTCTACCTTCTGCCTTTGAAGCCCACTTAACACAGCCCTAGTAGTCCTGGGGGATTTCAGGGGATTAGTGCAGGCCCCTTGACAATGCACTGACTGTTCAGCCTGAAGTGAGAGAGAGAGGACAAAAAAGAAAAGAAAAGAAAAGGGAAGGAAGAAGAAAAAGAAAAGAAAAAATAAAAGAGAAAAGGAAAGGAAGGAGAGAAGGGAAAAAGACTAAGAGAAGACAAAAATAATAAACAAGATTTTTTGGCAACAGTAAAGGCCTGTTGTTCAGGCCGTCAGTTAATATTAGTAAGCTGCAGGTACAAGCATATGTATACTTAATGATGTAGCAGATAAATTATTTGTGTCTCCGTATGTCAGATAAGTTGCATTTATTCCACCAATTCTTCTTTTGTAGGGAGACTCAGGTGTAAAATCCCAGCAGAGCATTCAACTGCTGTGCCTGAGGAGCTCAAGGATTGGAACTGTTCCTCAGAGCAGATGATAACAATGTTAGATCTTTTTTTCTTAACACTGCTAAAATAATTTTGCTGCTGGCATTGTCCCCAAGGCATTGTCTATCACAAAATCAGCAGCATTACCTTACTGATAACAAAGCTTAGATAATACCCTGAAGAGATACAGTAGCACAAGATGAAGGAAACCTGCCTGAACTTGTTGCTATGCCATGATCTCAGGAAGGTTTGCTGCTGGATGTTGAGCAACAGAGACTTGTCACTGCACTGTCCTGCATGGACCTGAAATGATGCCACAGCTGCAACATGGAAAAGACAGACCAGTATTATGTGCCTTCATGATGAAGGTGCAGAAGATGTTTTCTAAATGACTTCCTTCTTGAACAAGAGGATTATTCTGACAAGAGACATGTAGAGCACACGAGTTAATGAAAATCCCAGCTGCAGTGCTGAGAAACTCAAAGGAACAAACAAATATGCAAAAGCAGTGGATGGTGGGATGCCTGGACACCAGGCTGGTGAGCTGGGAAGCTCCCTCTGTCCTTCAGGCCACCAACATCTGGAGTACACATGTGCCAAGCAGGCAAAGGAGGCCCATTCAAAGCCATTTGAGGCAGCTTGAAAGTTTAGGAAGCCCATGCGGTCTTTCTATGGGGAAATCTTTAAAGGATTGGATAGCTGCTAATGCAGCCCTTAAACTTTTCCCTCTGTTACTCTCCTTTGTAGCATACGTTTAGACTAGTTCCTAGTCACATTTAAACAGTGACTCTACAGTCATATTCAAAGAGAGAAAGAAAAATGAAAGGACCATATACCAAGGTATCTGGCAATCGCAGAGGACAAGAGCATCCAGGCTGTGGTGGGTGCTGACCAGCAGACTGGACAACGTTATGGCAGATACCAGTGCACAAATCATCATTCTCAGGTTTATTTTCATCTTGGTAAAGCCATCTGTTCCTGGGGTGAATACAAGAGCCAGTCATTACTACAGCATCTTATTAACAACACACTCCAGATGAGGGGTCACACTTCTCCAGCTGCATAGGACCTACTCCTACTAGGCTGCATTTCATTCCCTGCAGCAGAGTTGCACTTGCTCCACATTGCTACGTTTCAGCAGCAGTCTGACATATCCTCGAAACTCCATTCACAGGAGTGAAGAGGTGAGATGCTGGTTCATAGGGACATCCTGTGCAGTCAGCAGGTGCCACAAAAGTCCTACAGTTCTGAACACTTCCATGTGTTCGCGTGACTTATTTTGCTTTGGTGCAGCTGTGGGAAACTCCGCGACCAGTTTTTCTCCCCAGTTAATGCCGACTGGGAAAACTCATTTCCTGCCAAATGGTCCCTCTGCCCTGCAAAAAGACAGCAAAATCTCTGCTACCACATTCCCTTGGGATGGGGCAGGATAGGGCACTCAAAACCACAGGCCACAGAGCAGCCCCATCAGGTGGGAGCGGGTGGGTGGCTTTATACTGAGGCTTTTTTCCCCTTTTAGTTTTACTGGTTTCCTTCAGCAATCATTAGGGCTTAACTAAGCTTTTCTGGCTTCCCTTTGTGCTTCTGTGGTTCTTTTGTTCCCACAGCAGGAGCGGGGCTGTAAGGATCCCTTCAAATCAAATCATTTTATACCCCTGAAATTCTTGGTTAGGGCTTAAAATTCAACTCAGTGCTCACTGTTTGCTCCACTCTGTTGTGGAACATAAGACAGAGAGCAGAGTTCCTGTGTTCTGATGCTGAAATCTCTTTACGTTGGCTGATTCTTCTGCTTCAAATCAAAACAGATTGGCAATATTACAGCATCAGCATGTCACTTGTCACAGGTCCCACAGTGGCCTACAGGAAGGGCATAAGCAAGCAAGCAAGCATCTGCTATGAAGGCATAAAGCAATGGAGAAGCCCAAAGACACTCTAAGCATGATAACTTTTAGACAAGGACTATCCTATACCTGGCAAGAAATGAATTAGTAAATATATCTCAGAAAAGAAGCAGAGTCCTGACATCAGAGGGATAAAGCAACACTTGATTTCCTGGCAAGCGATCCGCTGTGCTGCCATCACCAACTCTGTGCCTGCCCATTATGTCCAACAGTTTCCATCCCAGTCCCCATAGTCATTGCACACAGCCTCAGGCGTGATCTTACTGCTGCCTGGAGCACCACTTCATTGGCTGCTATAGAAAAGTCACTCTTGCTGCAAATTCAACTCATTTTTCTTCTAAATTAGGCTGAATGTTACTTACAGAGCTCCCTGCAGTGAAGAAAGCACTGGCAGTGACAGCCTCTGCTGCTATGCAATGTTCAAGCCTTTGGGAGTTGCTACCAACTATCAGTCCTGGGCACAGCTAATCCTGCTCTGAGCTGTCCTGGGTGTGTGTGAGCAACACAGATGTCTGCCATCAAAATCTGCTTCAAAATACCTACTGAATGCATTTAAAAGAAAATGAACTGTGCTCAACTGGATCTCAGGGCCTGCTCCCTATGCAAGATTTCTTTTGAAAGAGGCTTCAAGTGGCTCTGCAAGTTACAACGCTGGTCTGTTAGCAAATAGGCTAGAGTTGGGGTGTCCTGATATAAATAGAATGAGGGCATGGATACCAGAATGCTTCACAACCATAAAATCTCAGCTTCTCCAAACTCACTCATTTTGGCCTTTCTGTCGAGATAAGCATGGGGACAGCCCTCTTTTCAGCACAACTGTTGGCAGAAGGAAGCATTCCCTTTCCTCTGAACTTATGTCAATTTCTGGGATGGTAAAATACAGGCTGTACTGTAGGCTTCCTATGGTCAGGTTATAGGACCACTATGGCTCCATTTCAACCCCCAGATAGGAGGCAGCAGTTTTTTCTCTCTCATTTCTTTGGTTTGAAGGGAACCATTTCCCTGGTGCAGCTTCCAGCCCTGCAGTGAAACAGATACAACTTCATCATAAGGTCCCCGGCACCCTGCACTGAGTCCCAGCAGCACAGGAGGAGATACAGCTCAACATAGGGTGCACAGCCTCTGCATCACCTCCCCACCACTGCCCGCGTTATTCCCAAACACAGGCAGCAAACTGACAAACCTTAGGAGTGTTTGAACCTAATTCTAAAGTGCTCTGCACCAACCAGTTTGGGGCACAGCTTATAGCCTCCCAGGTACTTTAGCAATGAAGACAAACTCATTTCTAACTGGGCACAGGCAAGTAGGCAAGCGCCCAGCTGAATCTACAGTGGCACATTAAATGATTCTGCTTTGCTAGAAGCAAAGCCAAAAGCAGTTCCTGCGGCTCCACCGACACATGGCAACTTTCTAAACCACAGTAACTCAGCGTTAACTGTTTAGCCATACTCTGCAGTGCCTGGCAGTCCATATGCCAGCCTGGGAGGGCGGATAAGCAGAAACTCATGTTATTGCTTTGAAAATATATAGTGCTTTTCCAAAGTACTTCCTTGGGGCTGCCTTGATGTGCCCTTGGAAGAGGAAAAGGTTCTCTACAGTGGACTTTTCACCAGCTTCATCTTAGCAGGTGGCACCTCTTTGTGGTAGTAAGGCAGTGGGGATAAAAGCTTCATCAAAACCGACTAACTACTTACATAAAATTGCTGGCAAAGTAACTGTTGGAGACATGAGAAACATCTTGGGAGATTTCACTGAGAAAAATGCTTCCTTTATCCCTCCCCCCCCCCCCCCCAGAATGTTCATATAAACCTTACAGGCAATAGAGGAGAAGGATACAGTGTCTATAAGCAGCTCAAGCTGTTTCTCCCTCTAGGATATTTCGAGTGATTTGATTCAGCTTTCTAACGTTGTTCAAGGTAGACTCCATCTCCCCTAGCACTCATCAAAGCTGCTAATAGGTACTTCAGAACTCATAAAGAGATGACCAAATCTCGGGCACTGGGGACTCTGGCTCATTTATCTTCCACAGGCAGAATCAGATCTGATTTTTTACACTGCCTGCTCAGATGCTAACGCAGTGCGTGCTCTGTGTGACTTCATGGAACATCCCTTACAATAACAGTCTGCTGTGAAAACAGAGGAAAGCAACACAGGCTTCGTAGGGCTTCTACGTTTAACTACATACAGATGGAAGAATGAGGGGAAAAAAGAAGAAAAAGGAAAAAGTTGGTTTTCAAAGTTGGCTTTAGGGAACAGGGGAGACGAGATGTTGTGTTTGGATGTATACCAGAATCAACACAAACCTTTTTCACACAAAACCTCCTAATTTGTATAAATAGATACAGCAAAGCCCACAAAACCTGAATATCACATACCGTATAAAGATCTGTTATGATCTCAGATTTTTAGTTAACATGGAACAGGTGGATTCATGCCCCTTCCAATAAAATTGGAGCACTGCTTCTTTGGATCTGATCCCGTGAATTGCAGGGAAATACTCCTCATTTTACAATGAGAATCTCATCATTATGCAGCTCCTCACATCATGCAACAATTAGATCCAGGTCCAGATATACAAGTGCTAGTGGAGTGACATTTATGTGGTACTTGAAATATCTGCACATATTAAGGACAATTTCATGGCTAACTAGCGAGAAGTGACACTTAACAGTCCCTTTTGTCAAAATGACTGTTTTGATATAAAAATGCTTCCCACTGGAGACGAAGATGTGCAAACCTACACCATGGGGATTACATTTAGGATGGATTTTTTTTCTTTTCTTTTGGCTAAGCTTGATTTCACTTGGTGCTCAGGGCTTCTCTGCTGTTGCTGACTGCACTGTGAGCTGGTTTTGAATGCAGTTCTGTAGCTCAGAAAGAAACACCAAACACCTCTATGTGTGTAGTTTCTGTATATAAGGGAAATAACCTCAGATCTTTCCAACATCATCTTTCCCGATGCCATAAACTGCATGTATTCAGTTGTTATGCTTCAGAGGCAGTAATTCTGAGAGCTGTGGTGCAAGTCGGCTGCAGTGGTTGCTGGATGATTGAGATGAACAAGTATGGGACTTCCCTGCTCCCTGAGGCCATTTTCTCAGCTCTGGACAACCCAAGGCTCCATCTGGAAGAATCCCCAGTGCTGGTATCACAATCCAGAAGCAACACTGTCTTCTGTTTGGGACTCTTGGGGGTAGGATCATCATGTTCTACATGGCGCTGTGAGGTATATGTGAAAAGACTAAGTTTCTAAGAACTTAGCTATTAGAAAACCAATGGAGCATTTTACTATATCAAAACCCATAATTAGAAAAGCCTTTCTACCATCTCTTCATACTAGACCTCTAAAAATCAGCTGCTGAGGCTTCTTCTTCACCAAAAGAGAAAGACGCTGTAAGAGTGGTGCCTGTGACAAGTCGTTCTGTGGGAACACACGTCTCCCTCCCAGAGTGACAGACACAGCACAGCCTATGGGAGCTAGCACAGGCAGATCACACTAGCCAGGATGGATTCTACCCTCCCTGTCAGTTCCTCAGTTCCTTGTTTTTATTATGACTTGAATTGACATATTTCATTACATACAATCACCCTCTGCCCCATCGGACATTCATCACTTGTGTCAGCTTTGCTTTTCCAAGCTGCTGCCTGATTAGCCTTTTTTAGCAGAAATTCCCCACCAAATAAATGTGGCTGTGTACCTTTTGTTCGTCTATTGGAGGATGCCATGGCAAAAAGACTACCTGGACTTTTACTGGATAAAAAGATCAGAGGAAGGACTGAGTCCATAGAAACCCCAGTGTCACGGGGATTGTGTGTTTGTGTCTGCTATAGGGACTGCCATTTGTACAGAGGCCTTTAGGGGGGAAAAAAATCACTCTCATTTTCCTTGGGGTGACAAAGTAATGGCATAAGGAAACATTTGTCTGAAGGAAAGACAAAATTAGGGAAATATTATTCTATATCCATTGGCATTGGAAAAGATTACAGATGCCACACAAGCTCTTGCAATGTCAGGCTACACAAGGGCAGTCAGCAGGATCCATTTACAAAGAGTAGGTCATCCTCAGCAAATATGATTAACTCCTTGGAGTGGAGGTGATGATGAGAGCTGACAGGCTGAGGCAACAGACATAATTGACTTGGACTTCCACAAGGCTTTTTTCTTTTTTTTTTTTTTCATCTTTTCCCATACAATACCATATAAAAGACTTAGGGTTGATAAGCCCAGCATTGATATCGAAATTCTCAATTGGCTACAAAAAAAGAACGACTTGGTAGGCAAGGTTAGACAAGTTGGAAAGTGGTGATAAATGGATACAGATGGGGGAATCAGCAAGAGGTGAGAGCAGAGCACTGCCTGGAGCAGAGGTGGAGGCTTGGTCATATACCACAACACAGCAAGGCTGTGTGCACCTCACCAGGGGACACAAAGCTGTGAGTGAAGGAGAGGGAGGCCAAAGTGTGGGGATGGAGTGAGAAATAGCAGGAAACAGACAGCAGTTGCTGTGAAAGGCAAAGTGCAAAAAATGCAGAAAAGGGACAAAATGTAAAAACACAAGGAAAGGACAAGTGGAATTGGTTCTTTTCTGTGAAATGGTGATTGAGAATAGGTTGTGAAGTGGCAGTAGAAAGGTCCCCCATAGGTAGAAGATAGTACAAATTTCAGGGGGTCGGAGATGGGACTGTGGATGTTATAAAGCAGGCTTCTCTGTTCTATACATCAGCACTGAAGTTTATTAGTGGCAAACCTAATTTCTTTCAAACTTTCCACTTCTGTTCTATTAGCAGTTCACCCAGAAATAGAATGATGTGTCCATTAACTGGTCAGCATTATAATCTGTATCCTACTCCACCGCTCTCACCAGTTCAATAGCTGAGAACATCACCTTTTTCAATGATTTCTTCCTTGTATTCATCAGCCTTTTTGCATTAAGGAAAGATTATCTCCATTATGAAGATCAAAAGCATAAAGATATTAAATCTAGTTATCAGCTCTCAGAATTCTGTCACAAATCCTCCAGTACTTCAAGATTTTCTTTTCCATTCCTGAGGGGCAAGGAAATTTCATGATCATCAGATAATTCTTTTCTATTAGTCCGTATGTCCCAGGCCTCTGAAGAACCTTTCAGATAACCAAGTGAAAGTAGTGAGCGTATGGCCTTTGCAATACTTCGTTTTACTGTGCAAACAAAAGGTTGCTTATGTGAATGTTTGCAGAAAGCAAGTATCACTGAGGCAAACACGTGGCCTCTCGTAGATAAATGCTTTTTGCAATATTTGCCCAGCTGTAGTGATTTCTCAACTAGCAGTTGGAAAAGAGACCTCTGATTTGACCTTAAGGGACAGGTTCTCAAGCCACAAGCTGCTGCAAACACTGCTTCTCAGCAGATTGAAATGAGCCAACACACATTGAAAGTACAAAATTTATAGCAGGGAAGCTCTGCCTGTGCAGTGAGAACGAGAGCCAAAGTTCAGACCTTTATAAATTCAACAATTTAGTCCTGGATTGAGTAAATAGAAAAGCTCATTAACTTCCAAAAGGTGTAAAAGCAAACTCTGTTTGGTCACATACAGTGTGAGTTGTGTTGTTTGCACTGGTGGAGGAGATATTCTGAAGCACCAAAAGCTGCCACACTTCTCCCACCCACCAGAGGTAGAACTTCCAAGACAGCAGAGCTGGGCTGGAGCTGAGCATCTCTGAAATTCCCCCTAAATGCTTTTAAAATGTAAGTAGCTGTAGATATGAAATACGAGTTATCTAATCCAAGAGCTTAAAGTCCAACTGAATAAAAAAAACAACAAATGAATTACTGTTCATATCAAAATAGTAAGCAGAAGAAATTGATGGTGGCAGTGGTAAGGACTACATTAGCACTCATACAGTTTTGATTACATTTTACCACTGCAAACTTCTATCCAACTGTAAAAAGCTAACAGTATTAAAAACCTCCTACTCCAAACAATCACTGCTTAGAATGGTCAGAATCCTCCAGTTCAGCAACGACCTCCAACCTCACACTGAACATTCATCACACCACAGTAGTTGGACATAACACATACCCTGGCAGATCACTGACCTGGGATGGCAGTGCCAGACTGTGATGTCTCAGTGCCACTGCTTGTGGATGTGCACGACATAAAGTGGGTGAAAGAAGTCATCATATCGCATTGCATTCCTCAGTCTTGTTTTCCTGAAATGCCAAAGCCATTTCACTTGAGTCATGTCTAACTTGTCATTACCCTTTGTCTGTTCTGGACTTTTTCTTTAGCTGTACAATCAGAGAAGGAAAATATTTCTTCCTTATTTTTTTATTTCTATGCTTCCTATGCTAAAAACCCTCCTGAACTCTTATTTTCTGGACACACAGAAAGTGTAGTAACTTGACACATCCCAGCAGAGCACAGCACTGGCTTATTTGATGAGACAGTGCTGTGGATCACATGCACAGCAGCCCCCAAGGAAATTACACCCTCCCAGACTTCAGCCAGAATCTCTTTGATGACGAAAGGCTTATTATTACGAATGCATTGCAGACCTTCAGGTCAAGCTCTTTCTAATTTTAGGGGTTTTTACTTTATCATTTCTTGACTGTTTGGGGAGTACATATGCAGAGGTAACTTCCAGTTCAAGGAGCAAAGACTGGGTTTAGCCAATCAATAAAAAACTTGCTTAACCCTACACACAGAGAACAACAATTGAATTAATTGGAAACCTCATGTACTGCACACTAAGGATGTGCTTTTTCAGCTTTAAAAGCCGCATTTAATGAAGTTTAAACTATAGAACAACATACATACGTAAGCCTACTGAAATCATACTCTTCCACTCTGTCAGAGCAGCAGCATTCATTAACTCATCATTCTGCAGCTGGGTAACTAGGGCAGGACTTGCAGTAACTAGTATAGCAAGTTGAATTATTCATTATGAACTTTTTCTATGGAGAAATGTCTTTTTTTTTTCTTTTACTCACAGGTTGTACATGAACACAATGATTTTTTTATTTGATTTTTTTTAAGGTTTTCACCTTTCTTGAGTAGAGATTCCAGTAAGGGAATGGTGCAAACAAGCTATGCACCATTGGTCGTGACATGATCACAGCAAAACTGTGCTGAAGAGCTCTTCTGAGATGTCGACTGGTCACTGAAGTTACTGCATTTTTCTGTTAAATGGGCAGAACAGAACGTGAAACAAAGACTATTTTACTGCTGAGAATTCCTCTGATTTGCCCTTCAAAAGGAACTTTGTCTTTTTAAGATTTCCCAACTCCCTCAAAACGTTCTTGCTTATCACCAATATTTTGCCTGTTTCCACCTCTAATGGCATAGTATTCCTTTGGTCTTAACAGCCCATTCCTAGCAAAAACTTTCTGAGACTCACAACCAGGTTTAATAAGGCTCCCAGTGGGAAGAAATTGAGATCAACAAGGGATGTCTCTGTGCTTATTATCAGATTGAATCTAAATGGTGTCATTCCTCAGAATTCATTAGTTTAACAACATTCCCAAAATATACTTGGCAGGTTGTAAAAGTATCCTTTCGATTAAATTACTTAAAAGTTATAGATTTTCTTTTCTTTGTGTATATTTTTTACTGAAAACTTACTCAACTTACATAATGCCCTGAAAGTTTATTCTTTATTGGAATTAACACAAGCAGCACTGGGAGTATTCTTAGCAATATGCTTTTGATTAACAGATCATATTTTGAATGTTGTTAACAGCAGAATTTTAAGTGCAAGAGTTCTTGTAGAGAATCCCACTCTAAAGCTGCTGGCATCAGCAGTCCCTGCAGGAGAACACGCTGCAGCAGAGTGGAGAGGATGTGTAAGCCAGATAACCACGGCCATCAGCATTTGCAAGAGCAGAACTCTTGGGTAACAGAAGGCTAGATCAGGTATAAAGAAAAAAAGACCCAGTAGTCAGAAGCCAACTGAGTCACCTGATAGAGTGGAGTGTTATTCATCTGCATTCATAATTTCTACAAACATAGAAGTACATACTTCTGAAAGCTGTTCTTTATCTGCAGAATCCCACTTGTTCCTTAACAACTTTCTCAGTCTATTGTAAGTGAGTGGAAGTTGATGCTAGTTGGAGTCACATAGTGCAGAAACAAGGGCAGAGGTCCTTCTGAAATAAGGACCAAATCCCTCTCTCAACATCAAGGCACAGCCTGCAGGCCATCTGAGAGGATGACTATGCTCAGGATAAAGAGGGATAAAGTCCAACAGAGATAAAATACTACATGTTATAAGCCATGGTCATAGAACCAGAATACCATTAATGTTGGAAAGATCACTAAGAGCATCTAGTCCAGCCTTCAAACCATGCCTGTGACCTCTCTAGATCATGTTGTTCAGTGTGACATCTACTGTTTTCTTGAACACCTTCAAGGCCGCCCCCCCCCACCTCCCTGGGCCGCTATGCCACTGCATCACCACTCTTTCAGAGAAGGAATTTTCCCCAATATCCATCCTGAACCTCCCTTAGTACAACTTAAGGCCATTCCCTCTTGACCTGTTGCTGTTGCCTGGGAGCAGAGGCCGACCCTCACTTCACCACAATCTCCTTTCAGGGAGTTGGTCTAGGAGAGGCCTGAGGACCTGGGCACTGGATGGTGCCTTCTTATGCTTTCAACAAGAAGAAGATCTGAGCACAGTGTCCTTCCCTGAGCCTTCTTGGAAAGATGAGTTATGCCAGAAAAGACATAGGGCACAAATTAGTTTCCAGCTGTCTCTTGTGTAAAGATGTCTCTCAGGAAAGTTATTACCGTGTCCAAGAAAATCACCTGTGTCTGCTAAGCTCACTGTAGCTTGACACCTTCAAATAACATCACAAAGAAGATAACAGTGAGCATTTGGCATATAAGGATTTTCTTGGGCCAGCATAACCGCTATTTGCAATTCATAGGCTTGGCAGAATGATCTGGGATTTTTCAGTGGCTTTCTCTCAATCCCCAAAACAGATCTCATTTTAAAACAGGTGGTTTTTTTCTGACCTGTTTTTACCTTTGATATTATCACCAGGAAAGGAAATCCTCAGAGATAAATCAGTGGTTGAGATATGATGCCTTGAGTCTGAGAGATATAGAAATATCTTATACTTTCCTTCCCATCATTCTGGGAGAGTCGTTCCTTTCTGGTTATCTGCACAACACTGCAAAACAGCACAGATGTTTTGTGACAGTAACAGTGAGCTCGCATAGTCTCTGTCCCAGTCACGTTCCCATTCAGAAGCTGAGTATTTGTTTTCCCCTCCAGTGCTCTGCCTGTGCAGCAAATTAATCCCAGCCATATAAGGTGGTGCTTGACAGAACAATATAAAATAAACAACTTGCAATAGAACCTGAATCATGTTGCAGCAACAGCATGAGTATGGGGAACATGGGGACAGCTTAAGTGAGGAAGGGGCCTTGTTCATCACTAAATCAGTGCTTGCTAACCTACTGGTACACTTGAACCAAAAAGAATGGAAGATCATAAGAAATTAAGAACCCAATTTGATGGCCAACTGTACGTATAGGTATACCTGCTTACACAGTACTTCGACATGCAGTACAGAAAATCCAATATATGGTGCCAGGCAACACCATGCTCTTAGAGATGCTGAAAGAATGATCTTTTACATTGCAGTTAGGAGGTGAGAGTAAGCTACGTGAAGTGCAATTTTCTTGCTTCCCAACCGAAATACAAAACCTATGCCCTAGAACTGCAGAGCTGTGTTTCTGTGCTACTCTTTCGGACTGCACAACATCAGAAAGAAAGTTGTTTGTGTGATCACTACGAAAACAGAATGCCTTCAAAACAATCTATAAACAAATAAAAATCAGAGAGACAGAAGTCACAAGAATTTCCAAATGTTAGTTGTATTTGTTTGCAGAAAAAAGTCCTGGGAGAAAGATGAGAGATGGCTGCAGGTTTCTTTCAAAAAAAGAAAAAGAAAAAGAAAAAGCTTTCATTAGCTTCTACAAGGATAAAAAAAATAATTTTCAGGATGGCCTGCTCTGTGTACTTCATAGTAAAGATGGGGGAAGAACAGGAGTCCTCTACCCCAGAGGCCTCTGTATTTGAGAATTTCCAAGGGACAGATGCCTCTACAGTGGAGGAGCCCTGCACCCCTTGCACTTTAAGAGCAACATGCCTACAGTGCAAAGCAGAAGTTTGCTGATGGGACTTTTCAAGACAACATGGGCCAAATTGATCAAGATGCAGAACTGACTTAAAATACTTACCTTATATACGTAACAGACAAATCAATACAGCGGAGTGGTGATACAGGAGGAATAATGACAAAGAGACTAGTGTGATGGAAAGGTGTTACAACTCTGAAGATCATGGCTCACAGGGAAAACTCCTCAAGGGAAGGATCTCCAACCAGAAACCCTTACACAGCAGCAGTCAGCCCTTAAGTGGGGTCTAAGAGAGGTGGATCCCTTCCAGTCTCACAGCTGAACTGCCTTCACCTGAGTTCCTAGGGCTAATCGGGTCCTTTCCCCATGTGCTCAATCAGTGGTTCAGGCCATGACTCAACAGTTACGATACATACATACATACGTGTGTGTGTGTGTGTGTATTTAGGTTCATTTCCATTGAAGCTGTAACAGCTATGCATTTTTTGCCAGCAAGGGACAAGAGTTGCATGCTGCACTCATAAAAATCTGCACTGCTGGAGGTGCCCCACTATTTCACAACTGCTATGATAGCATCACTGCTAGGAACATGTTGCCCACACAGCCCATCTTTCATCAGCCTGAACAGATAAAAGTCAGAAGGCACTAAATCCATATTATATGGTGGGTGAGGTAGGACTGTCCAGCCAAAATTTGCAAGGTGCTCCATAGTCTTCAGACTGGTATGGGGCCTGGCATTATTGTGTTGCAAGAGAAAGGTTGTCTTCTTCTCTGACCTGACTGGAAATCTGAACCATCAGCTCAACATTGTGCTGTAGTGGCCAGAATTAATGGCTTATCTGGGTTCCAGGATATCCAGAAGGATCACCCTTTTCTTATCCCAAAAGGAAGTGCAAATTGCTTTACCCGCTGATGGCTGTGTCATGAATGTTTTCTTCAGTGGGGAATTCACATGTTGCCACTCCCTGAACTACTGTTTTGATTCCATTTTAACAAAGCAATGTGATGTGATGAAGTGATATTTGTGAATTGATCACACCTTGAGCCAAGTGGGGATCTTGGTGAGTTGACAAATATGCCATGAGGATGAATTTTCCTTGTGCTTCATTCAGCACTGTAGGGTGTGCCAGGATAGCGTTGCAATTTCTCCTCCTGTGTAAGCTCTCTTGGTCTCACTTCTGGCAATTAGAAGGCTGGAAGGGTTGTCCTGTCAGGGTATTATAATGCAAAGCTATTCAGACCCCAACAATTCTGAGTGAAGGACCAAACGAATGCTGCCTTGTTTACACAGCACCCTGTAGCCATCTTAAACCCACCAGCTCTTCCAACACCATAATGAAGATCACGTTGCAGCAGGACAATCTCTTCCAAACAAGGTATAACAAGCAAGACACAGCAGATCTTCATATAAGCAAGCAAAATAAAAAGAGGCTGAGGAAACTTAGTGCACGCTCAGACCAGAGCTGAGCATGCTCATGGTAGAAATACACTTGTATAATTGTCACAGTAGAGCTACTTTAGGGGATTTTTTTTGGCCTGAGTTTTCTTGAACTTTATTTTTCAATTTTTCTTTTCTCCAGTGTAGGAAAAATCTGCATCAGAAGTTAGTTTGGGACAAACATTAGCTGTTGCCACTCTGATGAAACATTTACTGGGACCAAGTGTTACTGAATTAAAAGACTGCTTCTTAGCAGCTCTGTTTCAAAAGTAATTCTTCTGCTACCTTGCAAGCGAAACTGACAAAGCTGCTTTGTTTTCTTTAAACATGAAGGGATATTTTGAAGTAAAACCCACTAAAATAAACTCGGTTACATTTCATTAAAATGGGCAAGGGCAAGAATTTTCATGTTATAGCCGTTTCTCCGAAGAGCATCAAAGCACTTTGCAAAACAAATTCTCCAGCTGAAAGCACTTCCTGATCTGGGCAGTCCTGTCAGACTCCTGAAAATTTCTGCCTCTCCTTTCATGAGCAAGGTTGGCTTCAACAAGGCCTCGTGACCAAACCCCGAGAGACGCTGAGTGCATCCTGGCCCTGCCCCATGCCTCTGCTAGATCTCATTAAGCCTTTCAACAGTGCCAAGACAAAGGGAATGCCCCATTACAAAGATGGATAAACTGAGTCACCAAGCTTTTAGAGTGACTTGCCCAGGTGCTTGACGCATTGGTGAAATCTCACACACCTTGTCACACCAATCAGTCTCCTTGTGGCAAGTGAGTCAGAGAAGGATGCAGTGCTGGATTCATGATGGAGTGCACAAGAATTGTGCCCGAGTTGTAGACTAGATTTATTTAAGATGAACTCGTTGAGATGTTGGCAGGAGGGTTAATCTGCCAGGCTGAGCTGTGGGGGCCAGCTGAAATGCCAGGTGGGTGCAGCACTGCCTGCACTCATCTGCTAACCACCAAGTGCCCACTGCCTGCTACAAATTGCTTTACAACCCAGGAAGTGTTACCACATCAGATGCAGCCTGATGGCAGTGGGAGGGCAGGAGCAGGAGCAGCACTAACCTGGGAGGACCTGCTTGGAACTGCTGGGGGATGTGCAGCAGGTCTGACATGCTTTACATCTTTGCCAGGACAGCTACCATCACCCCCTTCTTCTCACCACCTCCCACCCCCTCCCTGGAAAAGCAAAGGATGCAGTGGCTGCCTGTGCAATGCTGGTTAGCGTAATTACTGCTGGAAGATGGCAATCTGGCAGCTGAGCCCCAGCAGGGAGGGTGATGCCAGCCCCTCCTGCAGCACACGCAGGTCTGGGCAGGAGGCAATGGGCACAGGACAGGATGTGTGGATCTGCCTCTGGTGGGGCTCAGGAAACTGGGTCAGAAACTCTGGTTTCAATACATTCTGTGCCATGGCAAAGCTGGCTTTGTCTTCCTCATTACTAGGTGCTGTATCATATTGAGAGCTTGCATTGAGCACCCTGCTGCCTCCCAGGGTTTGGGCAGAAAATGCAGGGAGGAGGGGATCTGCCATTTCTGCCACCATACACCATCTCCAGCTGGTAGATAACACCCCTCTCTCTGTCTGCTTCTCTAAAATCATTTCACTCCAGAAAATCTCTGTTCTCACCATGCTGAAGAAGCTAATTGCTGCTGTTTTCAACAGGCATCGGGTACCTAAGGATACCTGCATCTCTAAGATGATATGTCTGGGCTCCAAAAGCTAAAACATTAAGAAAAAGAATTTTCCATGTAATTTTAAACCTAAATCATATCTCATACAAATGATGCAATATGCTCTGTATAAGCTGAGTTCTGGAGCAGCCCTTGCAAATGAAAGCAGTACACTCCTCTTGCTACTCTCAACAGAAGAATTTTCTTCTTATTTCTTTCTATGTCCAAAGATTTTCTGGCATCCATATAAAGGTTAAATCTTGCCTGAAAGCATTTGCCTTTCTTATTGGAGTTTGATTAACTATGGCAGAAATGATACTGTGAAGTGAGAGCTCTGAAGACTGGAGTGGTATCAGACAGACAGACATGTGGGGGGAGAAATGAGGCTTTTTAAGTTTTTGAAGCAGTTCTGAATGAGGTCTAAATTGCACCAAATAATGTGCTTAAATAAACTGCTAGCAAAGGAAACAGCTGTCGGAATATTATACGAGTACTTCTCTGGATCCAAGTATATGCCCTACAGTTACAGAACAGAAAATTGCCAAATGAAGATTTAAAGTGACAAGACCTGTGTGTGGCACAACAGCAGGTAGAACAAGAGAGTCATTTAAGCTGCTTTAAATGTGACTGTCCCATGCACTGAGTAGTGAAATTTTTCAGTAGCTGCCTCATGTGTTTTCCTCTCTATGCTCTGTTAACACAACAAGGTTGAGATCACATCTAATGGCTTAAAGCAAAGCTATTAAACAGTATTTACTGCCTTAGGAAAGACTGATTTAGATTCACTATCAAAATAGAAACTGTTTAAAACAACACCCAAAAGATAGAAGGCAAAAAGAAGAACAAATTTTCTAAGCCCCCATTTCTTTTCCATACACGACTTTGAAGTTAAGGAACTATCGTGACCATGGGCATGTAAGAAAGCTGAGCCCACAACATGGGTGACTCTTTCACAGATATTGTGCCCGTAGCTGGACAAACCAACCACATGGCAACTTCAAGTGGGCAGTAATTGCCCACTATGTGGTCTGCATTCTATCGAAAGAGAAATCAAGATGAGCAGGTGTATCACTCCTGTTTTCTGTCAGGCATTGTCTTTACTGCTGTGAAAGCACTTCACAAGCAGAAGTGTGATAAAAGCTCTTTGTGAGGCAGCTTTTTGTCCTCATGTGATGTGAGAAGCTGAGATGTGACGCGTAGCTGAAGAGTCTCTGCATTCCCTATCACAGGCAGGAATTAAGTCTGAGGGTGCAATCTGGGCATTCACAATTTGCAATCAAGTGGAAATTTCCTTTTGACCTTGGAGAGGAAGAGGGGAAGGATTTCACTCTTCAGAGTTGCCCACATGTCAACCCATGTTCAGCTTCTGACTGAAAAGCTTCTGATAGCAGCAGAATGAGTTAATAGTGCACATCAGCACCAAATCCGTGCCTGGGCCTCCAGCTCAATCACCACCACCTCCTTGTGCTCCCTGCCTCTCCCATAAACCTGAGAAAACACTTCGTCAGTGCAACACAAATTAATGCAAAGAGAACTAACCAAAGAAATGCAAAATAGCCTAAAACATTTAGATGAGTTTACATGTGTTCTTAAACACTTGGCCAAGTTCTGCCCATGACTCCTTGGGCAGAGAAGTGTGTCTGTAAGCATGAGCTCTGATTGCACAGTGGTGGGCCTGGGAGAAGGAGAAAAGGGTTTGGTTTTTTAATAAGCAAAGAACGTGAGGCAGCCTGCCTAGCCAGCTCTGAGATGAAACATTCAAACCAATCCATCCCTATGGTATCGTGGTGACTGTATTTTTGGAAACTCTGCTTTTTTACATTTCTATTTTCCCGTGGCTCTGCCTCTGGACCTCATTAATCTCCATAGTATTTGCAAGTGAACAATTGCTCTAATTCCATCTGGCTGGAGTACAAAAAAATAAAGACTTCAGAAAAAAAAAAAAGGTTGCTCTTTTCATTCTTCTTCCCTTTCCCTCCTTATTCTGGAAATGCCTGGCAATTTAACACTTACCCACTTGTTAATGATATTTCCAGAGTTAGGCTGGTAGGTACAACTTGAGAAATGTGATGATTAATAGCTAGGCATATGAGACTGCTCTGTAGGCCAGGCTGCTGCTGTTGCATTGACCTTGTTTCACGGAAGATGATCTTTTTCAACACCATTGGACTGAAATTAGAACCCAAAGGTGTGGACTTAGACCTTGCTCCTGCCTGCACCCAGTTCTCTTGTGTTTGACAGTCTGACTCCCTCTGCTTAATGATGAATGTATGAAAAACTTCTGTCTTAGGAGCCAAAAATAAGGAATATATCTGCTGGTGTCAGTGGATGTAGATTAGAAATGAAAGGATGGTTGATGGAAGAGGTTCACTTTTTTGGTGATAGACAGCCAGTCACTCACACCATACAGGATCCAAAGGGCTGCTGCTGGAGGATACAGCAAGCTAAAGTTGGATAAACTCCGTAATGAAAAATTGCCTTTCTTGGAGGGTTCTGAATGGCGCCAAATTTTCTGATTTAAACACACTTCTAAGGGCACCAGGACAGGACCTCAAAATCCCACTCTTCTGAAATACAAGATACCAGCCTACAAACCTGAAAAAAGTGAACAGTTGACATCTGAGTTTTCAGCTCAGAAAAGGATCAGCATCTCTGTGTGTCTCTGAGCCATTTCTGCAGTGGGCTTTACTGCATAAAGCTCAAAACTGGCAAAAGCCTTTTCAAGCACACATCTGTTGTGTTTGGGCTTAATTTTGTTTCTCATCCAGTCCTTGTTCATATTCCTGATAGAAGGAGACCAACACAGCGCTGCATTCCTTCTCATTTGGTGCTGGAAGGTGTAACTCAGCACAAGGCACCTCAGAGCAGCACCGTGCTGCAGCTGGGAGCTGGTGTCTTTGCATGGAGAATGTTTTAGTTCTAGATGGTGAAGTAAAACGCAGAATTAGTGAGAAAAAGTGATCATAATTGAAACTGAAAGATGCGCAAACACACAGAGGAGGAGAAGCTCAGTTCACAGCCACTGTAGCCTCCATGCCACCCAGCTCCACAGTGTTATGAAATGAATCCTGATTTACAGGCAGGTAATTAAGAACAGATCTGCTGAGTGAGAGCCTGCAGCTCCTGCTGCCAGCTGGGTCCTGTTGGGCTCTCACCTCTCTGCTGCTCTTCGGGCTCCTCCACCCCTTCAGCTCTGAGCTTGCATGAGGGCTTTTGGGGGTTTCTTTTTCTTTCTTTTTCTTTTTCTTTTTCTTTTTCTTTTTCTTTTTCTTTTTCT